>JARHVA010000007.1:3370000-3507500 GCA_037957365.1 Torreya grandis | reverse complement strand
CTTACATATTCTTTCTTGCATATTCAACTCATACCGTACTCAAGAAATACAAAGCCTATCAACATTTTCTCTTAAAAAAAAACTCTATATTCATTTTCATGGGATTTTATTCATTTACACTTTTAATTCAAAACCCCATTAATTCTCTTATATTGAATGACCTGACTCACTTCACACCAAAAACCACTACTTATTCCAAAAGGCTCATAACTAATTTATAACTTCCTTGTAACTCCCACTTTTACATTGAGGGTGTAACCTAACCACCACCTATTTGTCAAAATGACTAATCACAAGATTTAAGTATGTTACAAGGTTATATAATCCAATTCACAAAGTTAAATTATTAATACATGACTCATGACCTCCAAAACCTTGAAAAAACATTCAAATTTTTGAATGGAGTAAATTGGAAAGCAAATGCCAATGCACCTCTCATTAAAAATTGACACTAGTCTAACACCTAAAAATGGTTCCTAAAGACCGTCTAGGTTCTTAAAAACATAATAATGACTCCAAACATGAAAATTAAACTAATATATACAAGGATTAGTGATGATCCTACATCATACTACCGAGGAGGAAGTGGAAACTTTCCTTGAAAGTTATAAGTGATTTATCTTTGATGTTCTTGTTTAGCATTTCTTACTTATTGAAATCTCCTCCTAGATCCAATGGTCCATTTGAGACACATAGGCCTTTGAGATGCTTACTAAAACCTATAATGGAACCTCTTTGATTTACCTCTTTCTTTCTCCTTTGTGGTCATTCTCTTGCATATTGATCTCCCACTTAATTATCTTCAGCACTTGGTTCTGCTCCTACAACCAACCTACACATGGAACACACAATTAAATAAAAATAATCTATTTTTTGTCCTCTTGGAAATATCTCTCTTATACTTGCATGCATGTTCTCTCTTTGCTTGATTCTATTGTTTATTGTGTTGCTACTAGTGGTTCCACCTTCTCTAATAAAATGCCTTCAATCTAATCAACCTCATGATCCTCTTATTGCTTTTGTTTTCTCTCAACCTAACTATTAACTTATCCATCTATAACCAATGCCCTCAACATGATCACTCTCTCAACAAAGTAATCAAAACTCTCCTTGTTTTGTATGCATGATAAGTGATTTAATAAACTTGAAAATAAGCCTTCCACATGCTCATCTGAAAGTATCTCACCTCTATCTTCTCTTAGCTAGTCCTTTGGATTAGGTAATTATAATCTCTTAAGTAAGTTTGTTACACCTTGATCCTCTTTAATCAAGTCTTTTAAACCTTTCTCCATTCCTTATCTAGGCTTTGTCCTTGGATCAAATTCTTTGAGAAATCATTTTGCTCTTTCTTCTTGAGTTTATTTATCTCCTGCCTATTATGAATCTTCTTTTGGATTTTAACCTGCCTTGACCAACTACTTGTAATATTCTTTGAGTAGTCTTCTAAACAAATTTTACAATACTCTTATTGAACTAATCAAATACATAATTGAAAATAATAATCAAATGTGTACCTTG
Organism: Torreya grandis; assembly: GCA_037957365.1. Taxonomy (NCBI): domain Eukaryota; kingdom Viridiplantae; phylum Streptophyta; class Pinopsida; order Cupressales; family Taxaceae; genus Torreya; species Torreya grandis. The sequence goes on along the minus strand of JARHVA010000007.1, from coordinate 3,505,982 downwards.
CTTTGGCTTGCAACCTTCTCCATATAATCTTTCTCACTCTAATATCAAAAATGATGTAGAGGGAATAAAACACTTCTCTAGTTAGATATAAATGTGAAAAAAATATATATAATTTACCTTTTCTCCAACAATAATCATAGTCTTCCTTTGTCTTGTTTCAAGCTACACTTTCTTAGCAATGGGTCATTGGTTTACTCTTCATGAAATGGTTCTTTTGTTCACTTAATAATCTTAAGGTTTATAATGCATTGGTCATGCTAAATATGGATTATTTAGACCTTTCATTATAATGAAAACACTTTTATTCACCTATCTCTTAACCTACACTTGCTCAACCTACTTCTTACTCAGTCTTTATAGCCTTTTTTTAGGCATTTATTTCTTATATGTAGGTGTACAAAGGAGTTTTGGAAAAAACACTTACCTTTTCAAAAACCATTTATTGTATTATTAATTTTCACAAATTTTAAAGGTTTAATTCAATATTTAGGCCAACTTTTTAAAAACATTTTGCTTTTTATTTACCCCTATTAGGGCTATTCTACCTTTATTTTAACATAGTTTTATCCACATGTCTCTATCCATATGTAAACACCTTGAAAACTTTAAAATATATTAACTTGTACTAAATCCTAAAAAATGACCAATTTTTAGAATATTTCATGGGTTAACATGTCCTAGAAATGATTTTTTGTTCTCAAACCCTAAAAATAGGGTTTATAAGCTATGTATAACATGAGAGCCAATATTTTGCATTTTAAAGATCTAGACATGGTTTCAAAAAAATCTAAGATTTTTATAAGGTCTTTTTTACTACACCAAAAATTTTCCATGCATTAAGTTTCCTCTAAAAAGCTTCTACCCAAGATTTCTACTTAGATTTTCAAAACACTATGTGAGTTTTCCTTCTCTATAGGTTTATATTGGGGTTTAGACCAAATAGTTTGAAGACAACATTATTCAATGCTTAGGGAACTTGTTAGGTCTTTTTAAAAATTAATTACACATTCCAAATTTGTATATATCAATATAACCTTCCTTTATTTCATGTTTCAATACTATCAACATCTTATTCATACATATAAAATAAGGTACAATATCTTGCCCTTTTCAACCACAAACATGAAATTAACTTAAGACACAAAAGGAAATGCATCAACATCATAAAATAAACTTAATTAATGTTTTAGGAATGAAAAGACATGTATCTTAACCAAGTGCTCTTACATATTCTTTCTTTCATATTCAACTTATAACACACTTAGGAAATAAAGAGCCCATCAACATTTTCTCTTCAAAACAAATACTATATATTCATTTTCTTGTGATTTTATTCATTTACACTTTCAATTTCAAACCCAACCAATTCTCCTATGTTGAATGACCTGACTCACTTCACACCAAAAACCACTACTTATTCCAAAAGGCTCATAACTAACTTGTAACTCCCACTTGAATGTTGAGGGTGCAACCTAACCACCACCTATTTATCAAAATGACTAATTATATGCTTTAAGTATGTAACAAGTTTATATAATCCAATTCATAAAGTTACATTCTTAAGACATGACTCATGACATCCAAAACCTTGTTAAAACATTCAAATTTTTAAATGGAGCAATTTGGTAGGAAAAAGCCAAAACACCTCTCATTCAAAATTGACAATAGTCTAACACTTCAAAATGGTTCCTACAGACCACCTAGGACCTTAAAAACCTAATAATGACTCCAAACATGAAAATGGACTAATACATATAAGGATTAGTGATGCTCTTGCCTCAAATGCCTACTTACTCACTTGAATTTAAAAGTAGAGATTATGGCTCACCTAAAAATCCATTTCAATTACTTCAAAATACACCCAAAGGTTTTTTGAAGAGCTAGGGGAGTTTATCCATAAATTTTCTATGGGATTTCAATGTAGCCCAAGATCCACATAAAGAGTATCTATATTAAGGACCCTACTTATAGTAAACTTTATCAGTTATAATAAGTCATCTTGGGTCTTATATATTGTGTCTTTGACCTCTACTTTGAAACTACTCATTATCATCTAAAGAAGGTCTTCAAATATGGCCCTAAGGACCAATTACCCACTTTTTTTAATCACACCATTTATCTTCATTTCCCTTAAAATTTCAATGGACTACTCTTCATAGTTCATGAGTTTTAGTACTAAATTTCACATCTCTTGATGCCACCTAATCAAGCTATCTCTCATAGCATCTATGTAGTTTAGGGCCCATGATGCATCCAAAGCAGTTATTAAGTTCAAGTGATCATAATTATTGTCTTGGGGTTATTGTATTAATAAATTGAGTATGGAATCCATTTTATTCATTTTATCATCAATGGGGTATACACCTCCCCACTTGGGTTGTGACTCCCTATTTGCATTTCTTATTAATTGGATGACATCATATAGCTTTCGAGCTACTCCTTGTATATTATCCATGATATATTTTTGGAGGATGTGTAGTACTCATTTATTTTAGTGCCTCCATGACCTAATCATAGCTTTTGAACATTTCTTTTATTAATCCCTTTGTAGAGTCTACAAAAGTGTAGGGGTCTTCTCTATAATTGAATATATCAAAGGGGATCATTATTACTCTCTTGGTTAAAGAGAACACATCTTCTCTTTGCTCTAATTCCAAATTTTGTATTTTATCCATTATGTTTTTCTTTTTTAACTTCCTCATAGTCTTAGTTTCTATTTAAAAATGAAACTTGACTATTGGTTTCTCAACAATGACTAGATCTTTCCTACCTTCTTCTACTCATTGAATTTTTTGGATCTATTCAAGAACATTCAAGGCAAATAGTTTTTGTGAAGTTTATATCTATTATGTAAGAGTGGAATATGGGGATTTACCTCAGTTGGGAATGGGCTTGGGAGAATATGTTTTTAGTTGAGAGAAAGGGGGAATCGCTAACCTACATCTAGTAACCTTCTTAGGGGCCACTGTGTCAATTACTATCTTCCCTTTCTCTGACCCCTTCTATGATATAATGTTGATAGGCTTTATTTGGGTTGCATGATAAATTTATAGGCCTAATTTAGCAGATGGTTAGGAGGGACTAATTGGGGAAGCTAAAATAGGGGTGTATACCAAATATTCAAAATGCACATGTTTATTGAGTATAGAGGACTAAAGGCTTAAGGAAGCAAAGAATAAATAAGTAGGTGGGGTATTGAGAAAATTTTACAAATAGTATATTATTGATGTGTAAGTAACCCTATTAGGGCATTTTGAAGGTTAGATGGGGGCATCCGAGTCTTAATTATAGGGGTTAAGATAGAGGTTTACAAAAATGGCCTTGTAGTTATTTGGTCCTTATTTGCTTGTCTTGAAGAGTCCAAAATGTGAGGAATGGCTACTATAGTGCTAACTAGATTAGTAGTAGTTGCACCAATAAGGGAAGAATAAATAACATGTGCACTTACCCTTTATGTAGTAATAACTAGGGGACCTATTTTTATAGACATCATTATTTTGCTAGGAGGTGTTAAGGCTTGAGATACATTGATTTATTTCCTCTATGTTGAAGCTAAAGGTATTGGCTCTGATCCATATCCTTTACCTCCATATGGGTCTTGAAGTAATTTAGTTGAGACTGAACTAGTCTTCAAAATATTAGTATTATCATATTAAGCCTCTTCATTTATCCATTCATTTTTGGGTCACTTTATGTGGTCTCACTAATCATCTAAGACAATGTTGTCTCTCTTTTATATTCCCATTCCTCTTCGATAGACCACTCATTTTCATTGTCTAAAAATTCCATGGGTTTTGTTTCCTCTAAAAAATTTATCTTATCCAATCCTTTCCTTGAATTTTCTTCTGAGGTTCTCTTTATTAGAGTACCCTTAGGAGAAACTGAAGGAGTTCTATGCTTCCTCTTATATAAAAGGGAGGGTCCAGTGAGAGTAAAAGGTTGTGATGGAATGGGTGAGGTAGTAGTAGGTGAATTTGATGGAGTAATAGGTTGTGATGAGGTGAGATCAATGGTGACTACTAGGGGTGAACCTAGAGAAGTGGAAACCTATCCATGAAAAGGAGATATTGATAGAGGTGGTTGTGAAATTATTTGGACTAGGGGCATGAGTGGAGCCAAACCATAAATAAGGGGAAGGAAATATGGGAAACTCAACTATTGTATTATTGTGAGAGAAATAAAGGGCAACATAGGGTACAGTCCACCAAATTGAGTTACACTTATGGGACTCTATGTAGTGTCATCTAACTAAGAAGGGGTGGATAATATAGTGGTTTTTGTAATGGTAACCATTGTGATGGGATGTTGAGGAGGCCCATGGATGATTCCCTATCCACTTCCCATAGGTTCTTATCTAAATGATCCTACAGGTTCTTGTCCTTGTGCTTTAGCCTATGGCAAGGATCCTTAAGAAGGATTTGTAACACATTATTCCTTATCAATTATCTTGGCCTCTTTCTCAGTGGTCTTTGGATGATATTTTATATTCATAGCTACCATTATAGACATATTCACCTTATTCATTATTATATGTACCTCTGTATCATTCAAAGCATTTAAGAATACTTCATTATATGGATATGATACATGACCATATTCAATATTCACCTTTCCCCTAAATTTGTTTAGTTATTTCCTGACCCTTATTCTTGGATCCCATTAACTGTAAGGTGCCCAATTTAAATCATAGTGTGTTCTAGTTTTTTCCACTAGCTAAAAATGTTCCCATCTGGTGTATTGGATTCTATCAATGTTGATGGGAGGTGGATGGATAGCTACTTGTCTTACATTTCTTAGTGGCATCTATAAAATTAGATAGTTGAGCTATGATTTCCTATTATACCACTTGATATCAGACCAACCAGGGTAGATACATATGAGGAGCCCTAGTACCCTCTATTTTAAATATTATTCAATTTTGATAGGGATAATAATCACCAATATTTCCTAATGTTTTTCAAATTTTATTAGACAATATGAGCACATCCATTGGGTATAAGGTCTCGATCAGTCTGGTCACATTATTTTTGAATTTTTGTATATTTATAACATTGAATTCATAGTAAATTTAATTCTTAGCATACTCAATTGATGGATCCCAAAGTTCCTAAAAAGTTGAGTGAATAATCCCTAATATGGCATCTATCAAATAATACATCATACATAAGTTATCATATGTTCTATTTGCTAAATTAAAATCTTGGTTGATCAAATTGGCACTAATGATCTCACCTATATCTATGATCTTGGTGGAAGTAAGGATGGTGTCCAATAGGGGAATATAAACCTTATTGACATAAGTTATGCTAGGGAAACCATAAATTATATTTATCAAGGCCATAGTAATCCAAAATATTGGCCTAAATATAGTAATGGGGATAGATGAAATAAGGGATTTGACTATGAAGGTACTAGGATTGCCCACTCATTCCTATAACTTACTAGTTGCATTATTTACATACATCCATGAATTGACTAGGGCTTGATTGTAGGCCATTTCAAAGAGGACAAGTCTATATTAATTTTCAAATTCAGGCCCATTAATATATGTCGTTAGAGTGTTATGTGGCATAATTGCATAGTTTTTCCATAATTTTAGCCATTTGTAAATACATCAAATACTAGGTCAATATAAGATATTATTTCAATTTTTATTGTATAATTATGTAGGCCACTAATTTGATAGCCACCAAGTTTTCCCTATATCTTCATATAAATGTTGGGAATTGATCTTTAGTAACATAGGGCTATATTTCTTCAAATTCATCCCATATAGTAGAATAAATCTTGAATTCATGGGTGATAGAAACTTCATTGAACCTTGTATTTGTGTACTGCTCAAGTCCTATAATGGAATATGCAGAAGGGGGAGGTGGAAAACGTGAAGAAAAATCCATTATTATGCACCTAAGATCTTTGGTTATCTAAAATTATGGAATTAATTGGTCATAATAGAGCTTAAATTTGTGCTTGCAGCTATTAGTTAGATGGTAATGTAATTGTAATTGACTTTGTCAATTGCATATATTACCTTTAGATTCATTAACTCTATTAAATTGAATGCATTTAATTGGATAATTCATTAAGATTAATAACATAAATGGCCCTAGATTCCTTTGCTTCTTCTATTCTAATATTTTTAATTTGCCATGTGAAGTGTCACCCCTTTTTTTGGTCCCTAGTTCTAGGGGCTTCTCCTTCTTTTGCTTTGAGTACTCCATCATCTTTATTTGGCATTTGTTGATCTATCGCTTCCTCCAAAAATTTTACCTTGTTGTTACCTAGAATCCATGTAATTTTAAGGACACATGTTATAATTTCACCATTTTACTACTTCTCTAGCCCTTTCTTTATTTCATGCTTTACTGCCTTGATTTTATGAGATCATGACATTTCACAACATCTACTTATTCCACTTTATCAAGAGTGTTGTACCCACTTTTATTACTGTAAAGGCTCTAGGTGAGTGGGAAAGTGTTTGAAAAGTCATAGATTAGTGGTCTATCATTGGGCAGTATAAAATATTTAGAACACTAAAGTATATTACATACTTCATTTACTCCCAGAGCTCTGAGAGAGTGAGTGAATACCACATAGGAGACTTTGGTGATGTGGTAGGTTTTTGAGTGAAAGATAGGAAAAAATTCTTAGCAAATAATAATGTGCATAAGATATGACACAAAGTAAAAACACTTTAGCAAACACATAAGTTGGTCAGTTTGAGAAAGGCAAAACCCAACATGCTGCTGCATAAACAAGCAAACTTCATGAACCATTAGAATTTGAAAACCTTGATAGACATCTATAAAATAAACCAAAGGTAGGAGATATAACTTAGGATAAGTTTAGGTAATAGGATTTCACATGATAATGTTGTTGATACCTTAGGTATTAGGTCCCCTTCTTGATTATATCTATTTTACCCCATGTAATTAATTAATTACCCTTTTACCATTTACCTTATGTAATTAATTTTTATGAATTAATTTTGACTTAAGTAAAGTAGTTAATTTAGTTACATAGGTAAAATCTAAATGAATCTCCCAAAATATAATGGAAGGTAGGTTTTTTTAACCACCTTTAATCTCCTCAGAATCCTAAAATCACTAAAATAACTTAAATCTCAAATTAACTCCTCAATTATAACCTCTTCAATGACTCGGACAATTTTGGTCATGAATAATTGGTGATCCCCATGATTGATGTCAATTGTGTTAAATTGATGTTTATTTAATCACTACCTTCCCTAGACTAAAACACTGACTTATTCTTAGAATATGTATTTTATACATTTGCTCATGTGTTGCTAGTGTATTAGCTAGTTATTTTGTCTTTTAGTGAGTTTGTCCTATGTGAGGATTTATTCCACACTGGTCAGTTAGGCTAGCTCAGTATTTCACCTTACCTATATATACAAGTGCTTAACTTTGTATTAGCATGCTTCATTCTAAATAATATATGATTTTTTGTGTTTTTTCATATCATATATATAGCTTCCTTGTGTAATTTTTTATTTCTAACAATTTGGATTCTTGTAGAATGCCTTTATCATTCCTTACATGGTTCCAAATCCCTAAAGAAGTTGTAACCATCTGTTAGCTTGCAATTTCTTCTTATACTTCCCTTGTCATTGCTTCTTCCCTTATTGCAGAGAGGAAGGGGAAAAGAAATGTGTGCAAGGAGATATTGGTACCCACTGGTGCCATTTTTTTCAAGAATTTTTAAATATTTTGAAGTTTTTCATGATTTTTGAAGCTTTTGTTGCTTTTGAGGTAGTGAAAATGGTAGAGATCAATTAAAAAAATATGTGTATATTTTTTTGTTTTTGAATCTTTTGTTGCTTCTGAGGCAGCTAAAGTGGTAGAGATCAATTTGAGGCACTTTAACATCTTTGTTGAGAAATGCATTGGAGTCAATTTACGTTGAATGTTCAAGTTTGGCGTCATTTTTTCTTCTTATTTCATATTTGCAAGAGAAGCATTATTTTTCCAAATATTGGGGTCCTAAAGAAGATTGTTCTAATTTGATCTTTTTTCTTCTGATCTTGGCATTGGTTTTTACTTCATTTGGCATCATTTTTTGACAGAGGCATTGAAAAAATAACTTTTTCTTTGCAATGCAAATCTAAAGAGTCAAGGTTTTATGTAGGTTAGATTTGGATCTACATGTAAGAGAATTCTCATGGTAAGGCATTTCCAACCTATGGCATCATTTTTCTTAATCTGTGGCATCTTTTTTAATCTATTTTTTAGATCTATTAGCAAACCACTATTTTTGGCATTGGAATTTTAAAGCTAGGTGCTTTTCATATTAGTGTTGGATTGTAGAAATAGGCATTGGAATAGTTTTTTATGTCTTTTTTATTTTAAATCTACATAAAGAGAGATGAAGCATCTATTTGAAGGTGTTAAAATTATAGGCAAGGCATCATCTTTTTTAGGTGTCACTTTCTATCCAAGCTAGGCATTAGAATTATAAGTTTGGTGCTTTCTTTTTTCAAAGATCTTTACCAGCATTTAAACCTTCTTGTTTGAACATTATTTTGTTTCCTTTTGTCTCAAATATGTACCCAAAAGTGGATTTGGATCTTCTTATTGGATCAAAAAAATTCCAAGACTCTAGTGTTGAAAGGCTTGAGAGTGGTATTGGGGAGAGAGAAATTATTTTTTCTAGATTTGGCACTTGTATTTTCCAAAGGAAGTTTGCATCTCTTAGAAGGATCTAGAGCCAAAGACAACCTACAATTTTCTTTTTCTCTTAAAAAACCAGTTGTTCATTCATTTTTTTTGCTTTTACAAGATAATTTTTTGCCTCATGTGGAAGCACAATTTACTTTTAAAATCATAGCATTAACCAGGAGGATACTTTTTTCACATTGGTTAGTGTTTCTGAGTTTGTGGTTTAATTTCAATTCCAATGAGTTTTTGGACAATTTTATATTTTACTAATTTGGTCACAAATTGTAGTTTGTAGTGAATTTTTAATGTATTGACCCATTTTATAAGAAATTGTAATGCTTGCCACTTTTGTACTGTAACTTGGATTTGAGTTATTTTTTTTAAAGTGCATATTTTTTAATTATCTATCCACTGATGTCATTAAATCATATAAACTCACTAATTTTATCAATTAGTTAGCATGGATTTTACTTCTAGTGTTAACCATTATGAGCCTTTCACTACACATAATTACCACATATGAATACCTTGAATGGAAACAATCATAAAGTGCAAAGGATTATGGTCCCTAATGAACAAAACACAACCATAGTTCACATGTGAATTTGAAATTTTTCAGCATCAATGTAAGTTTTAAGAGTGTATGGGCTTGATTGGGGGATATGTGAGTGATAGTATTTTGTTTTATTTTGATGGGTTTGATTCTCCATTCAAAATATGGGTTAAGTTAAATGGTTTTCTTGGGAAATTAGATCACTTGAGAGTGATGTAGCTTAAAGTGGAGCTTACTTCACTAAATCTAGATGACTTTGCCCCCATTGTAGACTATCTCACTAAATTTAAGCATTTGTTGACACATTTGAATGGGAGTGGATGAGATAAAAAAATATGAAGAGTGTGTATACTTGATCTTGTCTAAGTTGAGTGGCTAATTACAAATCTTTATTTCTACCTTTTTCTCTAGTATGGATACATTAGGCACTGCATTCAAAATGCTAGATTTACAATTGTTTTATGAGAGACTTACTAGGAAAGAATCAAAATTGTCTCACCTTGAGTCTTCCACCTCTCAAAAACATTAGTGGCCTCACATTCTAAGACTAAAATAAAATATAAGGGTAATAAGAACAATACTTCTTCCCCACTTAAAAATGCACCTAATCCCAACTCTAATTCATCTAAACCCAAGCCATCTTCCAAATATAAGAATAAGTCTAACCAATCTTACTCCTATTGTGGGGGGACTAGTATTGAAGAGTCTAGGTGTTTCAAGAGAATGCAATCCTTATAGGGTGTCATTACGAAACACAATATTTTTATCTCCCCTCCTTCACCATCTCATGAGCATGGGAAATAACTTAATGTTATCACGAGATTACAGTTACCTATTTTAGATAGTTGGGTTCTAGATTTTGGTGCTTCACACCATATGACTTCTTCTAAGGAGTCCTTTGTATCTCTTGGCCTGATTTCTACTTCCAACATTAAGGTTGGTTATTCTTTCTTCATTTATATTAAGGAGAAGGGTGACATACAACTAGATAGTGGTTGCATCAATGATGTATTATATGTTTCAGAAATCACCACCAATGTAATTTTAGTGTATCAAGTTTATCATTCTAGTAAAGTTAATAAAGTGAATTTCACACCATAGGGTTTTATTGATCATAGTTCTTGAATTTATTATATTGAAGGTGCTGATGATACTCCTCCTTTAGGGACGTGCTTATTTTATCATGTAGATTTTGAGAGTTCACTTTGGTATGAGAGATTTGGACACCTAAACTATAGATATTTGAAAGATTTGAGCACTCATAGTATGGTGAGGGTCTTCCTACAGTTTCACGTATTGATGGAGTTTACCTTGATTGTGCATTGGGGAAACAACACCAGGATCCATTTCCTAAGGGCTTGTTCATGAGATTTTATTCACCACTTGAGCTTATATACAATGATTTGATGGTATTTCCTTCTCATTATTTCAATAGAGATAAGTATGCACTTACCTTTATTGATAATTTATCGATGCATAATTAGGTTTATTTCCTTAAGTACAAGAGTGATGTCTTTACTCACATCAAAGTATTTAAGTCTTTGGTTCAAAAATAGTCATTGAGCTACATTAAAAATCTTAGTATATAAAATAGGGGGGTACTTCAGTCAAGAGTTCTCTAATTTTATGGTAGTCTTGGTATTATTCACCAGTATTTTATTGCTCATACTCCACAGAAGAATGGCTTAGCAAAATGGAAGAACCAAACTCTGAAGGAGTTGGATAACTGTAGATGCATTCACAAGATTTACCTCCTATCTATTGTGTAGAGGTAGTTAATTGTGTGAACTATATTCATAAGTGCATACAACATTGAGAACTTGAACATATGACTTTGGAGGAGGATTGATCTAGAACCCAACCTGATGTCTCATTTTTTAATCTTTGGGACCCTTGCTTGGACATTTTTACTAAATAAGAAAATTAAAGCATTGGATAAGAAGAGAAAACCCTTGATTTTTTTAGGGTATTGTAAGGACATGAGATATTTCATCTTATCAATCCTGATGCTCATGATGTTCGTTTTTGAACACATGTATAGTTTAATTAGCATTTTACATCCCATGACTCTTCATATTCTTCCATTCTTTCTTTTTCTTCTTCTTTTGATGATGCACCTCCTCTTGAGGATTCATTCTTTGAGGAGCTAGTTCAAGTGATTCCTAATAGGTTATAGAGGATGAGGATCTTGTTCACATTGATGTTGCCACTATGCCTAGGTGGGATCATACTAAAATTATTGAGGAAACACCATTGATACATGATATTGCACTTAATTGACATTGCCATGCACATTTTATGGGCATTAGACTTTTGAGTTAGGTAATTTATAGGGATGTATAGTCTTTTTCACAAGATCATGGGATATATGAATGGGATGATGCAATGACCAATGGTTATTCTTTATTGATTAATGATCACACTTGGGATTTGGTCACTCTTCCTAAGGGAAGAAAGTTGGTTAGGTGAAAATGGATTTACCACACCAAGTATGAAGTTGATGGGTCTATTGTTAAGTATAAGGTACATATTTTTTCAAAGATGATCTTGAAATTCAAATGTATCTAATACTATAAGACTTTTTTGCCCATTACTAAGATGGATTTTATTCACCCTGTACTTTCTCTTGATGCATCATAGGGTTGGTTAGTATATCAGATAGATATTAAGAGTGTTTTTTTACATAGAAAATTACATGAGGAAATATATATGGAGCATCCTATTGGGTTTGTTCATAATTATTCTTTTGTTTATCAACTTAATAGCTCTATTTACGATCTCAAATAGGGCCCTTAGGCTTGGTATGAGAAGATTGATTCATTTTTTCTCTTTATTGGCTTTGTTCATTGCCACTCTGATCTCATAATGTATATTCAATGTATTGGGGAGGACATTGTTATTATGGTCTTGTATGTTGATTAAATACTTCTCACAGGTAGATTTTCATTTTAGATTTAGACTATTTAATAGGCACTTTCAACACAGTTCAACATGATAGATCTTGGTCTTATGCATTTCTTACTTGATCTATAAATTTCACAATCAGATAAAAGGATATATTTGAATCATCATAACTATACCCTTGATCTTCTTTAGTATTTTGGCAAGGCTGAATATAAGCCAAGTCCTCCTTTTCATTCTAGAGTGACTCTCACTACCTCTTTTACTACTTCACTTTATGATCCTACACTATATAGGTAGATGGTTTAGAGTCTTATGTATTTGACCCATATTCACCTTGACATTTCATTTGTATTTGGACTTGTGTTTAGGTTTACACATGACCCTCATGATACTAATTATTAGGTTTCCAAGAGGATTTTATGATATCTGTGAAGCACAACTCATTTGAGATTACACTACACTAGGAGTCCTACTCAATTAGTTAGATATAGTGATTCAGATTAGGCATGTTCTCTTGATGATAGGAATTACACTAATAACTACATATTTTGTCTTGGTTATTCACTTATTTCTTGGTTATATAAGAATTATTAGGCTATTACACTTTCATCTATAGAGGTTGAGTACAGGGTAGTAGTTATAATGATTCAATAGATTCTTTGGTTTCATTAGTTATTGGTATAGTTTTGCTTCATATAGGATTCACCCACTGTACTTTGGTGTGATAACCAAAGTGTAATTCATATTTCTCACAACCTAGTTATGCATTAGCTAACCAATAAAATTGAGGTTCACATGCACTTCATTCATCAACACATTCAGGATGGCATTCTTAGCTTGGAATATATTTTGACTTAGCAGTAGGTTTTAGACATCTTCATGAAGCCTTTTACATCACCTAATTTCCTTGAGTTGTGTGGCATGATTTGGGTTTTAGAATTTTTCCTTGAGTGGTGTTCATGAGGACATATTCCTTCTTCATTTCATGGATACATATTGTACATGAGTACCTTATCAAGCCTAGTTGTTGGGACTCATATTGTGGATATGCCAATATTTATTTTTTGGCTTTACTTAACTCCTAGATTCACTTAAGGGGTTTTTTAGAGATGTATTTCATGCATTTTATCATGTTTGATAGTGTATTAGCTAGATATTTTACATTTTAGTGATTTTTTACTATGTGAATATTTATTCCACATTAGCTAGTTAGGCTAGTTTTGTGTTTTGCCTTGCCTATATATGCAAGTGTTTTCCTTTATTATGGTATGCTTCATTATAAATAATATATGATTTTTCATGTTTTTTAAAATCATATATATATATAGATTCCTTGTGTGATGTTTTGTTTCTAACACTTTAGATTTTTGAATTAGCATGCCTTTACCATTCCTAACACTTCTTATGTTTGTGATTGCACTGAAAGGCTAACAATTTTTATTTTGAGGACCAATTAAAGAATTATTCATATCTAATAATCTTGTGGTACTAGCATTAACTCATCCACCCCATCAAAATAGCCACAATCATCCTCTCAATCTTATAGACTACAACATGTTGGAATCTTTTAAAAGGTTAGTTTTGTCATTAATTTATCAATTCTTTATGAAATTCATTTATTTTGTGTGTTACTTTACATTCAATTTTATATGTAAATTATCCACGTAATCTATCTTAGAGTGTATTTAGTAAGCCTCATATACCCCATAAATCATCCTAGATTCCCTTGAATCCACCTTTTAAAACCCTATTTTAATACCTTTATCTTGATTTATAAAATCAACATCGAATTCCTAAATCAACATTAATCATGTAGATCAACATTGATCTCTGTAAAAAATTCAATCTATCTACACTTGAGTTCATTTTAGTTTATAGTCTAATTCATATCTTAGATTCATATTTATTAAAAGTTATGGATTTATTGTAAATGACTATTCTTGGAACCATACATGAATTGGTCACTATCCATGATTTACCCATCATTTTGCATCCCTTTTTACTAAACAAAGTGGCATCTCATTTAAGTTAGGCCTTTATGTTATCATGTTCACCTCTACCCTATAATCAGTTGTACACTAATTAGAAGTGATCCAACCATAAGAGGACACTTCTAAATAATATTGGAATGCTTGATTTGCTAATCTCTATCTAGTGAATGTAGATAAAATCTTAAATCATTTTATCATCTTTATCTTATGGAATGCATTATTTTTGTTTAAGTTGTATTTATCTGCTTAATTATTGAGATAGTGGGCTGACATCCTTGCAAAAAAGTGTGCCACTTCCTAAGATTAATCTCATACTAGGCAGCCCACTTGTTTATCCCATTAATCCATGTTTTGTTTGAGTTGTCTATCTTTTACATGTAATCTATCCAAGATAAAAAGGAGTTCCTACATCATCATATATAGTACATAATCTATTTCTATCATAGGTAATTTTTAAAAACCTTATATCTCATTTAATGTTTTTAATTAGTTTTATTTTTATATAAAATGAACAAAAATACCTTAAAAAGTATGGCACACCCGATGGGACCATTAAAAGGTCTCACTATTAATTTTTTTATTTGTTTTTGTCTTGTGTATTTTGTTTCTTTTATTGAAATTTATTTTTCATTAGAGAGAATAAAAAATTAAAAAATGAAATAAAGGTAAAAATATGTAGATTACTTTCCTTTCTTTTAAAGAGTAATTATATTTTTATTTGCCTATTTTCAAACAAATGTAGTTTGAGTAATTGGGTTAACTTATAATTTAGTCACACTTTATTCACACATAAACCAAACCATAACCATATTAAATTGCAATCAAAATAACTCCCACCCAGGTAGATCCACTTAGATTTCATCACCAAAGGGAAATCTAAATTGATATTCTAGCCAAGTATAAATAATTGGATGGTAGTATATAGGCTAAGCACTCGACACCTTTATCATTGAAAGTTTTTTAAGTGAGGGGGTAGGCTCTAATACCAAGCCACATGTTGCTACCAATAGAGAATCAAGCCTTAATGCACCTTTAGGTATATTGAGGTTCCCAGCCTTAAACCATATCCTAAGACCCTCATTAACCTATCTTCCCTTCAAATTTTGAAAGGTTGTTTCTTAAAATCTAAAAAAATATATAAGTTCATTCAATTAGAGTGTTTGTTTTCCTTCACTGAAATGAGATAATAATTTTTTTTTAATTCTTTGTTTTTATTTCCTTAGTACTACATGGTTTTGACATAGTAAAAGTTGCTCAAAATAATAGAGTCAAACAAGTCATCTTCCTCTTTGATGGAATAATCATCGAGTCCCCCTACCTCTCCTATTTCTTATAGAGAAGGTATCCCTCAATTCTACCTTGAAGGTGATCTAGAGTTTGCTAACATATTAGATAATAATCTGATCACCTTAAATCATTATCTAACTGTGCGATCCATATAGATCCCTATCCCCCCCCATGGCCAAACTTCCCATTCTTTCTATGGCATGCCCACAAAAAACATTGAAGGATATACCTTAGCTATGATGTCTTCATCTACTAATCCAACACCTCCATAGGTTGTAAATGCTTATACCACCCAAATGCTAGATATGCTACTACCCTTAGTGACTAGTAGTCTAACCACCACCATTATTCTAACATAAAATTTTATTACACCACCACTAATAGGTAATCTACCACCCTCTTCCATGCTTATAAATCTAAAGTTATCCATTATGTTGACCCTCCCATGTATCCAAACCCATGTCACATTGATTTCTACTGTATAACCTCCACCATCCACTCAATAGATACCTATAGGTCAAAACCTTCAATAGTAAATACCCCTAATTACACAATACCGAATCCCCACACAACCCATTATAGATAGTTATTCTAACCCATATCAACAATAAATTTTACCTTTCTCTTCCCTCAATATGTGGTGTTGTCTAAATTGATAATCACCACTTCCATAGGGTACCCCCGTACACAAGCTCTCCCAATGTTACTTCATTTCAACCTTTACAATAGAATGTTCTAGGAGGTATCCCCAAGTATAGTGACCAAACAAATATCATAAGTATCCTCATGGAGAAAATGGTGAACTTATAAGCTTCTACCTCAAGATCAAAGAACATGCTTACTTATGAACATATTTGTGATGAGCCAATCAACCCTATTATCCTTATCTGGCCATATCATGCATAATGGGAACTTCTCAAATTCATGAAATTTCAAAATAAGGAAGATTTCCAATAATAAATTAGTGTGTTTCAACATGTGTGTTACCTCATTTCCCATGATGACACCCTTATTTTAAGGATGTTTCCTATGTCCATCATAGGACCATCTTTAGATTGGTATAGCTCCATCACCCAACACTTGTTATTTTCTTTTGGGAAGCTATTTAAGACCTTATTACATAAATTTTCAATAAATATTGATAATAAGATAACTATTATAGACCTTTATGCCATCAATAAATTTGAATATGATTCCATTTTAAACTTTATATCTAGATGGTAGAGTATTATAAACCTGTGAACCTTCTCCTTGCCTCAACTAGAACTGATAGAAATATTTTAGAGAACATGTCTGAAACATATATCATCTAATTTAAAAGTTCAAACATTTAAAACTTTTGATCGGGACTTTACCATGGCTCAAAAATTAGAAATCTGAGCCTTAGAAGAAAGAAAGGGGAAGTTATGAAATAAGAACTTCCAACTAGGCCCTTATAAAAATAATAATATGAAGCCAAAGGACACATCTAACTCTATTTTCTTGAAATCACCTCCTGTTAGGAACCAAGAACAACAAACAGATCTGATTCCACTATTAGGACTCGAAAGCAACAATTGATTACCATGTACAAGCAACTTAAAATATGCAAAATTAATCAGAAGTAACAAGTAACTAGAATTCAGAAATAACATAGAATATGAGAGACAATACCCAATTGTATTAATACTCTTCCAGAAAAGAATTAAAAATGAAGAGACGCCACACTCTTCCACACCTTACAGGCTTCCCACACCAAGTGTTCAGTAATTCACCTTCAAGATCTCACTCTCTCAATTACGGTCCCAACACACAACTCAAACACAGAGTTGGTGTTCAGCTCCAACCAGTCAGTATCCACTACTGCCAGTACCACTAGTCAGTATCACTATTGCCAGTACACAAGTGCTCCATGCACTCCAAATATGAGTATACCAACATACTCCAAGTAGATCTCCCATGAACTTGCAACAACCTGCAACTCAAATGATCTTACTTTGGAAGGAACTACCTTGCCTTCCTCTATTGCTTTCCAATTGAGTACACACCGTACTCTAAGTAGATCCTACCTGATATTGCTCCCTATTGTGTTACTGACCTCCCTGATCTTGCACACCTGCAAATCAATCTGGTTCTTCACACTTTCAAACCTAGATCTCGCACACACAAACACCTACAAATCAATGATCTTACTTACCCATGTAGATCTCCAAACGTGGCCTTGCACACCTACTAATCAAGATCATACATACATGAAGAACCCTACTTGATTCTCCAAACCAGAACCTGCACTTGGTATTGCTGTGGAACTAGGAGAAGCTACCCTTGCTCTCTTCACAATAATTAGATCCATAGCTCGAGACTATAATAGCCCTCAACATGCAAACACCCAATTCATTAACTCACTGTCCATGAACTGGTAGTTTTGAATTGCACAGGCGATCGACTTCAGTCCCTGTCTAATTGGAGGTGACCGATGTCAGCCAACCAATGACTGACGTGGGTTTCTCTTCTGTCTACACCTTGCCGATGTCAGTTGGCCTAACCGACACCAGTGTTTGTGACACTCAACAACCTCCTCCATGTCTGCATCAGTGAAGATTTTAGCTCCACAACCTAACAATCTCCCACTTGGAGATAAACAGATGCACTGTACTTGTATCCGTATACCGTCTAATCTATTTCTTGGCTTGTATCCCTCTTCAAGCTCAATATTGAAGACCAACCACCACACATCTTGTGGTACACCTCCTATCATCCAAGTAACCTATCACATCTGAATCTACAAACCCATGTAGAAAAGAACTTGACCCTGCATAGCATGTCGACCTGTTGCTGGTCCCTCTAAGATACCTGAGAATCCACTGAACTGCCCTCCACTGCTTCTTTCCTGGATCGGCTCCAAACTTTTTGACAACTCCCACTGCTGGGGAATCCAGGTCCAGTATGCATGTACTTAACCTCATCATGTGAATCAAGACACTGTTCATAAAACTATCCAACCATCCGTGTGCTGATCGGTCTCACACAATCATCCAGAGACAAAATCAACCACTGATCTTCCATGTCTCTAGAACACACTTATGCCAAAGAATTTTGCTACTCCAAATTCTTCATGACATACCTCTGAATTGACTTTACCTTTAGCTCAAAAACCCTGCATGTATGACCCTGCATCAAGCAAACACACAACATACAGTAACAGGATGATGTCACGACTCATCATCCACCTGGTAAAGAAAACCACAGTAGTTACACTGACATTGACTAAAGCCATGCTTTGTCATCCACCTATCAAACCTATACCACTATCTTACAACTACCTCAAGACCATATGACCTGGCCTTCCGTCTCACGTATCCATTCTCTCTATTCTTTAACTAAGGTATCCATTCGTCTCTCAGTGCTTTCTTCCAGCTGACAACCCTACCAAATCTCCCATTTGGTTTTGCATCCTATTCATGCCATGCTCCCAATGTTTCCTGGATCCTTCCTACTCTATAGTGAGCAACGAGTATAAAAAAGAGGAAAAACAAATTTGAGGCTTACATACCCTTTCAATCCTCCATATGGGCATTTGAGACTCCTTGACAACTTGTTGTCTGCCCAAAATCTATTACAGTGACTGACCTCAGTCACCACATAGTCTGCATCCGACTGACGTTAGTTCCATGCACCTGTCCTGACTACCAAACTCACCAAAATCAGTGTCTACCTACTGCCCACGTTGATCCTCTTAACCGATGTTGGTCTTACTGTCACCGATGTTGGTCCTCCTGATCGATGTCTGTCTTACCCTACCCGACACCACTGACTTTGGTTTGCACATGACCGACATCGATACCTATTCTTTTGATGTCGATTTCCCTTAATCGATGCCGATACCTGTGTTCTCCTGTGAGTGATGAATTTTTACCCACGAGCTTTCTTTGAATCAAATCCCTGTCCAAACTACTCTGCTTAGAGTTACTCAGCCTTCTCCACTAATCTCTATCTACCATCTCCTCCATAAACACCAAGGCTTTCCAGTTCTTAAGTCTGTCAAAGACGTCTGACTTCCTGATAAGAACATGCATCTCCTTCTTGCTCATGTGACCAAGCCTACAAAGCCATGTCTCTGCAAATAGAAGAAGAATCAGTAATATAAGTAGATAGATAAAGGATACCTACTTTCTTACCACCAGCTAATTCAAGTGAATCCATATGAGAGTTTTTGTGCATCTCTCATCACCCAACTTTCCTAAAGAAATTAGCCACATCTTCAAGATTGGGACCTGCATGACCTCCTTCAACACCCATGTGTTGGCCGTTTGCAATTTCAGCGTCACTTCCCCTTTGCCAATTCTTTGGCAAGGCACACTAGCCCCTAAATAAATCTTTACAAAGTCTCCAAAGACCTTAACATGGAAAAATACTCTATTTCGAACTGCATGGAAAGAGGTAACAGAATCTATAAAACAAGATTCTACTTTATCCAAGGAACATCCCAGAGCATCCTATGCAACAACACTTGCAATATCTGCTTCTTCAGTTCCTTCATGCTGATCTTTTACCAACCAATAATCTTTCTTTACCTGATCTTTCTTTCCATAACACCATAATTGACCATTCATGCTTTTCAATTCCTCCATTCTTAGCTTACTTTTTTCTACCATTGATATACTCCCACTCAATCAAAAACCCCTGAGAGTGACCTGTAATCAAACACAAACCTGCTCCCTGCAACCTTAGCTCTGATACCACTTGTCAGGAACCAAAAACAACAAACAGATCTAATTCCACTATTAGGACCTAAAAGCAACAATTGATTACCATGTACAAGCAACTTAAAATATGCAGAATTAACCAGAAGTAACAAGTAACTAGAATTCAAAAATAACACAGAATATGAGAGACAATACCCAATTGTATTAATACTCTTATAGAAAATAATTACAAATGAAGAGACACCACACTCTTCCACACCTTACAGGCTTCCCACACCAAGTGTTTAGTAATTCACTTTCAAGAGCTCACTCTCTCAATTACGGTCCCAACACACAACTCAAACACAGAGTTGGTGTTCACCTCCAACCAGTCAGTATCCACTACTGCCAGTACCACTAGTCAATATCACTACTGCCAATAAACAAGTGCTCCACACACTCCAAATCCAAGTATATAAACATACTCCAAGTAGATCTTCCATGAACTTGCAACAGCCTGCAACTCAAATGATCTTACTTTGGAAGGAACTACCTTGCCTTCCTCTATTGCTCTCAAATCGAGTACACATTGTACTCCAAGTAGATCCTGCCTGATATTGTTCTCTCTTGTGTTGCTGACCTCCCTGATCTTGCACACCTACAAATCAATCTAGTTCTGCACACCTGCAAACCTAGATCTCGCACACACAAACACCTATAAATCAATGATCTTACTTACCCATGTAGATCTCCAAACGTGGCCTTGCACACCTGCTGACCAAGATCATAAATACATGAAGAACCCTACTTGATTCTCCAAACTAGCACCTACACTTGGTATTATTATGGAACTAGGAGAAGCTACCCTTGCTCTCTTCACACACAGAAGGAACTGGCTTGCTCAATTAGCACTAGTTTACAATACAGCCCATGAGTCTCTTAAATATATCTCATGCAAACAATAATTAGACATCTAATTACAATAATTAAATCTACAGCTCAAGACTATAATTAGCCCTCAACATGCAAACACCCAGTTTGTTAACTAACTGTCCATGAACTGGCAGTTTTGAACTATACAGGTGACCGACATCGGTCCCTATCTGCCTAGAGGTGACCAACGTCGGCTGATAAATGATCGACGTCAGTTTCTCTTCAGTCTGCACCTTGTCGACATCGATTGGCCTGACTAATGCTGGTGTCTATGGCACTCAGCAACCTCCTCCATGTCTACATCAGTGAAGATTTTAGCTCCATAACCTAATAATATCCCACTTGGAGATAAACAGCTACACTGTACTTGTACCTGTACACTATCTAATCTATTTCCTGGCTTGTATCCCTCTTCAAGCTCAATCTTGAAGACCAACCACCACACATCCTATGGTGTACCTCCTGTCATCCAAGTAACCTACCGCATCTAAATCTACAAACCCATGTAGAAAAGAACTTGACCTTGCATAACATGTCCACCTGCTGCTAGTCCCTCTCAGATACCTGAGAATCCACTGAACTGCCCTCCAGTGCTTCTTTCCCAGATCCACTCCAAACTTTTTGACAGCTCCCACTGCTGGGGAATTTAGGTCCAGTACGCATATACTTAACCTCATCATGTGAATTAGGACAGTGTTCATAAAACTATCCAACCATCAGCGTGCTGACCAGTCTCACACAATCATCCAGAGATAAAATCAACTTATGATCTTCCATGTCTCTAGAACACACTTATGCCAAAGAATTTCACTGATCCAAATTCTTCATGACATACCTCTGAACTGACTTTACCTTTAGCTCAGAAACCTTGCATGTATGACCCTGCATCAAGCAAACACACAACATACAGTAACAGGATGATGTTGCGACTCATCATCCACCTAGTAAAGAAAACCATAGTAGTTACACTGACATTAACTAAAGCCATGCTTTGTCATCCACCTATCAAACATGTACCAGTGTCTTGTAGCTACCTCAAGACCATATGACCTGGCCTTCCATCTCACGTATCCATTCTCTTTATTCTTTAACTAAGGTATCCATTCATCTCCCAGTGCTTTCTTCTGACTGGCAACCCTCCCAAATCTCTCGTTTGGTTCTGCATCCTAGTCATGCCATGCTCCCACTATTTCCTGGATCCTTCTTGCTCTATAGTGAGAAACGACTATGAAGAAGAGAAACAATGAATTTGAGGCTTACTTACCCTTTCAGTCCTCCATATGGGCATTTGAGACTCTTTGACAGCTTTCTATCTACCCAAAATCTGTTACAGTGACCGACCTCAGTCACCACACAGTCTACATCCGACCGACGTCGATTCCATGTGCTTGTCTGGACTACTGACCTCACCGATGTCAGTGTCTACCTGCTACTGACATCGTTCTCTTGACAAACATCAGTCTTAATATCACTGACGTCGATCCTCCTGACCGACGTCAGTCTTACCCTGTCCGACACCATTGGCTCTAGTCTACACATGATCGACATCGACACCTGTCTATTTGATGTCAGTTTCCCTTGACCAACATCTGTACCTGTGTTCTCTTGTGAGTGATGAATTTTTACCCGTGATCTTTTTTTAATCAAATCCCTGTCCAAACTACTCTGCTTAGAGTTACTCAGCCTTCTCCACTGATCTCCGTCCATCATCTCCTCCATAAACACCAAGGCTTTCCAGTTCTTAAATCTATCAAAGACATCTGACTTCCTGTTAAGAATACATCTCCTTCTTACTCATGTGACCAAGCCTACAAAGCCACGTCTCTGCAATAGAAGAAGAATCAGTAATATAAGTAGATAGATAAATGATACCTATTTTCTTACCACCAGCTAATTCAAGTGCATCCGCTGTGAGAGTTTTTGTGCATCTCTCATCACCCAACTTTCCTGAAGAAATTAGCCACATCTTCAAGACTGGGACCTGCATGACCTCCTTCAACACACATGTGTTGGCCACTTGCAATTTCAACTTCACTTCCCCTTTGCCAATTCTTTGGCAAGGCACACTAGCACCTAAATAAAATTTTCCAAAGTCTCCAAAGACCTTAACATGGAAAAATACTCTATTTCAGACTGCATGGAAAGAGGCAACAGAATCTATAAAACAAGATTCTACTTTATCCAAGGAACATCCCGAAACATCTTGTGAAATAACACTTGCAACATCTGCTTCTTCAATTCCTTCATGCTGATCTTTTACCAACCAACAATATTTCTTTACCTGCTCTTTCTTTCCATAACACCATAATTGACCATTCGTCCTTTTCAATTCCTCCATTCTTAGCTTACTTTCTTCTGCCATTGCTATACTCTCACTCAATCAGAAACCCCTAAGAGTGACCTGTAATCAAACACAAACTTGCTCCCTGCAACCTTAGCTCTGATACCACTTGTCAGGAACCAAGAATAAAAAATAGATCTAATTCCACTATTAGGATCCGAAATCAACAATTGATTACCATGTACAAGCAACTTAAAATATGCAAAATTAACCAGAAGTAACACGTAACTAGAATTCAAAAATAACATAGAATATGTGAGACAATACCCAATCGTATTAGTACTCTTCCAGAAAAGAATTAAAAATAAAGAGACGCCACACTCTTCCACACCTTATAGGCTTCCCACACCAAGTGTTCAGTAATTCACCTTCAAGAGCTCACTCTCTCAATTATGGTCCCAACACACAACTCAAACATAGAGTTGGTGTTCACCTCCAACCAGTCAGTATCCACTACTACCAGTACCACTAGTTAGTATCACTACAGCCAATACACAAGTGCTCCACAAACTCCAAATATGAGGATACAAATATACTCCAAGTAGATCTCCCATGAACTTGCAACAACCTGCAACTCAAATGATCTTACTTTGGAAGGAACTACCTCGCCTTCCTCTATTGCTCTCCAATCGAGTACACATCGTACTCTAAATAGATCCTACCTAATATTGCTCCCTGTTGTGTTGCTGACCTCCCTGATCTTGCACACCTACAAATCAATCTGGTTCTGCACACCTGCAAACCTAGATCTTGCACACACAAACACCTTCAAATCAATGATCTTACTTACCCATGTAGATCTCCAAATGTGGCCTTGCACACTTGTTGACCAAGATCATACATACATGAAGAACCCTACTTGATTCTCCAAACCAACACCTGCACTTGGTACTGATGTGGAACTAGGAGAAGCTACCCTTGCTCTCTTCACACACAGAAGGAACTGGCCTGCTCAACTAGCACTAGTTTATAATACAGCCCATGAGTCTCTTAAATAGATCTCATGTAGAAAATAATTAGACATCTAATTATCAATTAGATCCATATCTCGAGACTATAATTAGCCCTCAACATGTAAACACCTAGTTCGTTAACTAACTATCTATGAACTGGCAGTTCTAAACTACACAGGTGACCGACGTCGGTCCCTGTCTACCTGGAGGTGACCGACATCAGCCAACCAATGACTGACATCAATTTATCTTCTGTCTACACCTTGTCGACGTTGGTTGGCCTGACTGACACCAGTGTCTGTGACACTCAACAACCTCCTCCATGTCTGCATCAGTGAAACTTTTAGCTCTATAACCTAACAATCTCCCACTTTGAGATAAATAGTTGCACTATACCTGTACATGTACACCATCTAATCTGTTTCCTAGCTTGTATCCCTCTTTAATCTCAATCTTAAAGACCAACCACCACACATCCTGTGGTGCACCTCCTCTCATCCAAGTAACCTGTCACATCTGAATCTACAAACCCATGTAGAAAAGAACTTGACCCTGCATAGCATGTCGACCTGCTGTTGGTCCCTCTCAGATACTTGAGAATCCACTGAACTACCCTCTAGTGCTTCTTCCCCAGATCAGCTCCAAACTTTTTGATAGCTCCCACTACTGGGGAATCTAGGTCTAGTATGCATGTACTTAACCTCATCATGTGAATCAGGACACTGTTCATAGAACTGTCCAACCATCAACGTGCTGATCGGTCTCACACAATCATCCAGAGACAAAATCAACCTATGATCTTCCATGTCTCTAGAACACACTTATGCCAAAGAATTTCACTGCTCTAAATTCTTCATGACATACCTCTAAACTGAATTTACCTTTAGCTCAGAAACCTTGCATGTATGACCCTACATCAAGCAAATACACAACATATAGTAATAGGATGATGTCACAACTCATCATCCACCTGGTAAAGAAAACCACAGTAGTCACACTGACATTGACTAAAGCCATGCTTTGTCATCCACCTATCAAACCTGTACCACTATCCTATAGCTACCTCAAGACCATATGACCTGGCCTTCCGTCTCATGTATCCATTCTCTCTATTCTTTAACTAAGGTATCCATTCATCTCTCAATACTTTCTTTCAACTGGCAACCCTACCAAACCTCCCATTTGGTTTTGCATCCTATTCGTGCCATGCTCCCACTGTTTTCTAGATCCTTCTTGCTCTATAGTGAGCAATGAGTATGAAGAAGAGGAACAATGAATTTGAGGCTTACTTACCCTTTCAGTCCTCCATATGGGCATTTGAGACTCCTTGACAACTTTTTATCTGCCTAAAATCTGTTACACTGACCGACCTTGGTCACCACACAGTCTACATTCGACTGACGTCGATTCCATGCACCTATCCTGACTACTGACCTCACCGATGTCGGTGTCTACCTGCTACTGATGTTAGTCTCCTG
Source organism: Torreya grandis (assembly GCA_037957365.1). Classification (NCBI taxonomy): domain Eukaryota; kingdom Viridiplantae; phylum Streptophyta; class Pinopsida; order Cupressales; family Taxaceae; genus Torreya; species Torreya grandis. The sequence continues at coordinate 3,480,200 of JARHVA010000007.1, read as the reverse complement.
ACAGACATCGATCTTACTATCATTGACATGGATCCTCCTGATCGACATCAGTCTTACCCTACCTGACACCACTGGCTCTGATCTGCACATGATCGACATCGACACTTGTCTATTCGACGTCAGTTTCCCTTGACTGAGGTCAGTACCTGTCTTCTCCTATGAGTGATAACTTTTTACCCGCAAGCTTTTTTTTAATCAAATCCCTATCCAAACTGCTCTGCTCAGATTTACTCAGCCTTCTCCATTGATCTCTGTCCACCATCTCCTCCATAAACACCAAGGCTTTCCAGTTCTTAAGTCTATCAAAGACATCTGACTTCTTGTTAAGAACATGCATCTCCTTCTTACTCATGTGACCAAGCCTACAAAGCCATGTCTCTGCAACAGAAGAAGAATCAGTAATATAAGTAGATAGATAAAAGATACCTATTTTCTTACCACTAGCTAATTCAAGTGCATCCGCTGTGAGAGTTTTTGTGAATCTCTCATCACCCAACTTTCTTGAAGAAATTAGCCACATCTTCAAGACTGGGACCTGCATGACCTCCTTCAACACACATGTGTTGGCCGCCTGCAATTTTAGCTTCACTTCCCCTTTGCCAATTCTTTGGCAAGGCACACCAACACCTAAATAAATTTTTTCAAAGTCTCCAAAGACCTTAACATGGAAAAATACTCTATTTCAGACTGCATGGAAAGAGGCAACAGAATCTATAAAACAAGATTCTACTTTATCCAAGGAACATCCCAGAGCATCCTGTGCAACAACACTTGCAACATCTACTTCTTCAGTTCCTTCATTCTGATCTTCTACCAACCAACAATCTTTCTTTACCTTCTCTTTCTTTCCATAACACTATAATTGACCATTCATGCTTTTCAATTCCTCCATTCTTAGCTTACTTTCTTCTGCCATTGCTATACTCCCACTCAATCAGAAACCCCTGAGAGTGACCTGTAATCAAACACAAACCTGCTCCCTACAACCTTAGCTCTGATACCATTTGTCAGGAACCAAGAACAACAAACAGATCTAATTCCACTATTAGGATCCGAAATCAACAATTGATTACCATGTACAAGCAACTTAAAATATGCAAAATTAACTAGAAGTAACAAGTAACTAGAATTCAAAAATAACATAGAATATGAGAGACAATACCCAATTGTATTAATACTCTTCCAGAAAAGAATTACAAATGAAGAGACGCCACACTCTTCCACACCTTACAGGCTTCCCACACCAAGTGTTCAGTAATTCACATTTAAGAGCTCACTCTCTCAATTACAGTCCCAACACACAACTCAAACATAGAGTTGTTGTTCACCTCCAACCAATCAATATCCACTACTACCAGTACCACTAGTCAGTATCACTACTGCCAATACTCAAGTGCTCCATAAACTCCAAATCTGAGTATACAAACATACTCCAAGTAGATCTCCCATGAACTTGCAACAACCTGCAACTCAAATGATCTTACTTTGGAAGGAACTACCTTGCCTTCCTCTATTGCTCTCCAATCAAGTACACACCATACTCTAAATAGATCCTACCTGATATTGCTCCATGTTGTGTTGCTGACCTCCTTGATATTGCACACCTACAAATCAATCTGGTTTTACACACCTGCAAACCTAGATCTCACACACACAAACACCTGCAAATCAATGATCTTACTTACCCATGTAGATCTCCAAACGTGGCCTTGCACACTTGTTGACGAAGATCATACATACATGAAGAACCCTACTTGATTCTCCAAACTAGCACCTACACTTGGTACTGCTGTGAAACTAGGAGAAGCTACCCTTGCTCTCTTCACACACAGAAGGAACTGGCCTACTCAACTAGCACTAGTTTACAATATAGCCCATGAGTCTCTTAAATAGATCTCATGCAAACAATAATTAGACATCTAATTACAATAATTAGATCCATAGCTTGAGACTATAATTAGCCCTCAACATGCAAACACCTGGTTTGTTAACTAACTATCTGTGAACTGGCAGTTCTGAACCACACAGGTGATCGACGTCGGCCGACCAATGATCGACGTCAATTTCTCTTCTATCTGTACCTTGTCGATGTCAGTTGGCCTGACCGATGCCAATGTCTATGACACTCAACAACCTCCTCCATGTCTGTATCAGTGAAGCTTTTAGCTCCATAACCTAACATTCTCCCACTTTGAGATAAACAGCTGCACTATACCTGTTCCTGTACACTATCTAATATGTTTCCTAGCTTGTATCCCTCTTCAATCTCAATCTTGAAGACCAACCACCACACATCCTATGGTGCACCTCCTATCATCCAAGTAACCTGTCACATCCAAATCTACAAACCCATGTAGAAAATAACTTGACCATGCATAGCATGTCAACCTGCTATTGGACCCTCTCAGATACCTGAGAATCCACTGAACTACCCTCCAGTGCTTCTTTCCCAGATTGGCTCCAAACTTTCTGACATTTTCCACTGCTGGGGAATTTAGGTCCAGTATGCATGTACTTAACCTCATCATGTGAATCATGACACTGTTCATAGAACTGTCCAACCATCAGCGTGCTGACTGATCTCACACAATCATCTAGAGACAAAATCAACCTGTGATCTTCCATGTCTCTAGAACACACTTATGCCAAAGAATTTCACTGCTCCAAATTCTTCATGACATACCTATGAATTGACTTTACCTTTAGCTCAAAAACCCTGCATGTATGACCCTGCATCAAGCAAACACACAACATATAGTAACAGGATGATGTCGCAACTCATCATCTACCTGGTAAAGAAAACCGTAGTAGTTACATTGACATTGACTAAAGCCATGCTTTGTCATCCACCTGTCAAACTTGTACCACTATCCTGCAGCTACCTCAAGACCATATGACCTGGCCTTCCGTCTCATGTATCCATTCTCTCTATTCTTTAACTAAGGTATCCATTCATCTCTCAGTGCATTCTTTCGACTGGCAACCCTACCAAATCTCGCATTTGGTTTTGCATCTTATTCATGCCATGCTCCCACTATTTCCTGGATCCTTCTTGCTCTAGAGTGAGCAACGAGTATGAAGAAGAAGAACAATGAATTTGAGGCTTACTTACCCTTTCAGTCCTCCATATGGGCATTTGAGACTCCTTGACAACTTTCTATCTACCCAAAATCTGTTACAGTGACCGACCTTGGTCACCACACAGTCTACATTTGATCGACGTCGATTCCACGTGCCTGTCCTAACTACCGACCTCACCGATGTCGGTGTCTACCTACTACCAATGTCGATCTCTTGACAGACGTCGGTCTTACTATCACTGACATGGATCCTCTTGACCGACGTCAGTCTTACCTTGCCTGACACCACTGGCTCTGATCTACACATGACCGACATCGGCACCTGTCTATTTGACATCGGTTTCCCTTGACCGATGTCGGTACCTGTGTTCTCCTGTGAGTGATGACTTTTTACTCGCAAGCTTTTTTTTAATCAAATCCCTGTCCAAACTACTCTGCTTAGAGTTACTCAGCCTTCTCCACTAATCTCTATCCACCATCTCCTCCATAAATACCAAGGCTTTCTAGTTCTTAAGTCTGTCAAAGACATCTGACTTCTTGTTAAGAACATGCATCTCCTTCTTACTCATGTGACCAAGCCTACAAAGCCATGTCTCCGCAATAGAAAAAGAATCAGTAATATAAGTAGATAGATAAAGGATACCTATTTTCTTACCACGAGCTAATTCAAGTGCATCCGCTGTGAGAGTTTTTGTGCATCTCTCACCACCCACCTTTCTTGAAGAAATTAGCCACATCTTCAAGCCTGGGACCTGCATGACCTCCTTCAACACACATGTGTTGGCCGCCTACGATTTCATCTTCACTTCCCCTTTGCCAATTCTTTGGCAAGGCACACCAGCACCTAAATAAATTTTTCCAAAGTCTCTAAAGACCTTAACATGGAAAAACACTCTATTTTAGACTGCACGAAAAGAGGCAACAAAATCTATAAAACAAGATTCTACTTTATCCAAGGAACATCCCAGAGCATCCTGTGCAACAACACTTGCAACATCTGCTTCTTCAATTCCTTCATGCTGATCTTCTACTAACCAACAATCTTTCTTTACCTTCTCTTTCTTTCCATAACACCGTAATTGACCATTCATGCTTTTCAATTCCTCCATTCTTAGCTTACTTTCTTCTGGCATTGCTATACTCTCACTCAATCAGAAACCCTTGAAAGTGACCTGTAATCAAACACAAACTTGCTCCCTGTAACCTTAGCTCTGATACCACTTGTCAGGAACAAAGAACAACAAATAGATCTAATTCCACTATTGGGATCCGAAATCAACAATTGATTACCATGTACAAGCAACTTAAAATATGCAAAATTAACTAGAAGTAACAAGTAACTAGAATTCAAAAATAACATAAAATATGTGAGACAATACCTAATTGTATTAATACTCTTCCAGAAAAGAATTACAAATGAAGAGATGCCACACTCTTCCACACCTTACAGGCTTCCCACACCAAGTGTTCATTAATTCACCTTCAAGAGCTCACTCTCTCAATTATGGTCCCAACACACAACTCAAACATAGAGTTGGTGTTCACCTCCAACCAGTCAATATCCACTACTGCCAGTACCACTAGTCAGTATCACTACTGCCAATACACAAGTGCTCCACAAACTCCAAATCCGAGTATACAAACATACTCCAAGTAGATCTCCCATGAACTTGCAACAACCTGCAACTCAAATGATCTTACTTTGGAAGGAACTACCTTGCCTTCCTCTATTGCTCTCCAATCGAGTACACACCATACTCTAAATAGATCCTACCTGATATTGCTCCCTATTGTGTTGCTGACCTCCCTGATATTGCACACCTACAAATCAATCTGGTTCTACACACCTATAAACCTAGATCTCGCACACACAAACACCTGCAAATCAATGATCTTACTTACCCATGTAGATCTCCAAATGTGGCGTTGCACACCTGTTGACCAAGATCATACATACATGAATAACCCTACTTGATTCTCCAAACCAGCACCTACACTTGGTAATACTGTGGAACTAGGAGAAGCTTACCTTGCTCTCTTCATGCACAAAAAGAACTGGCCTTCTCAACTAGCACTAGTTTACAATACAGCCCATGAGTCTCTTAAATAGATCTCATGCAAATAATAATTAGACATCTAATTACAATAATTAGATCCACATCTCAAGACTATAATTAGCCCTCAACATGAAAACACTTGGTTCGTTAACTAACTATCTGTGAACTGGCAGTTTTGAACCGCACAGGTGACCGACGTCGATCCCTGTCTGCCTGGAGGTGACCGATGTCGGCCGACCAATGACCGACGTCAATTTCTCTTCTATCTGCACTTTTTCAACATTGGTTGGCCTGATCGATGCTAGTGTCTGTGACACTCAACAACCTCCTCCATGTCTGCATCAGTGAAGCTTTTAGCTCCATAACCTAACAATCTCCCACTTGGAGATAAATAGCTACACTATACTTGTACCTGTACACTGTCTAATCTATTTCTTGGCTTGTATCCCTCCTCAATCTCAATCTTGAAGACCAACCACCACACATCTTATGGTGCACCTCCTGTCATCCAAGTAACCTGCCGCATCCAAATCTACAAACCCATGTAGAAAAGAACTTGACCCTGCATAGCATGTCGACCTACTGCTGGTCCCTCTTAGATACCTGAGAATCCACTAAACTACCCTCTAGTGCTTCTTTCCCAGATTGGCTCCAAACTTTTTGATAGCTCCCACTACTAGGGAATCCAGGTCCAGTACGCATGTACTTAACCTCATCATGTGAATCAGGACATTGTTCATAGAACTATCCAACCATCGGCGTGCTGACCGGTCTCACACAATCATCCAGAGACAAAATCAACCTGTGATCTTCCATGTCTCTAGAACACACTTATGCCAAAGAATTTCATTGCTCCAAATTCTTCATGACATACCTCTGAACTAACTTTACCTTTAGCTCAAAAACCTTGCATGTATGACCCTGCATCAAGCAAACACACAACATATAGTAACAAGATGATGTTGCAACTCATCATCCACCTGGTAAAGAAAACCACAGTAGTTACACTGACATTAACTAAAGCCATGCTTTGTCATCCACCTGTCAAACCTGTACCACTATCCTACAGCTACCTCAAGACCATATGACCTAGCCTTCCATCTCACGTATCTAATCTCTCTATTCTTTAACTAAGGTATCCATTATTCTCTCAGTGCTTTCTTTCGATTGTCAACCCTACCAAATCTTCCATTTGGTTATGCATCCTAGTCATGCCATGCTCCCACTGTTTCCTGGATCCTTCCTGCTCTATAGTAAGCAATGAGTATAAAGAAGAGAAATAACAAATTTGAGACTTACCCTTTCAGTCCTCCATATGGGCATTTAAGACTCCTTGACAGCTTGATGTTCACCCAAAATCTGTTACAGTGACCGACCTTGATCACCACACAGTCTGCATCTGATCGACGTCAGTTCCATGCAACTGTCCTAACTACCGACCTCACTGACGTTGGTGTCTACCTGCTACCAACGTTAGTCCTCTTGACCGACGTTGGTCTTACTATCGCCAATGTTAGTCCTCCTGATCGACATCGGTCTTACCCTACCTGACACCACCAGCTCTGTTTTACACATGACCAACATCGGCAGCTGTCTGTTCGATGTTGGTTTCTCTTGACTGACACCAATACCTGTGTTCTCTTGTGAGTGATGAATTTTTACCCATGAACTTTATTTGAATCAAATCCCTATCCAAACTACTCTGCTCAGAGTTACTCAGCGTTCTCCACTGATCTCTATTTGCCATCTCCTCCATAAACACCAAGGCTTTCCAGTTCTTAAGTCTGTCAAAGACATCTAACTTCCTGTTAATAACATGCATCTCCTTCTTGCTCATGTGACCAAGCCTACAAAGCCACGTCTCTACAACAAAAGAAGAATCAGTAATATAAGTAGATAGATACAGGATACCTACTTTCTTACCACCAACTAATTCAAGTGCATCCGCTATGAGAGTTTTTGTGCATCTCTCATCACCCAACTTTCCTAAAGAAATTAGCCACATCTTCAAGACTGGGACTTGCATGACCTCCTTCAACACACATGTGTTGTCCGCCTGCAATGTCAGCTTCACTTCTCCTTTGGCAAGGCACACCAGCACCTAAATAAATCTTTTCAAAGTCTCCAAAGACTTTAACATGGAAAAATACTCTATTTTGGACTGCATGGAAAGAGGCAATAGAATCTATAAAACAAGATTCTACTTTATCTAAGGAACATCCCAGAGCATCTTGTGTAACAACACTTGCAACATCTACTTCTTCAGTTCCTTCATGTTGATCTTCTACCAACCAACAATTTTTCTTTACATGCTCTTTCTTTCCATAACACCATAATTGACCATTTGTGCTTTTCAATTCCTCCATTCTTAGCTTATTTTCTTCTACCATTGTTATACTCCCACTCAATCAAAAACCCCTGAGAGTGACTTGTAATCAAACACAAACCTACTCCCTGCAACCTTAGCTCTGATACCACTTGTCAAGAACCAAGAACAACAAACAGATCTGATTCCACTATTAGGAACCAAAAGCAACAATTGATTACCATGTACAAGCAACTTAAAATATGCAGAATTAACCAGAAGTAACAAGTAACTAGAATTTAGAAATAACACTGAATATGAGAGACAATACCCAATTGTATTAATACTCTTCAAGAAAAGAATTACAAATGAAGAGATGCCACACTCTTCCACACCTTACAGGGTTTCCACACCAAGTGTTCAGTAATTCACCTTCAAGAGCTCACTCTCTCAATTATGGTCCCAACACACAACTCAAACACAGAGTTGGTGTTCACCTCCAACTAGTCAGTATCCACTACTCCCAGTACCACTAGTTAGTATCACTACTGCCAGTACACAAGTGCTCCATGCACTCCAAATCTGAGTATACAAACATACTCCAAGTAGATCTCCCATGAACTTGCAACAACCTGCAATGCAAATGATCTTACTTTGGAAGGAACTACCTTGCCTTCCTCTATTGCTCTCCAATCGAGTACACACCATAATCCAAGTAAATCCTGCCTGATATTGCTCCCTATTATGTTGCTGACCTCCCTAATCTTGTACAACTGCAAATCAATCTGGTTCTGCACACTTATAAACCTAGATCTCGCACACACAAACACCTATAAATCAATGATCTTACTTACCCATGTAGATCTCCAAACATGGCCTTGCACACCTACTGACCAAGATCATACATACATGAAGAACCCTACTTGATTCTCTAAACCAGCACCTACACTTGGTACTGCTATGAAATTAAGAGAAGCTACCCTTGCTCTCTTCACACACAGAAGGAACTGGCCTACTCAACTAGCACTAGTTTACAATGCAGCCCATGAGTCTCTTAAATAGATCTCATGCAAACAATAATTAGATATCTAATTATAATAATTAGATCTATAGCTCGAGACTATAATTAGCCCTCAACATGTAAACACCTGGTTCGTTAACTAACTGTCTATAAACTGGCAGTTCTGAACTGCACAGGCGACCGACATTGGTCCCTGTCTGCCTAGAGGTGACCGATGTCAGCTGACCAATAACCGACGTTGGTTTCTCTTCTATCTGCACCTTTCCAACATCAGTTGCCCTGACTGATGCTGGTGTCTATGACACTCAGTAACCTCCTCCATGTCTGCATCAGTGAAGATTTTAGCTCCACAACCTAACAATCTCCCATTTGGAGATAAATAGCTGCACCGTACCTATACCTATACACCGTCTAATCTATTTCCTAGCTTGTATCCCTCTTCAAACTCAATCTTGAAGACCAACCACCACACATCTTATGGTCACCTCCTATCATCTAAGTAACCTGCCGCATCTGAATCTACAAACCCATGTAGAAAAGAACTTGACCCTGCATAGCATGTCGACCTATTGTTGGTCCCTCTTAGATACCTGAGAATCCACTAAACTGCCCTCCAGTGCTTCTTTCCTGGATCGGCTCCAAACTTTCTGATAGCTCCCACTGCTGGAGAATCTAGGTCCAATACACATGTACTTAACCTCATCATGTGAATTAGGACACTATTCATAAAACTATCCAACCATCGGCGTGTTAACCGATCTCACACAATCATCTAGAGACAAAATCAACCTGTGATCTTCCTTGTCTCTAGAACACACTTATGCCAAAGAATTTTTCTACTCTAAATTCTTCATGACATACCTCTGAACTAACTTTACCTTTAGCTCAAAAAGCCTGCATGTATGACCCTGTATCAAGCAAACACACAACATATAGTAACAAGATGATGTTGCGACTCATCATCCACCTGGTAAAGAAAACCATAATAGTTACACTAATATTGACTAAAGCCATGCTTTGTCATCCACTTGTCAAACCTGTACCACTGTCCTACAGCTACCTCAAGACCATATGACCTGGCCTTCCATCTCACATATCCAATCTCTCTATTCTTTAACTAAAGTATCTATTCATCTCTCAGTGCTTTCTTTCAACTGGCAACCCTACCAAATCTCCCGTTTGGTTTTGCATCCTATTCATGCCATGCTCCCACTGTTTCCTAGATCCTTCCTACTCTGTAGTGAGTAACGAGTATAAAGAAGAGGAACGACAAATTTGAGGCTTACTTACATTTTTAGTCCTCCATATGGACATTTGAGACTCCTTGACAGTTTGTTGTCCACCCAAAATCTATTATAGTGACCGATCTCAGTCACCACACAGTCTGCATCCGACTGACATCAGTTCCATGCACTTGTCTTGACTACTAACCTCACCAACGTCGATGTCTACCTGCTACTGATGTCGATCCTCCTGACTGACTTTAGTCTTACTATCGCCGACATTGGTCCTCCTGACCGACATTGGTCTTACCCTGCCTGACACCACTGGCTATGGTCTGCACATGACCGACATCAGCACCTGTCTATTCGATTTCAGTTTCCCTTGACCGATGCTGGTACCTGTGTTCTCTTATGAGTGATGACTTTTTACCTGTGAGCTTTCTTTTAATCAAATCCCTATTCAAACTACTCTACTAAGAGTTACTCAGCCTTCTCCACTGATCTCTCTCTACCATTTCCTCCATAAACACCAAGGCTTTCCAATTCTTAAGTCTATTAAGGACATCTGACTTCTTGTTAAGAACATGCATCTCCTTCTTGCTCATGTGACCAAGCCTACAAAGCCACATCTCTACAACAGAAGAAGAATTAGTAATATAAGTAGATAGATAAAGGATACCTACTTTCTTACCACCAGCTAATTCAAGTGCATCCACTGTGAGAGTTTTTGTGCATCTCTCATCACCCAACTTTCTTGAAGAAATTAGCCACATCTTCAACACTGGGACCTGCATGACCTCCTTCAACACACATGTGTTGGTCGCCTGCAATTTTAGCTTCACTTCCCCTTTGCCAATTCTTTGGCAAGGCACAGTAGCCCCTAAATAAATCTTTCCAAAGTCTCCAAAGACCTTAACATGAAAAAATACTCTATTTCAGACTGCATGAAAAGAGGCAATAGAATCTATAAAACAAGATTCTACTTTATCCAAGGAACATCCCAAAGCATCCTGTGCAACAACACTTGCAACATCTGCTTCTTCAGTTCCTTCATGTTGATCTTCTACCAACCAACAATCTTTCTTTACCTGCTCTTTCTTTTCATAACACCGTAATTGACCATTCATGCTTTTCAATTCCTCCATTCTTAGCTTACTTTCTTCTGCCATTGCTATACTCCCACTCAATCAGAAACCCCTGAGAGTGACTTGTAATCAAACACAAACCTGCTCCCTACAACTTTAGCTCTGATACCACTTATCAGGAACCAAAAACAACAAATAGATCTGATTCCACTAATAAGACCTGGAAGCAACAATTGATTACCATGTACAAGCAACTTAAAATTATGCAAAATTAACTAGAAGTAACAAGTAACTAGAATTTAGAAATAACACAGAATATGAGAGACAATACCCAATTTTATTAATAATCTTCTAGAAAAGAATTACAAATGAAGAGATGCCACACTCTTCCACACCTTACAGGCTTTCCACACCAAGTGTTTAGTAATTCACCTTCAAGAGCTCACTCTCTCAATTATGGTCCCAACACACAACTCAAACACAGAGTTGGTGTTCACCTCCAATCAGTCAGTATCCACTACTACGAGTACCACTAGTCAGTATCACTACTGCCAGTACACAAGTGCTCCACGCACTCCAAATTTGAGTATATAAACATACTCCAAGTAGATCTCCCATGAACTTGCAACAACCTGCAACTCAAATTATCTTACTTTGGAAGGAACTACCTTGCCTTCCTCTATTGCTCTCCAATCGAGTACACATCATACTCCAAGTAGATCCTACCTGATATTGCTCCCTGTTGTGTTGTTGACCTCCCTAATCTTGCACACCTGTAAATCAATCTGGTTCTGCACACCTGCAAACCTAGATCTCACACACACAAACACCTATAAATCAATGATCTTACTTACCCATGTAGATCTCCAAACGTGGCCTTGCACACCTGCTGACCAAGATCATACATACATGAATAACCCTACTTGATTCTCCAAACCAGCACCTACACTTGGTACTACTATGAAACTAAGAGAAGCTACCCTTGCTCTCTTCACACACAGAAGGAACTGGCCTGCTCAACTAGCACTAGTTTACAATACAGCCCATGAGTCTCTTAAATAGATCTCATGCAAAAAATAATTAAATATCTAATTATAATAATTAGAACCACAGCTCGAGACTATAATTAGCCCTCAACATGCAAACACCTAGTTCATTAACTAACTGTTCATGAACTGGCAGTTCTGAACCACACAGGCGATCGACATCGGTCCTTGTCTACCTGGAGGTGATCAATGTCAGCTGACCAATAACCGACGTTGATTTCTCTTCTATCTGCACCTTGCCGACGTCAGTTGCCCTAACTGATGCCAGTGTCTATGACACTCAGTAACCTCCTCCATGTCTGCATCAGTGAAGCTTTTAGCTCCACAACCTAACACCTCCCTCATTTATGAAAAACCAACTAAGCTCCTCTTCAACATAACTAAAACTAAATTTAACATGATTTCCACCTATAAAATAAACACCTTTGTGGGAGTCTTATGATAATATCTTAAACAAACTATTAAATGTGGAAGTCATCAAACTTCCTCCCATCATACCTATCAATGACTCTTGAACAAAATGAGGATGGTAAAAAGAAAGTGATTTTTGTACTTATCATCCTATTCTCTATCATTAAATTAAAAAGTGTCAATATTTCAAAATATTAGTGAAAAACCTCATTATTTGAGGGGAGCTACAATTGGATAATCTAAACGCACCCTAAAATAAATTTATAGACATATTTAGAAAACCCTTCCCTAACCATCCATCCTCATATAACTCCATACAAAAAAATATGAAAGGTATCTCAGATCAAGGCACCCACATCATAAATAACATCCATGATAAACTCTCTGACAAAATAAGTTGATAATATGACTGAATTACCTTTAGCCTAAACCCAAATATCAATTCTCCTTAAAGGAGATACCTTTGACTAATACAAATAAACCAAAGCTATTTATATCATCCACTCAAGTCTCTCAGACCTCATTTCATGGGATCCCCTAGAGGAAGTCTCATCCAAACCTACTAAAATTCCCCCATAAAAAGTGGAGTATAAAAGGGACTTTCATTATCACCACATGTGGAATAAATTCTTACATATATTGAAGGATAAGGCATTACAACATCCAACCATAAGATTCAAGCTTCCCTATAACAAGGATCATCGTAAAAACACTTCCATGACCTTTAACAACACTCAAAAAGTAAACATGGCCATACCCAATGAACAAACTAAACCATCCATACTAGGGCCACATCCTTCCTCAAAATTAAAGATTTATATTATAAAATCTTTTGTCAAGGGGTCTAAGTTGGTTCAAAAGCATCCACCAATACTACCTACACTAAAACCTCACTTTAACTCAATATACTTTGGTTATCCCCAATACCTAACTAAATCACCCTTACCACCTATTAAAACAATGTGTACCTTCCATAAAAAAAGTAAAATACTGAGATAAGTATGATTCATAAACTAGTGCCACAAAAATTAACAAAACCTATCCAAGATCCTTTATGAGGATCTTATACTAGTATCCTTAACCAACTCCTGCAAACCTCTTTAGTCACATTCACCCCCCCCCCACCTTACACCAATTATTCCATGTTTTAGAAAACTCATGTGGTACAGATAAAATAATGTGTCTATCATAGGATACATGGAAATGATACTGACATATGCAATGCTCTAAAGGTCATGATTCATTAACTTTTGAATGAAGATGATCTATTAATTAAACAACACAATCCCCTCTTTGATCTTAATACTATAGATATCCATGATGCCCATATATTAGACCCTTTTAAATCTATATTGAAATAAAAATCAAAAAGTTTGATTGATGATCTAGAATTGATTCCTATTCAACCCTTGGGACCCTCAAAAATGAATAATTAGGGACTTCATCAAATCCCCCATTTTTATAGATCAACATAATAAACATAGCAACCCGATCTTAAGCATAAGCTAATGAAGCCCAAAAATCAAACAAAGCCAAAGTCTTTATAGTTAAATCACCTACCCTGGCCACAAAAATTTTTTAATCCTCCCTAACCAAACCTAAAGTTTCCATTTTACGAAAATCCTAAAAGAACAATTATTTTGAAATTATACAAATATTGGTTCTAAAGCAACTTCATAAATATCTTGTCAAAATGTCCCTCTATTAACTATCTAAATATTTCCCTCAACATCATCAGGCATGATAGAGGCCTTTTAGGCCATATAGGTATAACCTAATGAACCTAAACCAATGTTGGCATTCATTGGAGAATTATAGATGATTTCATCTATTAGTTTTAATGATTCTAAGATAGTTCCCTTACCAGAAGAAGACCGGGATCCACCCTTATTTATCACAACAAAATTTAATCAAACTTGAATCAAAAGAGTAATGATTGATAATGAGGCCATTATTAATTTTATTTACTTGCATGTGTTCAAACAACTACAAATTCTAGAAATAGGTATAGCTCAATCTCCAGTAGTATTGTGAGTTTTTAATGACATAGTAGATCCTACATTAGGAACTAGTATCCTTACCATCTAAGTAGGCTCTTGTGTTCTTCAAGAGTTGTTTTATGTCATAGAAGGATAACTCCAATATAATTTCCTCCTAGGGTGCCCTTGGATCTATACTATGTAGTGTGTTCCATCCACTTTACATCGATGTATCAAATATGAAAATGAAGGCTAGGTCCACATTGTCCCTATTAATCCCCATCTATTAAAAACCTACAATCTCACCTTTTGACCCAATGACATTTTACTCCCTCTAAAAATTAAAACCCCATCACCATCATCTAATGAAGCATAAATTAGTGAGAGTATTCCTTCACCACATCTTTTTGATAAGGCTCCTTTTGATTTCATAATAGGGGAATACCAATTACTAACACTTAACACTTTTCCCACTCCTCAAGAGTATGGGCATCCTAATAAACAATGTGACTACTATCCTAACATTTAGGATATTGTTCCTTTCATCCCCCCTTTCTTATAGACTCTCTTAGTAAATGGAGGAATCGATAAAACATTCTTGTATCTTGATATCCCATCCCCAACAAAACCATTTTCCTCAAAATTCTTGTTTCTAGATAGACCATGTTTTGCTCACATATATTTACAATGATATACATAGAAGGATTTCAGCATGGGATGATATGATCAAAGACCACATGACATTAATTTATGATATTTAAAAAAAATGAAAAATATGGTCTAGGATTTAACAAAAATCTTAAATGTATTCCTAAAGTCACCCCTACATCCAATCCTGAAGATAATGTCATATTGTCATCCTCTAACACTCCCTAAAATGGATGACATTGTGTCCACCCACCCCCCCCCCCCCCCCACAATTTTTTTTAGTCAATATGATAACCCTACAATCTATTACCTATAATATTAATGGTGAAACTAAATCCACCTCCCTCACTTATCCTAATATGGTAGTAGAAGACTCTCCTACCATCTTAGTTATTCAGTGTCAAGATGATGAGTATATCTTGACTTACTTAGGCACCAATAACTCATATTTATGTAATTCCTTACCATTTGAAACATCTAGTTTACTAAATGAAGCTACTATTGACATTAACATAGGGTCTAAGTATGCCTCATATTTTGTTAAGGTTATTAAATCCCTAGACCTTTAGGAACACCAAGACTTCACTACCTTCTTGACTAACAATAATGAGGATTTAACTTGGTCTTAAAGTGACATGCTTAGTATTGACCCTAAAATTGTTGTTCACAATATTGTCACTATCTAGGAAGTTAAGCCAATGAATCAAAAGTTATGAAAGATGCATCCTCATGTTGCACTTTTAGTTAAGGAGGAACTACAACACCTTATATCTATCAATTTCATTCATCTAATCAATTATCCTCAATAGGTGTCTAATATTGTGCCTATTACAAAACCCATAGGGGGTCCTCATCTTTGTATAGACTTTTGAGACTTAAACCTTGAGTATCCTAAATATTAATTTCCTCTTCCTAAAATTGATCATCTAGTGGACCTGACAACAGGCCATAAAATGTTGTCACTCATGGATGGATTCTATGGATATAATCAAATCCTTATCACCCCAAAAGATCAACATAAGACTTCCTTTATTACACCCTAGGGGACTTTTTTATATAAGGTTATGCCTTTTGGCCTAAATAATATGGGAGACACCTACCAAAGAGATATGACTTATATATTTCATGATATAATGAATAACATTGTTAAAGATTATGTGGATGACCTTTATAAATTAAATATCTAAAAGGACCATATTTTCATTCTCAAAATCATCTTTGACCATCTAATCTAATTTTTTGTCTACCTCAATTCTAAAAAGTGTGTTTTTGGGGTCTTAAAAGGTAAGCTTTTAGGTTTTATCATCTCCATCCATTATATAGAAGTCAATCCCACTAAGATTATGATTACTATAGATATGCCATCCTCATCCAACCTTAATTAACTTCTTATCATGTAGGGAAAATTAAAATCCATTTGACGTTTTATCTATGAGCTATTCGATCATTGTCAAGCATTCCATCACCTTATGAATAAGGATAGCTAGTTCATCTAGGATTCTAATTGTAAAGAATATTTTTAATCCCTCAAAATCTATCTCCTCTCCCTACTAGTTCTTATTCCTCCTAAGCAAGGGAGATCTTTCTTATAGATTTTGGCCATGGATCACACTCTGGGGGATATGTTGTCCCATCGTGATGATCAAATTAGAGAATAAGTAGTGTATTATATAAGCCATACTCTCATTAAATATGATACATGTTATACACACCTAGAAAAATTTACTTAGCTTTGGTTTCCATAGCTTCTAAAATTCACCACTATCTACTTAATCATAAGACTCATGTAATTACGAATATCAACTCTCTCAAATTTATGAATTCAAAGCCTTACCATAATCAATGTATGTATAGGTAGATCATGATTTTATCAAAACTTGATCTAGAGTTTCTCAACCAGAAGTGAATAAAAGACCAAATCATATCATTAACCAATTAACTAAGGCTCATCTTACAAGTGTTCATTTATATAATTTTAAATTCCCAAAATAACCCATTGCTTCTGCATCTTGGGTGGATCCTAATTATCAAATGACTTTTTTCTTTGATGGATTGAAATGTGAAAGTTTGGAGGGGGGGGTGCTGGAATTATATTGATACCTCTTGAGGGTGATCCTATTCAAGTATCCTTTAATCTAGATTTCAATTTCACTAATAATATGGTAGAGCATGAAGCCTTAATTATAGGTCTTCAAACTGATTTAACCCTTGACATTAGGTAACTTTATATTTATGGATATTCTTAGTTAGTTATTACAAATTAATGGAACTTATCATTGTAAGAATGACATCCTTTAGAAATACAAAGTATTAGTAGACCAATTATTAGTTTCTTTCAATTGTTATGTCATCCAATCACTCCTCAATAAACTTAAACATTTGTAAATACCATGGCCTCTTTAGCCTCATTTATCCCATCATCCCTTCAAGAATCTAAGATTTGTGTGATAATCCATAAAACCAACCAAGAATTTTATACTAGAATAGATTTGCCTTCTATCCACAATGTGGAATAATATTGTTTAGATAAGTGGTACACATAGACATTTGATTACCTATATAAAGTTATTATCCTTCCCAATTTATTTAAGAATTCTTAGCATAATTTTTAGCATTGAACCTCTTGTTAAGTCATACTAGGGGGTGTTCTCTATAAAAGGGGATTTGATGATCTAATCCTTAAATGTCTTTAGAAATCTAAAGCTAATCTTTCAATTCAATAAATACATGATAGATTATGTGAGGGACACTTTAGTTGCTAAGAAAATTTTCCAAATAGGTTATTATATGCCTACTCTAAATTAGGATTATTGTCATTATATCAAGAAATGCATGACATGTCAACTTGTTAATATTTTGCATGTCCTTAGTAAGCATTGTAAGTGCCCATGAATTTTGGCCATTTTCTCAATGGCAGTTAGATCTTATAAGGAAAATTAATCTAAATCACCCCAATGACATAGTTTTATCATTATCACCATTGAATATTTTACCATGTGGGTGGAGGCCATTCCCTTTATTTCAACTAAAGCAGACAAGATCATTGATTTTATTTATCATCATATTATCTATTGTTTTGGTTTTCTTCATAATATAATCATAGATAATGGAAAATATTTAAAAATAAGAAAGTCCAAAGACTCTATGACTCTTTTAACATTAAGTTAAGTTTTTCTTCACCTTATTATTTGAAAAATAATGGATAAGTCAAGGCATATAATAAAACCTTAATTAAAATGTTAACCAAAATAGTCAATGAGGCTGGGAAGAACTATCATCTTCATCTTCCCTTTGACTTAGGGGCTTATCGTATTAGCTTTTAAACCTCTACTAGTGCTATGCCTTTTCCTTTGGTCTATGGAATGGAAGTTGTCCTCCCTTTAAAAAATGGATTCCTTATCTATGAATTTATCTTAAAGAAATCATTTATGAAGAAGATTATAATTAGGAGAATTTATCACATCTTAACATTTTATATTAGCATCGATCTATGGCCCTCTACCAATTCCACGTATATCAAGAAATAATAAATCATGTATATAATAAACATCTAAATGAATGAGAATTTAATATTAGCAATTTTGTCCTTAAATAAAATCAACATGTAACAAATATGTTAAAATTTAAAAGAGGAAAATTTTCTCCAAATTGGTTTGGACCATATATTATCACTCATAAATATGGTTCTGGGGCATATCATTGGGCTTCTCTTGAGGTAAAACTATAACACAAACCTATTAACACTTTACATCTGCATCTTTTTTACTTTTAATAAACTTAAAACAAACTATAGTTAGTAGACATTTTCATCTTTTTATCTAGTAACAACCTAAAATTTTCATATCCCGTCACCCATAAAATACCCAATAATGATAAAATAATGATGTGAAAATTTGGTAGCATCCCTATCCTCATCTTAAATATGAACACATTGGCTTTGTTCATATCATGTTATAAATGGATAAGTTCCTCTTATTAGAGTTATAATAATTGAGGGGGGTGAATTAGTGAGCCAAAATAACCCAACTTCAATTCTGATATTTAAAAAATAGTTAATCAATTATCACAATCATTCATGAAACATACACAATATTCATATCAATGAGTGAGAGAGACAATGCAAGATCAATCATAAAACACATGGCATACGTAAGAAAACCTCTTGGGGAAGAAAACCCAATGGAACATGTAATTATAATACTATCCTATAATAACAATATCCAATTTAGACCATCTATAAATGATCAAGGAACTACAATCCCACAAGGTGATGTCACACCTATCTAGCTAAGCTACAACAACAAGACCTTTTAGCAAGTATCACCTTGTAAGGAGGATACAACCACCTTAGATGCTAAGATAACACAAAAACACTTATTAACACATCCACCTCTAAACTTATGTCTACAACACCTGATGAAGGACCTCTACTTATCACTCTTTACCTTCACTCACACTCAATCTACAAGAGCACTATTTTTCCAATAAAAACATGACCAATAGGTCATACAAATATTCCTCAATTTTTTGTACTCTTCAACTTATCCTCAGGTAAATCAATCTTCCTTTTCTCCATAAAACACACATACATATACATGTCTCTCTCAATCTTTTCTTTGTCTCTCATACTCAAGTCTAGAAATCACCATCTTTGATTCCACTATTTATAGATCATTCTTGATAAACATCACCTTGGTCGGCCATTAGGCATGTATTAACCCTTAAGACATCTATCATAATAATAAATATCTCAATGCATTATTGATAGGTTGGCCATAGCATCTATGGGTCACCCTTGAACAACTACACCTTTTAATAAGGCCTTTGTAGATCTTATAGGTCTCATGGAGACATATTCACCCATTTAGCACGCCTTCAAGCAAAACAAGAATAAAATTCCACTTTTAAATAAATGGGTCCTCTCCTTATGTCCCCTTAAACATCCTCAAATGATCATATTCATATTATCTCACCTCTACATATGCACAACAACTCAAACAAAGACTTTAAACATAGGAACAACATTACCAAACATACAATCAACTCTGTATGCCTTGTTCATACTTAAGATAAAGTGAACACACCTCCAAAATCCAAAAATAGCATACTCATGGAATATAAAACATGTGATAATATTTAATACATCATGATACATCAACACAAGCTCAAACATCCTTCTCGAGTCACTTACAGAACAAGCACAAACACATAGTCAACTTTTACGCTCAATATCTTTGAATGTACTCACTTTCAAATCTTCAAATATATAATTATAGATTCAACTTAGAGTCCTCTACAAATTTAATTTTTACATCAATAGAAAATTCAACTTCTATCAAAATATGTGTATAAAATACAGATCTCTATTTTTTTCATGTTGAATTATATTTGAATTTAAATAATCATAATTAACCTTCATACACAATTCTCAAATCTCGTGACTTCTCATCTTTAGATCAATCTCACACCATTGATCATGTTTGAACTTTAATGCATATTATAATAATGCCAAAATATAAACCTCAGTCAATTTAAACTCATCTCTTGTAATCTTGAAATGTTATCTCAACACCCTCCATCAATCTTTGCAGATCAGTCAAGTCTTTAATTGTCAATTCTCACCATTAAATCAATTTGTATGAATACCCACTCACCATTAGATATTTATCTTTTAATTTTTATTATTCATTAAAAATCATTCACCTATCCTCATCTCACTACTTCCTAACTTATTGGAGTAATGTTCGCTATCGATCTTTCTCAAACCTTAACTTGTGTAGAAATGACCAAGTATGGGGACCCTTTCAATATACCTAGAAGGCTAACTTTACACCTCAATAACTTCTTCTATGATTACTTGCATGATATCAAATTTGGATAAAATGATCTCCTCATATATGATAATCTAACTATGTGACATAATGTTCAAGAAGCCTTGGCATGTGTGAGATATATCATGATTAAAATGCCTTCTCAAAATCTTCTATCATAGAGCCAACTATGCTTAGAATTTATCTAGGAGACCAACTTTGATCCTGCATAAATTTTGCCATGCTTTGTTGCATCATATAAATTTATCTAAAATAAACTAAGATAAAAAATTAACAAACCCATATTATCACCTTTGTCAGGATCTTGCTCCTCAATTATAACACATATGATTACTTCTTGTATTAGTAACTAAACATGGAATTTAACCAGAATGATAAGTAACTAGAAATATGAAACAACACAGGGATATGAGAGACAATACACAATTGTATTAATAATCACTCAGAAGAAAATACAATAAAGAAGATGCCACTTCTTCTTCCACCTCAAAGGCTCACCACACCTCAAGACCTTCTTCCCTCTCTCTCTCGGTCCCAACAATCAACTCCAATGTAGAATTGATGTTCACCTCCTCCAGTCAGAAACAATGCTGCCAGTACACCAAGTACACAACCATACTCCAAGTAGATCTCCTGCTCTCTGCTACTACTTGCAAATCACCAGACCTTACTCACCAATGTAGATCTCCAAAAGAAGCCATGCCCACCTACTGACCAAGATCATACATAGATGAAGAATCCTTCTAATTCTCCAAACCAGCACCCACACTTGGTACTGTGGCACTAGGAGGAACACACCATTGCTCTCCTCTCTCTGAAGGAGCTTATTTGCTCTCTTACTCTCTAGCACTAATTTACAATATAGCCCATAAGTCTATATATAGATCTCATGCTTACAATAATTAGACTATCTTAATTACAATAATTAGACATGCAACTCATGACTACAACAAGCCTTTAACATGCAAACTAACAGTCCAAAAATAGACTCTCTAGAATCAACATGCAAACTACATGTTCACGCACAGGTTGCCGACGTTAGCACCTTCCTAACCGATGTCAGCTAACTAGTAACCGACATCGGTTGCTTCTTCACTACTATCTGACCGACGTCGATTGATCAGACTAACGTCGATTGATCAGACCAACGTCAGTTGCCCTGCAACTCATTCTGCAACTCTCCATAACCTCTATAACCTCCATAACTCCTCCTATTTGCATCTTGGTGAATCTTTTAGCTCCACAACCTAACAATCTCCCACTTGGAGATAAACAACTGCACCTGTATCTGTACCTGTACACCATCTAATTTACTCCCTGGCTTGTATCCCTCTTTAAGATCAATCTTGAAGACCAACCACCACACAACCTATGATGCTACACCTGTCATCCAAGTAACCTACCACATCTAAACCTACAACTCCATGTAGTGAAGACCTTGACCCTGCATAACATGTTAACCTATTGCTAGTCCCTCTCAAATACCTGAGAATCCACTGAACTGCCCTCCAATACTCCTTCCCCGAATTGGCTCCATACTTTCTGACAACTCCCACTGCTTGGGAAAACTCAGGTCTACACTAGACCTCATGTGATTTTGAACCCTATTCCAAGCTAAGCTTGAACTGTCTAGCCCTTGGTGTGCTTACCGATTCTGCAACCTGCATCTTGAACCCTGCCAACACTATCTTCACATCAGCTCCCACTGGAGACAAAATTTCCATGTCTCTTATGCCAAAGAATTTCCTTGCTCCAAATTCTTCATGACATACCTCTAAACTAACCTTACCTTTAACTCAACAAAACCCTGTATGTACAAAACTACTAGCAAATCACCCACATACAGTAAAAATATAATGTTGTGACCATCATCCACCTGGTAAGACAAACACAATAGTTACACTGACATTGACTGAAGCTCTACTTTGTCATCCACCTGTCAAAACCTGTACCACTGTCCTGTAGCTTCCTTAAGACCATATACCTTGGCCTTTCGTCTCACGTATCCATCCACTCTCTTCTTTAACTTTGGAATCCATCCATCTTTCAGTGCTTTCTTCCAGCTGACAACTCCACCAACAAATACCTATTTGGTTCTTCTCCAAGGACTCACATTCCTCATCCATGCCAAGTTCCCACTGTATCTAGATTCTACCTACATTGCCTCTTCACATCTTCCTGGTTCTTGACCATCAATAAGCAATATAAAGAAGGTGAACAACAAATATGAGGTTCACTTACCCTTTCAATTCTCAATATGAGAGTTTGAGACTTCATGATAGCTTGCTATCCGCCCACCATCTGTTCTAGTGACCGATCTCGGCCATCTCCAAGTCTGCATCTGACCGATGTCGGTTCCCCTGCACTGACCTTGATTGTCAACGTCATTTCTCTAGCTGACGCTAGTATCCCTTCTGTCGACGTCGATTCCTTCCTGACCGACATTAGTCTTCTTATTGTCGACGTCAGTTACTGTATGACTGACGTTGGTACCTATGTTTGCCTATGAGTGATAACTTTTTACCCACGAGCTCTCCATGGATCAAAACCCTGTTCAAATCAACACAGCCCTGCTCAAAATAATTTAGTCTCCTCAGCTGATCTCTATCCATCATCTCCTCCATGAACACCAAGGCCTTCCAGTTCTTAAGTTTGTCAAAGATATCTATCTTTCACTTAAGAACATGCATTCCCCTCCTACATATGTGACCAAGCCTACAAAGCCACATCTCTGCAATAGAAGGTGAATCAGTAATATAAGTAGATAGATAAAGGATACCTACTTTCTTACCACCATCTAATTCAAGTGCATCCGCTGTGAGAGTTACTATGCATCTCCCATCACCCAACTTTCCTGAAGAAATTAGACCCATCTCCAAGACTGGTATCTACATGACCTCCTTCAACACCTGTGTGTTATCCATCTATAATTTCAGCTTCACTTCCCCTTCGTCAATGATTTGACAAGGCTCACCAACCCCTAAATAAATCTCTCCAAAGTCTCCAAAGACATACCCATGAAAAGATGCTCTATTTTGGGTTGCATGGAAAGAGGCAAAAGAATCTGTAAACAAAGATTCTACTTTATCCAAAGCAACCTGTGTAACATCACCTGCAACATCTGCTTCTACACGCTGATCTTCTACCAACCAACAATCTCCTTTTCCCTGCTCTTTTTTTCCACCAATCAGACCATTCGTGCTATTCAGTTTCTCCATTCATAGCTTACTTTCTTTTGCCATTGCTATACTCCCACTCAATTTGAAACCCCTGAGAGTGACCTGTAATCAAAAACACTACCAGATCTGAACCACCTGTTAGTCAACCCAACCAAAAGCTCTGATACCACTTGTCAGGATCTTGCTCCTCAATTAGAGCACATATGATTACTTCTTGTATTAGCAACTAAACACAAAATTTAACCAGAATGATAAGTAACTAGAAATATGAAACAACACAGGGATATGAGAGACAATACACAATTGTATTAATAATCACTCAGAAGAAAATACAATAAAGAAGATGCCACTTCTTCTTCCACCTTAAATGCTCACCACACCTCAAGACCTTATTCCCTCTCTCTCTCAGTCCCAACAATCAACTCCAATGCATAATTGATGTTCACCTCCACCAGTCAGAAACAACGCTGCCATTACACCAAGTAGATCTCCTGCTCTCTGCTGCTACCTGCAAATCACCAGACCTTACTCACCAATGTAGATCTCCAAAGAAGCCATGCCCACCTACTGACCAAGATCATACTTATACGAAGAACCTTTTTGATTCTCCAAACCAACACCCACACTTGGTACTGTGGCACTAGGAGGAACACACCATTGCTCTCCTCTCTTTGAAGGAGATTATTTTCTCTCTTACTCTCTAGCACTAATTTACAATACAGCCCATGAGTCTATATATATATCTCTCATGCTTACAATAATTAGACTATCTTAATTACAATAATTAGACACGCAACTCAAGACTACAACTAGCCTTTAACATGCAAACTAATAGTCCAAAAATAGACTCTCTGAAATCAACATGCAAACTGCATGTTCATGCACAAGCTATCAATGTCGGCACCTTCCTGACCTATGTCGACCGACTGGTAACCGACGTCAGTTGCTTCTTCACTGCTATCTGACTGATGTTGGTTGATTAGACCAACATCAGTTGCCCTGCAACTCATTCTGCAACTCTCCACAACCTCTGTAACTCCTCCTGTTTGCATCCTGGTGAAGCTTTTAGCTCCACAACCTAACAACCTTTTCCTAAAATATACACATGTGGAGATATACCACTATCAAAATGACTGCTTGGCTCTTTCATACCTTATGAAAATTTGGCTAAGTATGAGAAAATAATGAATTATGTCTGAAAAGCCAACTTTGAATCCTTATATATTTGACTATGATTTTATACATGAATTAATAACATGTGTATAACAACTAGGTACTAGTGTGATTACAACCATATAACCAACTCCCCTTAACTCACTTCCACGTGGTAATGGTAATGTCATCAAACTGCCTACTCAAATTTTTTACCACTAGACCAATCTTGCCAAGATGGCCATAATTAAGAATTAGATGAATACCAATCATAGACACAAGAAATATAACCACCATGGACCTCTAATAGGACCTTTCACATTCTCAATACTTTAGACTCATCCCTAATGATCTTTGAATAGTCAAACCCTGAAGATCAACCAAGCTTACTTCAAGCACACTTTGTCATTATCACTTAGAATACAGATGCACTTGATCCACTCACTAAGAAACCTCCATTAAATCATCATGACAACTCTCCAAAAATATCCCCCTTTGTCATTTATGTCAATACCTATCAATATAGAGTAATATATAGCTCACCTTCTCTCTCTTCAAGCACTCCCACAACAAAAACTTTCTCCCCCTTTGAAATAATTACATATTAGGAAAAAAATAATTTTGAGGACCTAAAAATACCATAAAATAGGAAATGACCATCTTATAAATATAATACAAATTCCCCCTTACCTTGATACAACCTCTTCTTGCCTTGGCACCTTCCTCGTGCTCCATGCCAACACTTTTATTCAACCAAACACTACAACCAATGAATAAATAACACAAAAAATAAATTAAATATGATGTAACTCACCAATAAACATCTAAGAGGGACTCCCCCTAAAAAATTTGAGAAATTTCACCTTCTAATCATCTTCAGATCTCCACACACTATGAAGAACCACCTCATAAACTTATTAGCCTTATCTCTCAGGTTACCACAAGAATCATCAACAAAACTTCATGCCATTCACCAAATAATAAATATTCACTAATACAACATGATGTCTCTCCTTTTTAAACAAACCTTACTATTTTGTAAAAAAATGGGTAAAAAACACTCTTCTTCAAACTAGGCCTGTCTAGCCTCCTTGTAACCCTACCTAGAACTTACAAAGCCCACAATTTTCATTATAAAAATCTTCAAGAAATAAAAATTCATATCTGTAGTAATCTCATATGCCCCCTCAATCACACAAATTTTCATCACCAAGCTCATCCTATACCACATACTTCCTTCATAAACCTACTAGTTAATTAGCCCTCCATATAGATAAAAAATTGAATAATTTAAGAACAAAAAACCTTAAATTTTATATGAATATTTATTTTACCATAAATTTTTCCCATTAAACATATTAATAAGCCTCAAAACTCAATTCACAATGCAAAACACTTTTCTAGCATAGCCCAAAACCCTAGAATCTCAAAACAAATAGGGTCAACAAACATCTTTCTGGTCAATGCACACCTCTAAAAATAATTTCACGCATTTAGACACCCATCACATAATTAGATGCCAATATTTATTCTTCCTTGTGTTAACTTTACTTCTTTATTAAACTCTAGGAGCCTGATTAAATTTATTCTATCTTGTAGGCCTTTACTTGCAAAAGCTAGCAATGTGACTTCTTTGTTCACAATTGTAGCATACCATACCTTTTTCAAGAAAATTATCTTTCCTTACCTTATTTGGAAATAAATTTTTAAAATTCCCTATGCCATGATAATTAAATCACTTAACTCTATTCATACCTTTTGACTGATGACCCCAATCATCCTTCCATGCAAGCTCATTTCTAACAAGTCTCTTTCATAATATAGCCCTATGACCAAATTGATTACATGTGTAACAATAACCATTGAATATTTCATACCTCATGTAATTTTTATATCTGATCTAATTTTTCTTCATTATGTTATTACTTTCAATCCTTGTCTGATGTTTTGCCTTCAAAGTAAGATTGTTTTGGTTCACTTATGCAAGAGCATCACTTTTAGGGAGAAATTTTGTCATTTTTTTCATTCATTTAGGTTTTATAATTAATTTTATGTATTTAAAATTAGTCAATCATGATTATAATTCAAATTTATAGTCTAGGGGTGCATCTAGGTAGTTTAAATTTCAAATCTAGGATTTTCCTGCCAAAACTAGTTGTATGCAAAATTTTAATTTCTTGTGTGTTTTAGGACTTGTATGGGTATGTGAAATGATTGAATAATTTTATTAAAAAATTTAAAATTTCATTATGGACCTCTTAAAACTATATAAAGTGTCTAAGGACTTATTTGTATGAAAAACCCATATTTGTCCACATTTGCATACTTGGTTACTCCACTAGTGACCATTGGTAGTGGCCAAGGTAGTTACAAATGGTTGGGATTAATACAAAAGGTGAGAATTTATATTTTTATATAGTTATTTCATGTTTTTTATAATCAATACTTCAAATTAATATAATAAATAAATCCCTTGTTCAAGAAAGTGTGTGAAATAAATCCCTATCTCGGGCTTTTTGTCTTGGTTACAGACTAAATCTTGCATGACAGATGATCAAATGGAATTTTAAAAGTTTTATACCTATTCTTGAAGGATTTTTTTATTGTATTTGATATTATTAGTTACTATCATATTAATCAAATCATCTATTATCTATACAAACATATCCCTTATTTCTTAGATCATTCATTATGTAAAGGACTGTGTGTTTGTTTCTTATGAAGGACTAGTCATTGATTCTATCTTCATTTTGTTCTCAATGTATCCATAGGTTGTTGATTTTTTTTAATAGTGTATTATTTAATGAATTACAAGAAGAATTTTTGATGATTGGAAACCAGTATAGAAACCTTACTTTCTATAGCAAACATTCTGTGAATGGACTAAGTATGTATTCCACTGCAAGAAATGATCTATAAAATGATGGTTAAATAATTTAATATTTTAAGTAATTTTAATGTGATATAAGGTAATTTTAATATTTATATGTTTGGTATTGTGTTTTGTTCATTTCTACAGGAACATAGATTGGTAAAACCACAAATTTCTTCACATAGTCAACCATGTTTGGTGTTGGAAACATCTAACAGAGGATTGGAAAGTAAATAACATCACTTGGATAAGTTCATCTAGGTATAAACACACCTTATAAATATATTTGGATCTTTTAAACCCTTCAAGATGTTCACATTTGAAATTTCTCTACTCTTGGGTTGTGATAGAACTACAAAAGCCCTAATCTAGGGTTTCTTCCATATCTCACATTCAAACCTTCCAAAACTCTCAAAATTTTGTAATATAGTCAATTTTGAGGTTCCATAACTAATTAATAGGGTTTTAAGTATGTAAAAAAAAATTATTATGGAATTTTGTTGACTGTCTTGTGTTTAGCCTTGAGGAGGCCTAATTACAGAAGACTACTAGTAAGAAAGTGGTTCTAAAGGTGGGCTTAGACCTTGAAATTTGGTACACAGGAGGGTATCCATAGAGGGTATCTATAAATAATTTTGGTTTCTCATAAATAATTTTAATTTTTTTGTACAATAGAGAAAATAGGAAAAATAAGGTTATTAGGAAGGGTCATCAAGAACCTAGAGAGTTTTGTCTAAAGATAAATATTAAGACTAAATCCAAGGAACCTATACATAATTTTGGTATAAAATAAAAGAATATATACTTGAAAACAAGTGGGAGAGAGAATACTCTTTGGAAAAGAGAATAATAAGTAGTTTTTTGCTAGATTTCCTGAACAAGGATCACAATGCCACTCAGGAGAAATAGAGGAGGTTCTGCAAGGAACAAAGGGAATCAAGATGCTATGTTGGTAGAGATAATAAACCTTAGATTTCATATTGTATTATAGGTGGATTTTTTTAGAATTAAATCAAAGAAGAGGAGTTATAACAAGGGACTTGAGTGACATGGAAGATGAACCACAAGACCATGAGGAAGTAGAGAGAGAAGAAATAGTGGAAGGAACTAAAGAGTTGGGTATAAAGAGACTCATGAAGGTGATCATGGGTAAAGGATCCAAACCAAAGGTGTAATTAACCACTTATTTAATTTTTATTGATTAATAAGAACTCATGGATTGGGTAAATGAGTTAGACAAGTATTTTGAGGATGAAAAGGTACTTGATGAGAAGAAGGTTAAGTTTGCAAGAACCAAACTAAAGGGGAATGCTTCATTATGGTGGGACTTCAAATAAGATGAGATAATAAATAAGGGTAATAAAAATATAACTTCTTGGGATACAATGGTTTCCACTCTCAAAGCAAATTATTTCCAAGTGATTATGATACAAACCTATTCAAATAATTACAAAATTTGAAGCAAAATGAAATGACTATGAAGGCATATACAAAAGAGTTCTATAAGTTGACCATTAGGTTAGGAAATTTTTAGGAAGATAAATAGAATATTGAAAGGTAATTAAATGGCCTAAGGTATAACCTAAAAGATGAACTAGCACCTATTATCCTAAGCAAACTAGAAGAGTGCTACCAATTTGTACTCAAGGCTTAAGATAAGTTGAATATGAAACATAATTAGTAGAATAGAGGAAAGGGAAAAAAATTTAGAGGTAGAGGATAGCAAGGGGGTATAAATTCATTAGAAAAACCAATCAAGGTGAGTCAAGAAATTCATAAGAGCAGTTCCCTAATTCAAGAGGTGGATTTAGAGGTAAGAGACCTTTTAACAAAGGTGGTTTTTTAACAAGGGATAGAGGAACAAGTGGATTTATAGGAAAGTATTTTAGGTTCAATAATTTTTCTATCCATAAGTAATGGGAATTCCTATAGGACAAGCCAATAAGAAGTCCAATAAATGAAGGGAGAAATCAGATTGCACAAGGAGGTGAGGAAGAGAGTGTTTACTCTCTATCACACATGGACCTAAAGTGGGAGAATCATTTCTCATGAGGAGGGTACTAATAAATTCATCAAAGGATAAGGATCCACCATAAAGGAAGACTCTCTTTAGGACATCTTGAAAATTCCAAGGTAAGTATTACAAAATGGTCATTGATTTATGAAGTATAGATAATCATGTTTTAATAGAAATGGTTAGCAAGCTTGGACTGAAGAAATTACCTCACCCAACTCTATATAAGCTCTCATGATTGAATAAGGGACCCCAATTCTTGGTTATTAAACAAAGTTAGGTAAAGTTACAAATCAGAAGATATAAAAACAAGGTTCTTTGTGATATCATCCCAATGGATGTTTCTCATGTGCTTCTTGGGAGGCCTTCGTAATATGGTAGGAAAACCACTCATGATTAAAGAAGGAACATGTACTCTTTGATGAAGGATGGAATTATTCACACTTTTCTACCATTAAAGGATGATGAAAGTGATCAATAATTTGGTTCACATGTGATGTTGGTAAGTGTTAAGGAATTTTTGAATGCTATGCATGAAGAAGAGATAGGCTTTGCTTTGGTAGTCAAGCCTAAGACTATTATGACAACAACTAAGATCAATGAGCTACCCCAAGAGATCTAATAAATGTTGGATAAGTATGCAAACATAGTTTTTCATGACCTACCCAACACATTACCACATTTTTGGAGTATCACACATCACATAGACTTTGTACTTGGAGAAAGTATTCCAAATAAGGTTGCCTACAAGATGACCCCACAATAGAATTATGAGATTAAAATATAAGTGTAAGAGTTTATTGATAAAGGGATGATCAAAAAAATATTGAGTCCATGTGCAATGCCCATAGTGTTGGTGCCAAAGAAGAAAGGTGAATGGAGAATGTGTATTGATTCTAGAGCTATAGACAAGATCACCATAAGATATAAGTTTCCACTTCCCTAGATAGAGGATTTGATGGATTGCTTGAGTGGATCAAGATAATTTCTTGAGATTGATCTTAAGAGTGGATATTATCAGATAAGAATCATATAAGGTGATGAGTGGAAGAATAATTTCAAGATAAGTGAAGGTTTGTATGAGTGTCTAGTCATGCCATTTAGTTTGACTAACCTAATAATTTTATGAGATTAATGAATGAGTCACTAATATATTTCATAATAAATTTTGCAGTAGTATACTTAGATGACATACTAATCTATAATCAAATTAAGGAGGAACATCTTCAACATTTTCAGTTGGTTATGAGAAGGCTACAAGAAGAGAGATTATTGATCAAACTTAAGAAGTGTGATTGTATGAAATAAGAGTTTTTGTACCTTGGATTTTTTATTTCACAAGGCATTTTGAAAATAGACAAGAACAAGGTGAATTCAATCATGCAGTGGACAACACCTAGGACAATAGGAGTGGTAAGAAGTTTTCATGGTATTCTAAGTTTCTATAGGAATTTCATAAGGTATTTTAGTGTAATATGTGCTCTCATCATTAACACCATTAAGAGAGACAAGAAAAATTTTATGTGGAATGAGAAAGTAGATAATAACTTCTAATAATTAAAGCAAAGAATCATGGAGCAACCAATACTAGCATTGGAAGACTTCAACAAGGTTTTCCAAATAGAGTGTGATGCAAGTGGTGTAGCCATAGGGGTTGTCATAAGCCAAGAGGGTAGAAATATAGCTTATTTTAGTGAGAAGTTGAATGATGCCAAGAAGAATTACTCATCCTATGACATGGAGTTTTATGAAATGGTGCAAGCATTGAAGAAATGGAGGAATTATCTCATGCCAAAGGAGTTTATAATGTATATAGGTAACCATGCACTTCAATTCATCTCCAATCAACCTAAGTTAAACCAAAGACATGTGAAATGGGTGAAGTACATGCAAAATTTCACTTTCACCATCAAGAATAAATAAGGACAAAGTAATAAGGTTGTAGATGCAGTGAGATGGAGATTATTATTAGTGTATGAGATTTAGTTAGAGTGTGTTGGAATTGAGGCACTCAAATATTTATATGAGTATAATGAAGACATCAAGGAAGCATACCATGTATGCAAGCACCCAAGTACACCCAACAAGGATCCATGGTTGGATTTTGTACTTAAATATGGATTGTTGTTCAAAGGAGTAAATTTATGTGTGTCAAAAATATCTATAAGAGGAAATCTGATCCAAGAGAAGCATCGTGGAAGCATGGTAGGCCATTTTGGGCTTGATAAAACACTGGAGTTTATTACTAGGCACTACTATTGGCCTAAAATGTAAGCATAAGTAAGAAAGTATGTGGAAAGGTGTAATATTTTCCAATTGGAAAAGGGTAAGAGTACTAATTTAGGTTTCTATCAACCCATACCAATCCTAAATAGACCTTAGGAATCCATAAGTATGGTCTTTGGATGGGATTGCCTAGGACACAAAGGCATTTTGATTTAATTTTGTAGTTGTTGATAGATTTTATAAAATGGAACACTTAATATTATGTATAACATCTAATGATACCACACATGTGGCTAATTTTTTTTTCAAGGAGGTAGTGAGACTTCAAGGACTTACCATGAACATTGTCTCTAATAAAGACACCAAGTTTCTTGGTCACTTTTGGAGGACATTATGGAGGAATCTAGGTAAACATTTGAGTTTTAATTTAGCTTACCACCCTCAAATAGATGGATAAACTGAGATGGTGAATGTAATTTTAGGAAACATGTTGAGGTGTTAATCCAAGCACCATCCCAAGTAGTGGAATCTTATGTTGCCTCAAGAAACAATTACTTATAATTATTCTATAAACAAAAGCATTGATATAAGTCCATTCCAAGTGATCTATGGCATGAAACCTAGAGGTGTATTTGAGGTTAGAAACATCAACCATATGGATAAGTGTTTAAGGTGAAGAGTTTACAATGGCAATGAAAGAGGTACATAATAGGTAAGAAAACATTTAGAGTCTAGTGTTGATAAGTGCAAGAAACAAGCAGATTTGAGAAGAAAAGTGAATTTATAGGTTGGGGACTTATTATTATCTCATCTTAATAAGTAAATGTTCCCAAGGGGTGAATACAACAAGCTAAATATGAAAAAGATAGGTCTTTATAATATTCTCAAAAAGTTTACAAATAATGCATACAAATTAGAGTTGCCTAATGGAGTTAGAATTTTACCTATCTTTAATGTTTTATATTTTTACCCTTTAAAATAAGGAAATTAATGAGTAAATAAAACATATGATTAATCTAAAATAGTCCTAGATTAGGAAAGACAATTGCCTAAGGCTAAAACAAAAGAGATGGAGTGCATTTTGGACAAGCAGGTGATCAAGAGGACTAGAGACAAGTAGTATTTCAAGTATCTAATAAAATGGAATAATAATATAGTATAATATTACATGTGGATGACTGAACATGATATATAAAATTGAGGGAGTACTCTAGAAGCACTCATGGATAGTAATCCATGAGTTCTTTTTTCCTTTCCCTAGGAGTATGATGCAAGAGCATCACTCTTAGGGAGCAATTTTGTCAATTTTTTTGTTTTTTTTTCATTATTTTAGGTTGGATAATTTCTTGTATGTATTTATAAGTCCTAATCATTCTTATAATTCAAATTGGTAATCTAGGGATGCATCTAGGTAGATTAAATTTCAAATCTAGGATTTTCCCATCATTACTAGTTGTATGCAAAAATTGAATTTATTGTGTGTTAGTAGGGGTATGTGGAAGTCTTGAATAAGTTTATGAACAAGTTTAAAATGTCATTAGGGACTTATTTAAACTATATCAAGTGTCTAAAGACTCATTTGTGTGAAAAACTCATATTTATCCACATTTGCATACTTGGTAACTCCATTGGTGACCATTGGTAGTGATCAAGGTAGTTAAAAATGGTTAGGCTTCATAAAAAAGGAGATAATTTTGAGTTTTATATAGTTATTCATGTTTTTTTGAATCAATACTTCAAATAAATATAATAAATAAATCCCTTGTTCAAGAAAGTGTGGGAGACAGATCCCTATCTTCAGCTTTTTATCTTGGTTACAGACCGTATCTTGCATGATAAATGATCAAATGGAATTTGATAATTATTATACTTGTTATTGAAGGATTTTTTAATTTATTTTATATTATGAGTTTTTAACACAATAATCAAATCATCTATTATCTATACAAACAGATCCCCTATTTCTTGGATCATTCATTATGTAAAGGATTGTGTGTTTTATTTTTATGAAGGACTAATCATTTATTCTATCTGCATTATGTTCTAAACATATCCATAGGTTTTTGATATTTTTTTAAGAGTGTATTCTCAAAAGAATGACAATAATATTTCTTGATGATTGGAAACTAGTGTAGAAACCTTACTTCCTGTAGCAGACATTCTGTGAATGGATTGAGTATGTATTCTACTACAAGAAATGATATATAAAATGATGGTTAAATACTTGGGGACATTAATGTAATACCTTTAAATTTGATATAAGGTAATTTGAATCTTTATATATTTGTAATTATATTTTGTTCCTTTCTGTAGGAACACATATTGGTAAAACCATAATTTTCTTCACACAATCAACCATGTTTGGTGTTGGAAACCTCTAACAGAGGATTGAAAAGTGAATACCATCACTTGGATAAGTTTCTCTAGGTCTAGATATACCTTATAAACCTCTTTTGGATCTTTAAAACCCTTAAATATGTTTACATTTTAAATTTCTCTGTTATTGGGTTGTGACAAATTTACCAAAGCCCTAATCTAGGGTTCTTCCATATCTTGTATTCCAACCATACAAAATTCTCAAAATTTTTTAATATGGTCAATTTTTAAGTGACCTAATTGATTCATAGGGTTTTAAATGTGTAAATATTCATTGGTATGAACTTTTTTTGATTGTCTTGTGTTTAGCCTTGAGGAGGCCTAATTGGGGAAGACTAGTACTTAGAAAGTGGGCCTAAAGGTGGAATTCAACCTTGAAATTTAGTACAGGGAGGGTATCCATAGAGGTTATATATAATTACTCTTTTTTCTCCTAAATCATTATACTTTTTTTATACAATCAATAAAATAGGTAAAATATGATTACTAGGAAGTGTCATCAAGAACCTAGAGAGTTTGGTCTAAACTTCAAGATTAATACTAAAGCCCAAGAACCTATTCATCATTCACATTATTCTTCATATTGTCTTTAGTAAAATTATTTTTTTATTATTCATATCTAATACTAGTTCTATCACTAGCATACTTTTGACCACTCAAAATGTTGTCTAGATCACATGAGCTCTTTTCCAATCTCACAAATGTCTTCACCTTACTATCTATCTTTTCTATCTCAAATCTCAAAGACTCATTTTCAAAAAAATACCTTGAACATTCATCTTCTTTATATTTTAGGCTTGTAGATATAATTTTCAATCAATAAATTGATCATATCTTCATGTTATGTGGTGTCTTAATTCAATCTTGCCTCATATACACTAGATTACTCCTCATACTCCTTGAGCTTATATTTTATCTTCTTATTGATCTTCTCAATCTTTAGTTATTCAAGAACATTCATCAATATAGTCTCACTGTCCACCTCATCTTCATCATTATCTAAATCACTCTAAGTAGACACCTTATGATGTGAGCAACTTCCTTCCTCAACCATCAATAGAGATTTATCTTTAGAAGGACCATCATCTTCATGATCATATTCTGAGTCACTATCTTCACTCTCATATAATGAGATGAAATCTTCTTTGGTGTATAGACTCTTATTTTTAAGGAATTCTTATTAAAATTTCTAAATCATTTCTTATTATATGTCTTCTTTTCATCATCTTATCATTCATCATGCTCTTGATAATCTTTCTTCTCATGCTTATAAGGTCACTTACGAGAAAAATGTCTTATCTCTCCATAATTGAAACATTTAAAGTGTAGTTTACCCTTATGCCTCCCTAAGCCTATGTTCAATTTATTATTATTTAAAGCAATTAATTCATCCTCATCAATGTTAGATATTCCATACCCTTTGGATTTATTACCTTGGAACTTCTTCTTAGGCTTCATCTCTATCTTGAATGCAACTTCCTTCTTTGGTGGTATATCATAATTTATTCTCATCTCATATGCAATAAGGGTGTCATGCAATTGATCCATCTCCAACTGAGTAAGATCATGATAGTATTCTATATAAGATAATTTTGGATCAAAATTAAGATATAGATACCTTAATACCTTTTGGACCATATTTGCCTCTTCAAGATTCTCTCCAAGACCTCTCATGATGTTCATAGTATCATTAACTCTCTATAGAAAGGATGTCATAGAATCTTCTTCCTTCATCTTGAGACTTTCAAATTGCCTTATCTAATTCTACAACTTAGAAAGCTTGACCTTTGAATCTCCTTATAAAATTATCTTAATTTTGTCCCATATCTCTTCCACAATAGATTACCTTGGTGTATTTAGTCACTAAAAGACCAAAAGTGATAGTATTCATTGCCTTGGAATTGTTCTCAAATAACTTATTGTCTAAAGCACTAGATGGAGGAGAAATAAGAACAACATAACCATCAAGAATATATTTCCATACATTAAACCCTAGGGACATAATATATGTCCTCATCCTTGTATTCCAAAAATCATAATTGGATCTATTGAACATTGGTGGTTGTTTAGTAGAGAAACCTCCATGGTGACTACTTATATTGTGCCTTGGATCACCTTCAAACTATTAAACCTATACCAAAGGACCTAATATAATACTAATTATTAGAGGTAAAATCACTAAAAGGGGGTGAATCAGTGAGCCTAAATAAACCAAATTCAATTTTGATCTTTACAAAACACTTAATCAGTTATCACAATCATTCATGATGCATACACAACATTCATATCAATAAGCAAGAGAGACAATACAAGATCAATCACATAACACATTATATACATCATAAACCCTCTTAGGGAAGAAAACCCACTAGAACATGCAATTTTAATACTATCCTATATTAACAAGATCCAATTTAGACCATCTATAAATGATCAAGGAACTACAATCCCATAAGGTGATACCACACCTGTCTAATTGAGTTGTAATAAAAAACCATACCTTTTAGCAAGTATCACCTTACAAGGAGGATACAACCACCTCAGATCCTAATCTAACATAATAACACCTATGAACACATCCACCTCTTAAATGATGTCTACAACACCTAATGATGGACCTTTGCTCGTACTCAATCTATAAGAACATTATTCTACCAACAAAAACATGACCAATAGGTCATAAAAATAGTCCTCAATGTATTCCAATATTCAAATCTTCCTTAGGTAACTCTACCCCTCCTTTTCTCCACAAAACACACACACAATCCTGTCTCAAATCTCTCCTTGGTCTCTCATACTCAAGTCTATAAATCACCATCTTTTATTTCACTATTTATATAGTATTCTTGATAATCATGACCTTGGTCAGCCATTAGGCATGTCTTAACCTTAAGACATCTATCGTATAAAGATATAGCTCAATACATTCTTCATATGTTGGCCATAGTCTCTATGGGTCACCCTTCCCTTGTAGCTCTTATAAGTATCATGGAGACTTATTCACCCATTTATCACACCCTTAAGCAAAATAAGAACACATGACCACTTTCAAATACATGGGTCCCCTCCTTATATCTCCTTAGACAACCTCAAATTATCATAGACATCTTGGCTCACCTTTGTGTATGCACAAACAACTCAAATAGAGACCTTATACACAAGAAAAACATTACCAAACATACAGTCAAATTGTTAAGCATTATTCATGGTTAAAATAGATTAAACACACCTTCAAAATACATAGAGAGCATCCTCATGGAGTCTATAACATGATCCATATAGTTAATACATCATGAGACATCAAAATAGCATTAACAGACACTCAAGCAGCCTTCTCAGGTCACTTGCAAAATAAGCACAAACACATAGTCAACTTCTAGGTTTAATATCTTTGAATGTACTCACTTTCAGATCTTTGAATCTATATTACCAAATTCATCTTAGAGTCTTATATAAATTTTATTTTTATAGTACTCTAAAATTCAACTTCTATCAAAAGATATGGATAAAATATAGAGCTCTGGTTTTTCCCTATGTTATATTCAAATATTTAAATTCAAACGGTCAAAGTTAACCTTCAAACAAATTTCTTGAATCTCATGTCTTATTAGCTTTGGTTCAATATCACATCATCGATCATGTCTAAAATTTAATTCATAATCCATCAATTTCAAATTCTAAACCTCAATCAATTTGACCTCATCTCGTACAATGTTAAATTTTTGACTCAAGTGCTCTATCTATCTCTATGGATCAGTTAGGTCTTTAACTGTCAATGCTCACTTTTTGATCAATTTGTATGAACACCACTCACCATTAGATCCTTATCCTATACCTTTGCTCAGTCATTAAACATCATTCACCTATCTGCATCTTGTTACTTCCTAACTTATTAGATAAACATGCACCATTGATCTTAGTCAAACTTTAACTTGTGCAGAAATGACTAAGTATGGGAGCCCTTCCAATCTACCTAGAAGGCCAACATTGTACCTTAATAAATTCTTCTATGCTTACTTTCACGATATAAAATTTGGATCGGATGATCTCCTCATAAATAAAAATCCAACAATGTGATACACTATTTCTAAAGCATTTGCATGTATGAGATATATTTCCATTAAAATGCCTTCTCAAAATCTTTTGTCATAACAACTATGCTTAGAATTTATTTGGGAGACCAAATTGTCTCCTGCATAAAACTTTTTGTGCTTTGGAACATGATATAAAATTTATCACAAATAAACTAGGCTAAAAAATAAACAAACCCATATGATCACTTTCTCCTAAAACATCCACACATCAGAGATATGCCACCATAAAAATACCTACTCAGCTCTTTCTTGCCTTATGCAAATTTGGCTAAGTATGGGAAAATAGTGAATTTTATCTAAGAAGCCAACTTTAAATCCTCATATCTTTGACTAAGATTCAATACACAACTTTAGATCTGGCTTATAGCAACTAGGTACTAATGTGATCAAAACCATATGACCAACTCCCCTTGACTCACTTCCACATGGTAATGGTGACATCATCAAACTACCTACTCATATTTTCTATGACTAGACCAATCCTGCCAAGATGGCCACAATAAAGAACCAAATGAATACCTCTCATGCACATAAGAACTCTAACCACCATGGACATCTTATATTTTCCCTTGCACATGTTAAATACTTCAAACTCATCCCTAATCATCTATGAATAGTCAAACTCTAAAGATCAACAGAGCCTACTTCAATCACACTTTGTCATTATCACCTAGACTATCAATGCAATTCATCCACTCACTAGGACACCTCCATGACTTCATCATGATGAATTTATAACACCCCCCATAATAATAAGGATCCCCATAATATTATTCTTGAAAATATCTCACCTAATTTTTTTAAAAAAATTTAGGATAAAAGTATCATCTCATACAAGCAACTATAAACTAACCTTAGTTACGTTCAATCCAAATAAAAAATTTAGGATAAAGAGAAAATTTATATCTTAAAAATAAAGTACAAAATTAAAAGCTACTCCCTTAAAGGACAACTATCAATAAAGAGGCATAAAAATCACAAATTGTTCCCTAAAAAGATAGTTGTACGATCTTGTATTTTAAAATATAGATCACTCCCTTGAAGGATGCTATCTAAAAATAAAATTTATAATGGAAAACTTCTCATATTTATCAATTTTATAAAAATATGCATCGAAGAAAACAAAAGCCTTGAATAAAAATTAAAAATTCAAAGATATCTCAAGAAATATTCCTGCATTGATCAACTTTCTACAAAATTATAGACTTACCACATTGATCAGTCTATTCAAAATGTTATATGGTTAGATTTATATCTCTAAAAACATTAGATGAGACTTATATTCCTCTAAATATAAGCTTTTACTTATATCTTATCCATATTTAATCTTTTTAAAAAGAGGGTCATTAACTTAATTGAATAGGGTTTTTTTAGGTCATTATTAATAGTAAAGAAAGGATACACATGCAGATGCAACAAGTTATTTATCTCTATTTAAAATCCAAGCCAATAAAGAGTCATATATACCTCCTTT
The DNA here is from genome assembly GCA_037957365.1 of Torreya grandis. Lineage (NCBI taxonomy): Eukaryota > Viridiplantae > Streptophyta > Pinopsida > Cupressales > Taxaceae > Torreya > Torreya grandis. Next base: position 3,440,127 of record JARHVA010000007.1, on the reverse strand, counting down.
ATTTTCTCATAATCAATAAAAAAAATCTAAATCTAACCAAATCGCATAATATCATAAGATGTAAAAATATTAATCACTAAATATCCCATTATTACCATCCATAATAACATTAAAACAACATACATTATAATCACATAGTTAATCCATAACCATGATAAAAAAGTAAATGAATCACATAATCTTAAATCTATAGATCACATCACATTAAGCATAATTCCAAAACTAACTCATGATTAACATCTAAAATCTATATATGTATGTGTGTGTGTGTGTGTGGGTGTGGGTGTGGATGTGTGTGTGTGTGTGTGTGTGTGTGTGTGTGTGTGTGTGTGTGTGTGTGTGTGTGTGTGTGTGTGTGTGTGTGTGTGTGTGTGTGTGTGTGTGTGTGTGTGTGTGTGTGATATTTCAAAATAATAATGTACAAGGTGGGTCGTTAGCCATCAACAGTATAACAAAAGGCTCTATGGCTAATATAATAAATAAAAGGTGGTTAATATATAAACTAGATCTAACTCAAGTGGATGTTTGGCCCTGTTCTACTAGCTCAACCATCTCCGCCCCCACCTCCATCCCTACCACCTCTCCCCCATACCACACTCACCAACTTAGGTGTGCCACCTTGTGACTGTTAAGATGTTCTTGCCTATGTAAAAATATAATTCTCATACTAAGGTACCTCTAGTAACTAGTCCTATATAATCTTCTCAAAATAATGTAACTCTACGAGGACATACTAGTACCTATCTAGGCTCATTATGCTTCATTATCTTATAATAGGTCTAAATCCTCTTGTACCCCTTTGACTTCATAGTACCATATCTCCTCCCCATAATGTATCTCTCTTTGATCTATACCTATCATAATCCCACACTACCTAATCATGACCCTTTATAACACCTACAACTAAACTTGCAAGTCACCCCAACCCCTTTATGCCTATAACAAAGCTACATTTAGTGTAGTAACCTAGCCCTATAAATCATCCCACTCTAACCTCAGTGTATTGTGCTCTGCCATAAACCCCTAAATATTTATCTCCACCTCCTCTATTTGTCCCTCCTCCCCCACCACCTCCATCTCTAAAACATACCCATCCTACCAAGGCCACACTGCCCTCATTTGCCTCACCCCTAGATGACCCAACAACTATAATGTATATGCCAATGTAACCCTACATCATCTACATCCATTTCTAGTATATCCTCCTTTGGCCCTACTTATGGCTTAATATAAAAAGTCTCTAGTATCCTAGTCTCTAAATCATCCCTCTTATATAATACAAGTGCATCTATGACACCCTGGATCAAACTAACTAGAGTTGCACCCTATCAAATTGGAGGTACTCTAAGTGATCCACTCTCTACCCCTATAACCACCTATTGGGTTCTTCCTCAATATCTCCCTTTCCACCCATAACCATGATGAAAACCTTAGATATGCCTCTAAATAAAATCTCCCTCCTTAAAACCCTTTAACACCCCTTGATAGTATGCTAAGTCTTGTTGGAATCATAATGAATAAGAATGGGGGGTGAATCAGTTTTCAAAACTTTTACAACTTTACTCTATCATTCATGAACTATCAAAATAATTTAGTGAACTAGTAACACATTAAGAGCCATGAGCATGAGATAAGATCATAACACATAAAACACTTATTTTAGTGGTAAACACTCAAGGGGAAGAAAACTCACTAATAATGAAAATGGAATACTATACTATAAGTTAAACACCAACTTCACATGGATCGCTAACCCCAAATAGTTAAGCACCAACTCAGCTAAGATTTAACAAACACCCATTTGAAAGAAGGCACCAAACCCCTAGATGAATCAACACCAACTCAGCCACCTAATATATTTGATTAAATTTAAGACCCTTTGTTTCTCATACAATATATGATGATCTCCTTATTCATATCTACACACTTTTATCCTTCTCAAATTGGTATCTAGCCTTCTTCACTCAATTAGGTATTTTCACGATAGATTAGGTCATTTGAACTTGATAGTCATCTACAATACACCTATTAGATATTCATAATAGTTTATATATACCTTGATGATTGTTTAATATACCTCCTTTATCTTTTCAAAATGTTGTATATTTCACTTCAACTCTCATACATGCTAACTAGCCAAGTAGGCCTATTAGACCTTGTTCTTATACTAGGTTCTTGATCATACACCTATCTATTGGGAACACACACTTGAACACTTATATTTTAAATAAAATATGGCATAGGTTATGACATAAATATTAATCAAACATTAAAATATATCAGTCATATCATATAAGACCAAAACCCCTTTTGAGCCTTAAGGAAACCTAATTCAATTAGGCCATCATTAGCACATGTTACCCATTTAAATCCTTAGAACACTCTTAAACTTATAAAATAGTATTAAAATATCATATATCACTTAAATATACCTTATCCAACTTCACTTTATGTCCATAACACCTTTTAGGTCCAACCACTACTTGAACCTCTTTTCCAAACACTATTCACAATAGGCTTGTGCATACCCAAAAAATATGTCTTGAACAATTGAAGAAAAAACATATTTTTTCCAAATAAACATGGAAAAAAATCACACATACAAAATATACATGACCTTAATATCATCAACATGTGTTTTATACATCACAATACAGGGCAAAAGGATGCAAACCCTTCTCTGCAAAGAGCCCACTTGGAACTGCCAACTAGCCTCAAAACACAATAATGGAACACATGAACTTTTGAAAGATGAAATAACATAATAAATTTAAATTATTAATATGATCATAAAACATTTTGATAAAAAACTCAAATAAATATATCATAAGTTCTAATAACAATATTGGTCTTGCAGACCAATCTCATGACCTCACTGTACACATACCTCACTAAGCTAGACAAGTCAAATTGAGAGCAAATTTTTGCTATGTAAAATGATATCCAAATCTTATATCTAATATTAAAATTTATTATAAGTATTTAAAAACATCTTCATTCATTTGGATTCATCCCTAATCCATGATAACACATCCCTAATCACTTTCTCACTTATTCCTGGTTTTCTCACTATTTACACCATTAGGTATGATAGCGATAGGTCAATTTGTATGACTAGTTTAGAATACCTGAGGGATAGAACCTAATAAAAAACTGCCACACATAAAATATAAGTCTCAATATTTTTCATCCATCTATTTATCAACTTTGACTTGGTCAACTCTGATAACTATAGTAAATCCTTGAGAGACAAGACTTTTCTTATAGGATCCACTCACTCACCTAAAAAACCAATCACACATGGATTTTATTGAGAGATTTTAATTCATTATCTAATATATAATATAGAAAAACCAATCAATTTTGAGCACTTTAGAATAGGATCTTTCACATCAAGTCATTGTTAGGGTTTTAGAGAAGGTTAACACTATTTTTGGTGTTAACAATTGTTCATAAAGGAATATGCCTCATTTTAAAAGATAATTCTTTCAGATATTATCTAAGACCCTTACCCATCTCTCCTTAATATATTATGTTCCCATGTAAATGTATATATTATGTTCCCATGTAAATGTTACACATGCCAATGAGCACTTGAAATTCCTTCTCAGGTTGAGAACCCTTCATTTTGTGCACTCGAGAAACCTCAAAACCATATTTCATGCCTTTTATTGTAAACTTTGACCTCAGACTTGGTAAAAACACCTATAAAAAAATATCACACCATTTATAATGCTCACATGCTTAGTCTTATCTTAAAATATAAAACACATGCCTCATTTAGCCACCATCTCTCTCTTTGCTTGCTTGGACCTTGAATTACAAACCATATTAGGCCTTGAAACTGACCTTCAAGCCTCTTTTCATACACTCTCAACCTCAATTATATGCTCACATAGAATATCACATGATAAAAACAATTTTCAAACATCCTTCATATGCCTTGTCAATAGATCATGATGCCTCATTAGGCTAAGTAGGGTCTAGAGGTAGTCTAATTACATACGAAGTCTATAGGACTTACCCTTGTAGGTTTAGTCTAAGAATCTTATAAGTGTTACAATGCCTCATTTTTATGCCTTTGTGCATCCATATTACTAGGCCACCAAGCTCATACCTTCTCATAAGGTCTCTTCATGTAATGACTAGTGTCATGATTAAGCTTTTCAAGCTCTTTAAACTTGATAACTGATCTTGAAACACTTATTAAAGATATTATACCTTACTCATAAGTCTTACATGATCCTTAGATATTTTCATACCTCTCAATGATGATATCAACCAAAAACATTCTTTAATGACCTCATGAACACAGTTCTTAAGAACCTTTGACATCAATGACAACATCAATACAAAAATGGGAACAATGCTCAACAATCTCCCCTTTGTCACTAATGGAAAAACATATTGTATGCTAATAATTCTTATCTCTCTATTATATTATTTTCTCCCCCTTTGACATAAATGATAATGTGATGTCTGCAACTCCTTAGATCATACTCCTTGCAACCAAAATACTCAACACACAAGACATATGAGTTTAAGAAACATAACACTAACATGATCTGCCTATCTCCATGCATACTTTCTCAAAACAACTCACTTATTCTTGGAGCTAATTATTATTACTATATCCCCTTAAGTACTTAAATTTTTCAATGATTGCTAGGGGCAGGAAATACACCCAATTCCTATCTTATGTGTTCAAAAGTTACCTTTGGAAGTGGTTTGGTCAAGATGTCTGAAATCTAATCTTATATAGAACAATATTCAAGTTTGACACTTTTTTCAATTAATTTCTCTCGTATAAAATGATACCCAATGGGAATGTGTTTAGTCCTTGAGTGCATGACAAGGATCTTTGAGACACTTATATCACTTTTATTGTCACAATACATAAGACTAGGACCATCATACTCCAACTTGTAGTATTTTACTGTCTGTCTCAACCATAGGACCTGAGTACAATATGAAGTTACTAAAATATACTTAGCCTCATAAGTGGACAAATATATTGATGGTTACTTCTTTCTTATCCATGAAACTAGGCGCCCACTTAAAAATAAGGCTTCTCCACCGATACTCTTTCTATCATCTATAATTCTTACCCAATGTGCATCTATGTAGGCTATCAAATTAAATACCTTGATTTTTGGATACCATTTTCCATACTTCATAGTCCCCTTGAGATACTTGAATATCCTTTTGACTAATTTTAGATGATTGTCCTTTAGATCTACTTGAAACCTTCCCACAAGACCTACTACTTGCATGATGTCAGTCTAGAGGTAGTGGTGAACAACAAACTTCCAATCATTGACCTATATGTCATCTAATTAACCTTTAGAGACTCATCTTCCTTTCTCAAATTACATTTTGTGATCATAGGTGTATTAAATACCTTGCAATCTTCCATCTTAAACTTCTTCAACATCTCTCTTAAGTATTTGGCTTATGAGATGAATATGCCTTTTTTAGATTGAGTGATTTGCAACCCAAGAAAGAATGATAGTTCTCCTATCATGGACATATCAAACTCTTTATTCATCACTTTTGAAAAGTCCTTGGTTATGTTTTCATTATTTCCACCAAATATGATGTCATCCACATAGACAACCATATTTAGTTAATTGTCATCTTATATCTTAATGTATATATTACTATCTGTAACTCCTCTTTTGAATCTTTGATCCAATAGATATTTATCCAATCTAGCATACCAAGATCTAGGAGCTTGTTTTAGACCATAAAGAGAATTTTTCAACCTAAAAACATAGTCATTGTCATCTGATAGTGATAAACCTTTAGGTTTATCAATGTACACATTATCTTCCAAATTCTCATTCAAAAAGGCAAATTTGATATCCATTTGGTAGACCTTGAATCCTTTGAATCATAAATATGATATAAATAGTCTAATGGCCTCCAATATTTCTACTGGTGCAAATGTCTCCTCAAAGTCTACCCCTTAAACTTGTACATATACTTTGTATACCAATCTAGCCTTGTTCCTAGTGACATCTCCATCTTCATTCAACTTATTTATAAACACTCATTATTCTCTATTTAATTTAACTCCTTATTTATAGACCTATCCAAAATTTATCATTGTTTGATTCTATAAGAATCTTATATTCAATCTTGGATAATAGAGAAACATTATCTTGATTTAGATTACTTTCTAATCTCCATCTTGTTTGCATACATGCATTCTTATTGCCAATGATTTAAGATTAAGGGTGATCTCTTTAAATCTATCTTGAGTGTCCTTTTGATTCCTATAACTCTTCAACTTCTTATTCTTCCTCATCAACCTCTATATTATCCTCTTAATTCATGAAGTCCAAATTCTCTAAAGTGTTATTTGACTGTGAATGAGATTTCTTTTTCTCATTAGCCTTCACATTGGTGTTTTCCACTATCTTTTTTAGTCTCTTGTTATAACATTTATAGGTTGATATCATTGATGGGTATCCTAAGAATATTCCTTCATCATATCTAGAATCAAACTTAGCTAAGTCTTCATCATCTCTTTTAATAAAAAATTTACTCCCAAATACTCTAATATGTTCCACATTGGTAGGTCTTCCCTTACATAGTTCATAAGGAATATTGTTGCCAATTTTATTTATATATCTTCTATTCAAAATGTAGATAATAGTGCTTACTTCCTCTCTTCAATATCCATCAAATAATATATAATAATTTATCATAATTATATCTATCTATTGAACTATATTATTCTTTCTTTCCACTACCCCATTCTACTAAGGTGTCCTAGCTATTGAGAATTGTCTCCTTATTCTATGAACCTCATAAAAGTCATAAAACTCTTTGGACTAAAACTATCCTCCTCTATCAGATATTAGGCACTTAATCTTTCCATTCTTCTAATTCTCAACAAGAACCTATAATGCCTTGAACTTGTCAAGAGCTTTTGATTTTTCTTTCAAGAATGCAACCTGAGTCATTCTTGTGTATTCATCTATGAGTAACATGAAGTAGTTATCTCCTTGAATGATTTGAATTTTTTTAGGCCCATATATGTCAATGTGTATTAGATCCAAGGGTCTTGTAGTAGAGTAATACTTAGACTTTAACCTTATTCTATTTTGGTTACCATGTTGATAAGCCTTGTAAAGTATGTTTGTTAGTTCGGTGATCTTAGACATGTTCTTCACAAACTTCTTAGTGATAATCTTGAATAGGTTGTCAAATTTTAGGTGACATAACCTTTTATTCCATAACCAAATTCCATATATCTTTCTCATCAAGCATATCTCCTTATTTATCTCATTTAATACATATAGGTTGTTTTTAGTCCTCTTGGCATTGGCAACTAGCCTTCTTGATTTGGCTTTCCTTATCTCATACCCTCTATCATAAATGGTTAGTGTGTGTCCTTGATTACACATTTGAATTAAACTACTAAGGTTATGTTTCAAACCTTCCACATATAACACATTTTTTGTCTTGGTATTTCTATTATCTAAATTCAAGACACCCTTGCCAATTATATTGGCAGTTGTGTTGTCTCCAAACCTCACTATTCTTGTAGTATTATTCTTTATAGAGATTAAATTATTTTTATGTCCTATCATGTGGCTTGATAAACCACTATCTATATACCATTTCATTCCTTCATCTTAAATGTGAAAGGTAGTTTGAGCTAGCATAGAGTCCTCTTTGGTCTTCAATTCCTAAAAAAATAGTCCATCTTACTTCTTAAGCTCAATTCAATCTATCTTAGCTTTCTTTGGATTCCATACTAATCGTTGATCCTTATTAATCATTCTACAATATTCATATGTCATGTTGAATCCTATGGACCTTCTAACTCTTTTGGAGTAGAATATTATAATGTGTCCTATATTGTGATAGATGTAGCAAAAAACATTTTTGTAATTACCATGACCCCATGATGACTTATCCTTTATTAAATTGGGCTACCTTATTGGTATTTTTAGGTTTATACTCTTGACTTGTTATAATTTATCACACTCTCTCTCAAACTGGCTCATTTTGTCTAGGAGTTGCTGATGCTCAACCTTCAAGGAATATAGCTCTATCATCAACTAGTCATACTCAACTACCTTTTATTTAAACCTTGTATTAAAATATTATAAATAATTATTGATCTCCTTGATAGTCTTATTTTTATGCTTCAAGTTGTCAAAGGAACTTATGAGCTCATTTTCAAGGTCTACTTAACTTCTCCTTCTTCACTGTCATGGTAGACTTCTTTATCATACATGTCTTCTTCGTATTCATCATAAGACATCTTGTGCTTCTTAGGATCAAATTCAAGATGTAAGACTTGTCTAAAAGGACTAGGATTTGGTACCAATTATTATAATCATAATGACTAAGATGGGGTAAAATATTCTTCAAAACTTTTACAAATGTACTCTATCATTCATGAGCTATCAAAATAATTTAGTGAACTAGAAACACATTAAGAGTCATGAGCATGAGATAAGAACATAACACATAGAACAATTATTTGAGTTGGAAATCCTCAAGGGAAAAAACTTAATGATGATGAAAATGGACCACTATATTATAATTTAAACATAGACTTAATTGAAGCACCAACTTCACATGGAACACCAACCCCAACTAGCTAAGCACCAACTCAGCTAAGATTTAATACGAACCCACTTACAAGGAAGAACCAACCCCCTAGGTGAATCAGAACCATCTCAACCATCTAATATATTTTATCACATTTAGGACCCATTTTTTTCTCATATAATAGATATTGATATCCTTCTTCAGCTCTACACACTTCTATCTTTCTCAAATTGGTCTCTAGCATACCCATAAAATTTGTCTTGAATAACTAAATTAAAAAACATATTTTTTCCTAAAAAAACATCACAAAAATTAATTAATAAAAAATATACATGACCTTAATATCATCACCATGTGTTTTATACATCACAATATAGGGTAAAAATACTCAAACCCTTCTTTGCAAAGAGCCCACTTAGAACTACCAACTAGCCTCAAAACACAATCATGAACACATGAAATTATGACACATGAAATATTATACTAAACAACTTCAAATTTATTAATATTATCTTAAAACATACTCAAAACAGCCTCAAACAAATAGATCATAAGTTCTCATGACTTCACTATACACATACCTCACTAAGCTAAACAAGTTAACTTGAGAGCAACTTTTTGCTATATTTAATGATCTAAAAATATTTTATACAATATTAACATGTATTAAATTTATTTAAAATCATCTCCATTAATTTTTATTCATCTCTAATCCATGATAACACATCCCTAATCACCTTCTTACTTCTGCCGAGTTTTCTCATTATTTGCACTGTTAGGCCTAATAGTGATAGGTCAACTTGTATGACCAGTTTATCACACTTAAGGGATATAACCTACTTATAAACCACCATGGACATAAAATAAATGTCTCAATATTTTTATTCCATCCATTTATCAATTTTGACTAGGTTAACTCTATTAACTATAGTAAATCTCTAAGAAACATGGATTTTCTTGTAGGGTCCACTCACTCACCTAAAAAACCAATCACACCTAGAGATTATTGAGAGAGTATAATTCATGATAAAATAGATAATATATCCAAACCAATCCATTTTTAGCACTTTATAACAATATCTTTCACATTGGGTCATTGTTAGGGTTTTAAAGAGGGTTAACACTATTTTTGGTGTTAACGATTATTCATAAAGGATTGCCCCTTATTTCCAAATATAATGCATATAAATATTAGATATGACCATTCAAAATATTTAATAAATATCTTATTTTCCCATGCAAAGGTTATAAATTCTAATCAACACTTGAAAGTCCTTCTTGAGTTGAGGACCCTTCATTTTGTGTACTTGAAAAACCTCAAAACCACCTTTCATGCCTTTTATTGAAAATTTTGACCTAATAATTGGTAAAAACACCTAGAAAAACATATCACACCAATATAAATTCTCACATTATCATTATTATATTCAAATCTAAAATTAATGCCTCATTTGGCCACCATCTCTCTCTTTGTTTGTTTGGACCTTGACCTATAAATCATATTACACCTTGAAACTAACCTATATGCCTCATAAATAGATCATGATGCCTCATTAGGCCAAGCAGGGTCTAGAGGTAGTCTAGTTACATTCTAGGTCTGTAGGTCCTACCTCTATAAGTTCACTATAAAAATATCATAAGTGCTCGAATGACTCATATTTAAGCTAAAAAAACCTAATAAAAATTATTATGTCTTTGTGAATCCATCTCACTAGGCCACCAAGCTCATACCTTCTCAAAAGGTCTCTTCATGCAATGACCACTGTCATGACTAGGATTCTCAATCTCTTGAAACTTGATAAATGACCTTAAAACACTTCTTGAAGCTCTTATACCTTGTTCTTAATTCTTAAATTATCCTCAAATAGTGTCATACCTCTTAATTATGCTATCAACCAAGAACATTCTTCAATGAACTCATGAACACCTTTCTTAATAACCTTTGACATCAATGACAACATCGATGCCAAAATAGAAATAATGCTCAATAGGTATCACACTATTTCATCTGTCTGAGGTCAGATAGGATCTTACTTCCATCAAAGGAAGCCCATGTGGTAGTAAGTGTGTTAAAAACCCTAATGTGCTCATATTCCTAGCACTATAGAACAAAAGTGACATCCATCCCAAATCATTATTATGTCCTCCAAACCCATACCTCCTTATATACCTATGTTATAAAAGTGGGATCCCATGTGAATATAATATGATGATCCTACATGTCTATCACCACACCTATCAAACTCTATGGAAATATATCTCCCCTTGAATCAAGTAGTGCATAGTATGAGATGGATAACATCATCATGGTCATAGCTAATTTCCCTACTTGTCCTTATCATATAATCTCTAAAAAATATAACCCCAAATAGTTAAGGTGATTTCTATTACATCATCCCCATATAGTCATGTTAGTGTCATTTCACATCCTCTCTCATCAACTAAAACTATCATAATAACCTCTACTATCAGTCATAGTATCTAATATATGTACTCCATGATCATGTTGATCTCCATGGTAGGTAACCAAAAGGTCCTTATGGCTACATCCCATATCTCTATTAATGCCACTAGAAACCTCACATCCCTATGAACTCAAAGATAATGGTGTATGCCTCCCATGCTAACTGCCTCTAGATGATTCCAGCCATCATCATCTATATGATCATATAACTACTCTAGGAGTGGTGGAACCTAATCTTACATAGTGAGTCATGTCCATACCTATAAATGTGGGTTCACATCAGTGATTTTTATTACCTATAATCCTATGTTTTCTTCTACTATTTATTATCCTAAATTCAAATATCCTCGATCCTCAATGATCGATACCAATCATTCAAGATTGATAGTGATTGAGTGTGATCTGTGTTAATTATTAGGTGATTAATGTCGATCTATAGAAATCGATGTTGATCCTTGTGCGATCTACATTTAAAAAATTACCTAAAATCAACAAAAACTAAAAACAACAATTTTATAACATTTTAAATTTCTTACCTAATCTAAAACATTTTAACTATTTAAAAAAAATTGTAAAAATATCAATAGAAAACGAAAAAACACATAAAAAATTAAAAAAATCAAAAAATAAATAAAATTCCAAGCTTACCTCATCATGAGAATGTCGTTTCCTCCTCTATAAATTCCTACTCACCTCTATTATTCATATCTCATGCTAACATGTGGATATTTGTCATGTTTTTAGATCTAGATTGCACATTCTTGATTACAAATGACTACCTAGCACATTAAGTGTCTTATTTATATCTCTCAAGGATCAACATCGATTATTTTGTGATTGACATAATTTATATGGAATCAACATCAATCCATTATATTGATGTTGATTGTGTCCATTTTGGCTTGTTCCTTACACTAGTTACAAATTTTTGACATCCTTATAGTCCTGACCCAAGGGCACTTAAGTTATCTTCTATTACATTTATCCCATTCCTTGTTACCCAATGTTACTAGCTAGTGGACATAGCCCCCTATTATTACCACAACCTTTAAGAGGGTTATACTCATTTTAGAGTCTATCCCCTATGGATCTTGAAAGTGGACTTCATCTTGAGATCTATTGTCTTTAGGTATCACATGTGCACCAAGAAAATCATATGCTTTGATCAGCCCATCCTTGCCTTTTCGTGCTTGATTACCTTCGATTGAGCTCACATGTTCGTATTTGTGATAATCCATTAAAAAAAAATTGGGGCATTTTTTTTTATGTCCCATATCTTGTTAGTGTAGCATTGTACTTCATGCTTATCTTGACATCTTGGATGCTCATTTTATATCTTCATTATCCATTACCACCTCATTTTTAAACCCATATCTACCTCTCAATCCTTTACCAACTCTTGGTTTTAGGTGGGATACCTCCTCATATAAACTTGGGGCATTAGAAATCTCTTAGTTTTTGTCTCATAGCAGGTTATTACAAATTGCTCAACAAAAAGGTGCAAATGTAGGCACTATGATTTCATATGATAATAGTTGTGTTGCCTTAGGTCTCAGGTCCCCTTCTTGATTATATCTAGTTTACCCCATGTAGTAATTTAATTACCCTTTTACCAGTTACCTTGTGTAATTACTTTTTATTAATTACTTTTGTCTTAAGTAAAGTAGTTCAATTAGTTACCTAGGTAAAATCTAAATGAATCTCATAAAATAGAATGTAAGGTAGGTTGTTTAACCACCTTTAACCACCTAAGAATATCAAAATAACTAATAATAAATAAAGATCAAATTAACTCATTGGTTGTAACCTCTCTAATAACTTGCATAATTTTGGATAAGAATCATTGGTAATACCTATAATCAATGTTGGTTTTATTAAATTGACATTGATTTAAGCATTGCCTTCTCTAGACCAAAGGATTGACTTCTTTCATTTGTGATTGCACCAAAATTATGAATTTTTTTATTTTGAGAACTATTTAAATAATTATTTATATCTAGGAAGCTTTTGGTATTGGGATCAACTCATCCAACCCATCAGAAAAGCCACAATCATCCTCTCAAACTTGTACATTGAAACAAGATGGAAGCTTTTAAAAGGTTAGTTTTGTCATTAATTTATCAATTTTTTCTACAATTCATTTGTTCTATGTGTTAATTTACATTTAGTTTTATATGTAATTTATCCTTGTAATCTATTTTACAGTGTCTTTAGTAAGCATCATATATCTCAAAAATCATCCTAAATTCCTTTGAATCCACCTTTTAAAACCATATTTCAAGACCTTTGTATAGATTTATATAATTAACATAGATTCCATAAATTGACATCGATCTTTATCAAAAATCCATTATGTCTCCACCTGAGTCCCTTTTAGTTTATATTTTAATTCATATCTTAGATCCCTGTTTCTTATAAGTTATGGATTTATTGTAGATGACTATTCTTGGAAATGTACATGAAGTGGTCACTATCCATGATTTACCCATAGTTTCACATCCCCTTTTTGATGATCAAAGTGACATTTCATTTGAGCTAGGCCTTTGTGTTATCATGTTGGCCCATACCCTAGAATCAGTTGCAGACCAATTAAAATTGATCCAAGTTGAGGAGGACACTGCCAAAGAATATTGGAATGCTTGATTTGCTAATGTCTATCTGATCAATATAGATTATATCTTAAATCATTTTATCATATTATCTATATTATTAAATGCATTATTGTAATTTTAATTTTTATCTACTTAATTACTAAGATAGTGGGCTGACATCCTTGCAAGGAAGGGTACCACTTCTTAGGATTGGTATCGTACTAAGTAGCCCACTCATTTATCCTATTAATCCATATTTTTTTGAGTTGTTTATCTTGTGTAAGTAATCCTTCCAAGACAAAAAGGAGTTCATACATCACCAAATATGGTGCACAATCTATTTCCATCACATGTAATATCGTAAAACCTTGAATCTCATTTCAAGTTTTTGAGTAGTTTAATTTTTATATGAAATGAATAAAAATAACTTAAACAACAAGCCTAAGCATATATTTTGTTTTTAATAATAAAATTTTGAACATGCAATTATAATATTCAAGAAAAAAACTTATGCTACCCATCTGATCCTCAAAAATAAAGGTTAATTAGCAAAGTGGGTCCCTGTTTAAAAAAAACTAATAGGGGTGTGTTGGGGTATAATGAAAACCTTGTATAATAATTAAGTTTATAAATAATGAACATACTTTGATTTTCATGTGTGATTTAATTCATGCATGTTTCAAAGTTATAATAATATATAATTGAAGCACATAACTTGAGTTATCTAAGAAGGAATGATGAAATGTTTGTTGCATCCATCCACGATTTTTATTTTTCATAAAAATATGGTATACCTATGAGCAATGGATATATAGCCACAATTAATCAATACCATATCAATTAAATGTTAAATATGTTAAATTTTAAAATAAAATATTTAAAAATGATCATAGGAATGACTACACTTTGTGGTACTTGAACCATATTGACACCATTTGAAAAAAAAATCTATTTTGTTTAATCTATTTATAAGTTTTTAGATAAAGCCTAGGCATAACTAGCACTGCTCATGGAGTTATGAAAACCCAACACACTTCTTGACCAAGGAAGTAGATAAATGGACCATTTTTTGTCCTCTCGTTTCACTCAAATTTGTTCAATTTCACTCCAATTGGCTTAATATTTTTTTCTAAATCATATTTGCTCAACTATTTTGGTTAATTATATTTTTCACAATATATTTACACAATAATTTTTCTCAAGTGTTTTTTTTATTTTAAAAATATGCATGAAATATCTAGATATATGTCCCCTTTTTGATTTGAGGGTTTACTTAACATGTTCCTACAAATCACTCATATCAAAAGGAAGTGTCAAATGCATCGTATGTCATCATAATGATACAATATATCTAAAATTATTAGTATCTAAAATAAATTATAAAACACATATATGTAACTATTTTAAAATATCATCATTTATGTTGATTATTATAAGAAAACATTGAAAAAGTGAAAGTGGGAGTAACTATTATGCCACACTTTTTTTTATAAGATAAACTAATGTTGTTTCATTTAGAATGAGTAATATCATGAAATATGTAATATGTATGCACATCTGAGGGAGAATCCATATGACCCATGATAATAAAGTGATGGGAAGAAAAATGGATACCCTAATGTGAAATTTGTATGTGTGTTCTAGTCTGAGTTATAAAATGAAGGGTATGATGCCCCCAGTGGTAAAGTGAAAATATAAAAAATGTTAAATATCTAATGGTACAATGCCCCTCAATAGTGGTGATAAATATCTATAATACAAAGGATATCATGGCAACCTTGATAATGTAAATTAAAATTAATAATAATTTTATAAGTAATGTTCAAGTATCATGGCCCCATGGGAAACATAAGTCTTGTAAAAATATAAAGTTATATGGTAGTTTCCCTCGTCAAAGGAACATCCTGATAAATGTGTGCTACATGAAGGGGTATTTTTTAGATATCATGTTTCAAAAATCAATAATAATGTGCATCAATAGATTTAATACCAATATAATCATTTTTCAATATTTTTAATAAGTTCACTTAAATGTTAGGAAGGAAGCAATAACTTCCTCAACAAGATGCAATAAATGCCTTGATAGAATAAAAATGACTATTAATATCTTAGAAAATGTGAATGATCATGAAAAAATATTTATGGATGTCTCTTGGTAGGTAAAATATGCTTGTTTTGTATCAAACTTAACTCTCAAGAGGTTTCATATAGAAAATATATAAACCTATTTAGAGATTATGAATCAATTGAATTCTTATTTCTAGAAATCATTTTTATTTTCTACATTTCCAATTTTTATTGATTTGGAGATCTAAGCTTCGTGAACATGGTTGTGAGATAATATATTATTAGTTGTTATTTTGACCATTTGAGGGCTTAATTAAATGTTGGGTAGGCTATAAATGAGGTATGGGGGGATTTTTAGCCACTTTTTTACAAATTTTAATTTTTTTGAAGTCTATTGTATTTAAAAATTTATGCATTGTGGACCAATATAGGACCTTGCCAAATTTTACCCCATACTAATGAATATGCTTCTTGAAAAAACAAATTTACCTTCTTCCTAGTTAATACATACTTTTGAATATTCAAATATGTCCCTATTCCCACCAAATCTAGCCTTCAATGTGTAAAATCCACCCCATTAGGTGCTCAATTTAACCTATGTGTTTTGAGTATATTTTATAAATTTATTTTTTGTTTTTTTGGATTGAGCTACTATTTTTTTTTATTTCATGGTTTAAATATATTATACATGTGAAAGAGTGGAAAATGAGTAGATATTAGGGTTTCATCATAGATTTTTGACTCAGTGCTTAGGATTAGACTAGGGTAGATGTTTTGGTTTTGGGTTATGTAGGCTACCAGGTCTAGTTCTAATGGATCTACATTTACTTATACCCATAATTGAGTGATAATAATGTGATTATTATACCTTACTTATCCCCAAAATGGAGATTAATGTCACTAGGATGATGTCTAGAATATATTTTAGATACCCATCATGGGTCGTGAGGTTCATATCATTTCATTTCCTCACCGTGAGAGTTGAGCAATTATATGGTTATATAGGGATGGAAAGGGAGGCTAGGAGAGGACATGTGATATATGTTTTTTTGGTTTATGTTGGTATAATAATGTGGATTGTAAATTTTGATAGGATATTTGTATGATATTCATGTATTATGCACTCATTTTGTCATTGCATAGCCTATTTTGTCTTAATCTTAGTTATTGAATGTAAATCATTTATGAAACCACTTATGGTTGTGATCAAAAAGTCATATAGTGACATTCAATGGACTATAATACTTAAACATGCTATTTAATTTGTTTTATCACCCATTATAGGTCATTTTTTAATCTTATGTGTTGGGATAATGGGTAATTTCCATGTCATGGCATGGTCAAATTAGGGGTCTATAACCCAATGGTTTGTATTTTTTATTCTAGTTAAGATATTAATATGAGGGCCACAAAAATAATGTGATTATGGTTATCAACCTATACTTCCCATGGCTATAGCATTCATGCATGCTTTTCTCAAAATCCTTATAATCTAAAGTTGAAGCCATGGAGTTTTATCTCCATGATCATTACTTATGTTTGTGCATGTTTGTTTAGATGTATTGGTCACATGTTCATTTCTTACCAGTGGCCTCATATATCATTGCATTCATATGGAAAAAATGTGAATTCCATATACCCATGGAAATGTGTTTAATGCAAATATGGGTTATTATGATTAGTATATATATATATATATATATATATATATATATATATATATATATATATATATATATATATATATATATATACCAGTCACCATTATATACTTATCTATGTGAGAGTGTAACATAGAGATCAATATTTAATTTTTTCCCTACATCCTTCATTGTGACAATGCACACTATTCATTCCTATATTTTATTATCTATCACTAGCAGCATTGTTTTTATAAATGAAGTAAAATAAGTTTTAATGGATTCACATGTATTAAATTGATTTGTGAAGTTGGATAGCTTGCTCAACTATGCTTTACATGATCATTAGATGATACTAGAGGAAGATATGTTTTTGGTGCCATGATCCACCCAACCACTCTTATGATGTTTACACTAATTTCATAAGGTGATACTAAGTAATCTTATGCTTGTTTAGTCCATCAAGCCATATAGAATCCCTAAGATATGCCTAGGTTAGTTGATCCAATAATATATTATGAAATTACTACCTACTATGGAGTTTATATGGATATTATATCCTAGTCCACTCTTGCTCAACCCACTCAACATTGTGTGACCATTATGAGGATGACCAACTAAAATAGGTAATAGATGTGCTATTACACATTATATCCATGTCCTCAATGCATTAATTCACAATAATGCCAAAAAACTCTTATCCCATAACTAATCATTCATAAGAAAGAGGAGAGGTTTAATATAAGGATTAGAAGCAACAAACAATAAAATATAATTCCACTAAATTGAGGTAAAAAATAAGAACATTTGAGCCTTCCCACCTTTCATAAATTTTACATTCCCAATTGTATTCACCTAAATCCGCTCATCTTAATAATCTTATTAAATCCACTCACAAATTTGACCCAAAATAATAACCTTAACCAATTAACCAATATCCTAATTTCCTACACAATATTCCCTACACCCCATAAACCTTTATATACCCCTATAACCAATTAATTAACCCATCAACCTACTAGCTAGCCTACTTAGCCACTAATCTACCCATTAACCCATTTGCCAATTTATAATTCCTATTTATTCAACTACCCCCTAGCTACCCTACCACCCTAGCCTTTACTCCATCCCTATGTATCCCAAACCTCATTAACTCCCATATAATCCCCTATTATCCCCTAAACTAATCAAGAAACCTATAGAACTAGGGAAGGTCCTCTTAGATTCTGGAAGTCTCTAAACTAAAGGCATCTAAATAATTTAAAATTTTCCTAAAATCTCCTCCACCACCCTATAAAATCCATGCTTGGGTCATGGAAAAACTAACTTGGAAATCAATAAGTCCTCATTATAATCTCATAATCAACCATTTTCAAATATCCTCATACTCTTGTCAAGCCATTCAACATTCTAAGGAACCCATTGAAGTCACTTTAAAGCTCAAAGCAAGCAATCCACAATCAATTTGGCATTGAAATCTACTTGAAGATATTGAAGAGAAGTTGTAGGGGATAAAAGGATGGTAAGAATCCATGTTTTATTGATTGATTGTTCCTTTATTCCCTCCTTTTGATGTTGGTTGTGTTATTGTATTTTAATTACTAAATATAATAATTTTTATAAATAACTCAAAATACACTCATACATTGGTGACCATGGTAGGACAACCCATTTAATCTAACCCTCTTGATTGTTAGAAGTATTTTAATCACTTGCAATACTAACTGGATGAAGAACAAGCTTTGAAATTGCTCAAATTTTCACGTATAGGCAATAAGTAGTTTTGTTTTGCAAATTATGATATTGTAGTCATAATTTTGCCTTAAAAGTAGTGATATTACACTAACTTCCATTTTGACCATTAATGGTTTTCCTTTTGATAGGTTTTATATCCTTTTACAATATCAATGATTCATCAATAGTGATCTTGCATAAAATATATAGTTTTGACATTTGATTTGTGATTTTGTAGGATATCATTTTAAAATAAGCATAACTAGTTTTTGCATTAATTTTGAGCTCTTGTAGGTCTATAATGACTATTTTATCCTACAGGGGTAGAAATATGATATTCTATGTGCAAGAAAGAACACCTTGGTCCTAGATCACCTTGTTATCAACACACAAAACTACAGATACACGGTTTTGATTTTACCTTACTAGTCACGATATCACCATCGATAATTATAGTTTTTCTTAAGAGATCTTAATCAGTAGGGTATTTTAGCTCACATATTCTATTTTTTTTGTGTTCTCTATTGATAGGGAAAAGACAAGGGTTATCTAAAGAAATATCAAACCCCCATCCTCACCCCCTAGGCTATTTTTTGTAAAACCACCAGTTATGAAGTAGTGACTTTGTATAAAAATAGGCAATTTTGTGTTTAAATAATAAATTTTGACTAAAATCATTTTTAAAAACTATATTATTAGATTTTATATCTTCTAAATTGATGGTAGAAGTCAAATATTTTTACAGCTAATATCAATTGGCCCTTACCTTCTCAATTATTTTGTATATAAACCTTGTATTAACATGTAAAGGGTTGAAATATTACTCTGTTATATCAAATATTGTCTTTTTGTAGCAATTCCTTCATAAAAACACCTATAAATAACCTTTAGCATGTCTAAATTTAAGTCTGAGGGTCAGATTAGTAATTTTTTAATTTTCTCATAATATCGTAGATTGCGAATAATAATTTTGTGTTAAAATTAGTGATTTTGCCTAACTAGTTTTAGTTTTATAGGATCTGTACAATTTCTATTATGGTTAGTAGACAATCAACAATATCACAACTCTATAGTTGTGATTTTGTAGTTTTTAGAAGCAATATTGTTTTACATTGACTGTGTATTTGCATTTTTGTAGGAAATAAGTGATTTTACCTAATTTTAAACTACTACATCTTTAGTATTATTTGTTCAAGGAGAAGGGAACTAGATTTAGTTTTTGACTTGTGTATTTGTAAGAGGAGTGCCTAAATTAAACATTTTAATATTCTATCTTTTGTATGACTTTTTTTACTTGTTTTAAATTTCCTCACATAGGTAATTAATTAGGTAAATTAATCTTGCTTAATTGTGTGTTAACACATTTTGTCTAAGATAACATGTGATATGGAATTCATCCCCATGTACTTGCTTAGTCACTAGGAGTTCATGCCACATATTTCATGACCATGAATTCAACCAAACTCTATATTCTAGTGAAGTATAAATATCAATTACAACTATCATTAGGCAAAGTGATTGACCCCATACAAGTCATATATGAAGGGGAAGAGCTAAATATCTAAACCAGGCATTAGAAAACACCCTATATGGATTTGGGCCCCACATACCTTTGCTGTCTTAGGGACTCCTTTAGACACCCTTGTGTAAACCTAACATAGGACCTATCGGTTGTAATAAGTGTTTTATTTTCAGAGTCAAGATTAGCTCCCAAGTGACCATTAAGTACAAATGGGGTCAAGAGGGTTTGGTAGATTTTGTAATGGGTCACCAAACCACATCCTCACCCATGAAGTGACTAGATGGTGTAGGTATCAGGTTACACACCCATTTGGTTAACTAAAATTAGGGCTCATGATTGGGTGTGGGTGTGTGTGTGTGTGTGTGTGTGTGTGTGTGTGTGTGTGTGTGTGTGTGTGTGTGTGTGTGTGTGTGTGTGTGTGTGTGTGTGTTGTGATAAATATTGTATTGATTATGAGTCAATTCAACCTATCCCATTTTATCAAAATAAATTAGAGACCCTTAGGATAAAATCCCATGTTAGATTAAAAAAACCAATCATTTCATATCACTATTCACATTGTTTACATATAACCTTTATCCTGAAACCAAACCTTAGTGGTCACTCATCATTCTCTATCCTAGTCATCACTCCCATCCTTTACTAAACATTATCAATGTTTGCAACCTTGGTTAGTTTTAGTCTATCACCCATTATCTCATTTGTTCACATCTAGAACCTATCTAATCATCACCTTTCTAATGTGAAGTATATCTAGTCACCTTATCCTCTTTGTATCTTTGCTATATTGAATCCTTATAGGGTATTTCCTTTGGTAACATTTTGTCACTCTAGTCTTCATATCCTCTCAAAATCAAATCCACATCACATATAAATTATCATTCATCATGCATATCTAAACCTATGCCCAAATTCTAAGGATGGGATAACGATCTAATCAAGAAAATGATATATTTGGGAACCTAGGTGAACAAAACTAGGATAATGATGACATGCATAGTGACATGCATACCCTTAGAGAGGAAGCCAATTTATAAATGAATTATTCCATAGTGATGAGGTTAGGGCCCAAATTGACTAATATATCTATGAAAATCATGATCAAATTCTATCCCAAGCCATCTAAATGTGGGGTATGCTACCCCCTACCTTTGACTCAAGCCTCTTACAACATATTATCTACCCATCCACTAGGCCCAAAACTCCACCCCATCAAACTAATGTCAACCAAGAGCAAGAAGAATAAAATTTTATGGATCATGAATAAGAGCTTGAAGAAGAACCAAAAACCTTAAAAAATAATAGTGTTAAGGCTAATAGGAGAAGAATAACCTTGGAGGATAGATTACACTAGTTGACCCAGTAAATCAATTCCCTTGCCTCTCAATTTTGTGCCCAACATCAAAGACCCATCTCACTAAGATAACATGTTAAAAACACCAACCCTGACCATTCATGACTTGGAACTAGTCAAGAAAAAGCATATAATCCCCTAATAGACCCCTCATTCACTAAAGAGTGGAGGATGCTGAATAAAAATCTTTAACATATTGATCCTTGCACCTAAGCAATGAGATATAAATTTGAGGAATTTTGCACATCTCCTTTGGACATGAGTATCTTACAAGTGCCTTTCCCAACACATTTTGAGATCCCAAAATTAGACAAATATAAAGGGAAAGGGGATACATGAGATCATGTGTAATAATTTTATATATCATGTCACGATGTTGCTTATGATGGTACATACCTTCTCAAGATTTTCCCCAAAAGTCTGATGGGGATCTTATTGAAATGGTTTATGCATTTACCTAAAGGCTCCACATCTAGCTTTGAGGAGTTAACTTAAAAATTTGTCTGACAATTCTCCTTCAACATTAAGCATGAAATTTTATCATAGATATTTATAATACTAAACAAAGAAATGGATAAATCCTAGCTTCATTCTTATAATGTTAGAGAAGACTTGCTAATCAATTCTATTATGCAGTTCCAGAGAAGGTGATGGCCAAAATATTCATCAACAACCTCAATACTAAATTGAAATATCAACTAAAGTTACAATGTGCCAAGTATTTTAGTGAGATCATATAAAAAGAGATTAAAATTGAGAAGGAACTTATTGAGAAAGGTGCAACTAAATTATATACCCAAAATGAACAAAGTCATAATCAAGATAACACTTTTTTGGGTAAACTTATGGTTTTTAATAAGACCAAAAAAGTAGTAAGGGATGGAGTAACAGATTCTATGCATGTTAAAAAAGTGCAGAAATCTTCCTCTACTAAACAGAATGTATCCACTATAATGGTACCATGGGGAAAGTCAAAACCCCAAACAAGAAAATAACTTATAACTAGTCTTGGTATACCCACATAGATGGTCTTGTAATAGTTGATAGATACAAATATGATCACTCTCCTCTAAATCTGACCATTAAATGGCAATAAACCTTGACCAAATTGGTATCATGAAGATGATTTTTTTTAATATCATAGAGTTAAAGGGCATGATACTAAAAAATGCATGCATTTAAAACATTGCATCCAAGATTTAATTAAAAATAAGGATATATATGTAGAAGGGGAGAGTCCAACCAGTCAATCCAAGAATCAACCACTAGGAATCTATCATGACCCCTTACCTAGGCATGATCAAAGTAAAAAAAAACCACTCAAGGACTAGGGTCAAGCCTTCATATTCAATCAAATTGATTATCATGCCATTCCATAATATTATATCAACACCATTGAAATTTGGGACCCCCAATATCCCACACAACTACCATCCACCATTATTAAGATCAATAGGGCAATAATTGACTATGTAATAACTATATGGTATGAAAAAATTATAGTGCCTAGATCACCTCCCAAAGACCCATCCACTTCAGCATATCAAAGAGTTAATATCTCTAAAAATGTCTCTAGTTGATTGACATATTATTACTATTTATTTATATATAACAAACTAAGTTGTTCAAGTTGACTTAGTCTTCTAGTCAGCATCTAGATAACAAACTAAATTGAATAGATTGACTTAGTCTTTTAGTCAAAATCTAGATAACAAACTAAGTTATGCAAGTCAAAATAGTATTCTAGTCAGCATCTAGATAACAAACTAAGTTGACTAGGTCAAGTTAGTCATATTAAAAGGATTTAACAAATACGGTTTCACATAACTAGGTTGACCCAGTCGACTTAGTTTTCATAACTTGCAAGCATCACTTAATGCACTTCAATAAAAATTTCATAGTCCTTGGCATCTTCCAACAAACTAAGGTTCCTTTATTTGTCTCTTTTTAAATTCAAAAGTTCATTATAGTTATGTTTTTAAAAGTTTTTAGTCTTTAAAATTTCAATCCTATAGCAAACTAAGTTGACCTGGTCAACCTAATTTTATAACCTGTCTTCTATCGAAAAGACTAGGTCAACTTGGTCAACTTAGTTTTTAAGGACTCTTGTTTTTAGAGTATAGCAACAACCCAGTTGACTCTATTCTATAATGTTTTCATATAGTGTCATCTATACTGAATATTTACCATTCTTAATTTTGTAATTAACAACTATATGCTAATAATTAATCCACACTTTCATTTTCAATTATTTGTATGCTTAGAATAGCTCACATAGTCTAATTAGGTGTTTTTTCAAAATACCATTTAGTTTCAATATTTTTATATTTTTTCACACACTACCAAACCACAAAAATTTCAAAACACATTTAACATTTGTCTTCCTAAGGCCTACCTACTTGGATTTCATCACCAAGGGGGAAGTCAACTTGGTCTTTTGTCCAAGTATAAACACATGGTTAATGGTATATATTATTAAAGTACCTGACACCCTTATCATTGCAATATTATGAAGTGAGGGGGTAGGCCCCAATACCAAGCCAATACCATTGTTGATAGATATCCATTTCAACCTAAACATCTTAAAACCCTTTCCAGTTCCTTATTTTTAGCCAACTTCCCTATCACACTTAAAATGACACTTTATAATAATCTAAAAACACTTAGGATGACCACTATCATTGTATGTTTTATTACAAAAACTTGAATTATCCCGTATTGGTGAAAGGTTTTATGTTGTGTGCCAATTGGATCATTCTCATTGATCCAATTATTTATGTGTTTCTTTCTTTTCTTTCTTTAATTACATTGAAAAATATTTCCATTTATTTAGCACAATATCATTCTATTTGACATAGTCTCTTACAAACTATCTTTCTCCTTACCTACAGTACTAGTCAACCTGGTCAACCCTATACTCTTTTTTGTTAGTTATGTTATAATAATAAGTTGACCTGGTCAACTCTGTATCCTTATCAAACTATATTTTTCCCTATTTATAGTACTAAGTTGACCTGGTCAACTCTACATCCATTTTTCTTATCAAGATAAAATACTAAGTCAACTTGGTCGACTATGTATCCTTATCTTCCTTCTATCTAATAGTACTAAGTTGACTTGGTCAACTCTATACACCTTGGTCGACATTATTCTATGTGTAGTTATCTAGTCTTATTTCATAATGATTTCATATTTTCATCCTTCACTTAGTCAAGAAAATGTCATAATTAAGGATTTAGATTAGAAAATCACTTATTTTATTACTTCATATGAAACTATTCACTTTCTTCCTTCATATTTTCCTAATACAAAACTAATCACTACACAATGTAATACAATTAAGGTCCTTCATTCTAGTCCTCATCCTATTACCAATGTTGGGAATCCTCCACCCAATACCCTTCCTCCCACCAACACTAATAATCCCCCTCCTAACAACACTAATACCCCACCTTCAAATACTAATGCATAAATTGATGCAACTCAAATTATTGCACAAATAATTCAACAAATGAACATCATGAAAACAACTAATAATTCAAAAATGATGCACATGCAAAAAAATTTATTACACATGACTCATCAACCACCTCAAGTCATCATGTCTCAACCAAATCAAAATTATGTCCCTCCTCCTCTTATATATTCCAATGTTAATATCATCCCTCAACCTCTAATGAATAACAAAATGCTTTAACATCTTCAAAATGAACCTTTATGCCCATTCATTGCATCCATAGATGTTGGAAACATTTCTCCAACTATCACATATGATGGGACTAAGGACCCTTGTATCTTTCTTAAGTCTTTTGGTAATATCTATAAGGAATGGGTCCAAACTAACACCTTTGCTACCACCAAGCTCTTAGATAAAACTATTTTTGGTGATGCATTTGAATTTTGTAACCAACTTATTGGATATTCCATCTCACAACTAGAGGATTTAGTCAATGTTATAGTGAAGAAATTCCAACATGATGACCTTCTTAAAAATTACCTTAGCCATTTCTTCAATGCCAAGTAACTTCCTAATGAATATTCTCACACTTTTATCAAATGATGGAAGGCTCTAGCTTACAAAATGGACCATAATGTGAATGATGATACTCTTTTAAAACTATTTTTTACTTATCTTAAATCTCCACTTCAATACAAAGCTCAAATATTTTCCCCTAAAACTTTAGAAGAAGCCTTAGACCAAGGAAAAAGGTAAGACTTTTTTATGACTCAATTTGAAACACCTCAAACAAATAATAAAGAATTTTTCCAATTACTGTCTCATAAAATTGATTCATCTTGTGAACTAGGAATTTGACTATGAAGAGGAGATTAGTATTGTGTTAGTGACAAAATAAACAAAACAAATTGACAAAAAACACATTAAATTAACACCTTCATGCCTAGTTACTAGGGTGAACTTAATAACAAAAAAAATGACAAACACAAATAAAAAAGTAAGAAAAAACAAGAATCCTTCACCTTTATTGGATGCTCCAAATGCTTTTGTAGTAGTGGCTTGCTTGGTTTGTGCTCATGAAGTCTGCATCAATGAAATCTTGGCCACCTCTATCTCTCCTTAGCACCTTATGGCTTGTGGCTTGGCTTGGTTCAATAATTTTGAATTATAACACTAATTTTTAGGAGGCTCTAAAGTCAATTTTGCATGGTAACTTTATATTATCTCATATTAAAATTCATGTGGCAAGGCTTCCTATTTATAGATTTTTGCAAATGGGTAGAATCAACCTAAAATGTCCATCTTAGGATTGAGATGTGTGGATAAGTATTAATCCAATTTTGAAATTAAAATTCATAAATAGGCTCATCAATATTTGGGATAGAGGAGAAATTAAGAGGCATGGAGGGCTTTGATGAGGCATGGAAGGCATGAATCTTGATATTTATGGCATTTATGGCATAGGGATGTCTTTTCCAAGAAATGAAGTCACCTGATGATGCAGATATTCAATATTCATTTCTAAAAATAAGTATTCAACAAGTTTTCATGGAATTTTTAATTAGGCTCTAGCTTGGTTTAACTAGCTCTTAAGCATGATTAAGCACTTTATGCATAAATTGCTCAAATTGATCAGAACCCCTTATTTTTGGTCCAAGATTTGACTCGATTAGAATTAGAAGTAAATGTCAGATGCATTGGATCCACTATCCCATTTAGGATGTTACCAATAGTAAATAATAAATTCACATGTCTTGTGTGAGATATTTGATAGGAAAGAGTAATCCAAAGTACCTAGGTGTAAAATTGGCATTTTGACTCAGAGATATAATCAAAATTAGTTAGCCCATAAATTACATTACCCCATTTAATCATACTCTAGCCAAAATCAGCACTTGAATATGTTAGTTTCACATCATTTAATGTGTTTTAGTATTTTTAGGCCAAATTGTGCACTTCAGTGGAAATTGGTCAAAAGCTTGGTTGGAGGTCATTGGTGGCTAGATTTAGGTGTATATAGTTTACCCCTATTTGGGAAGGTGTTTCAAGCTAAAATCACATTAACATATTATTAAAGAATGAAAAAGTTTTTTATGCCTACAATTGTAATGATGATAAACTAAGAAGGAATGGTTGGCACAAGTAGGTCAACAAATGGTCCCTCAAAAAGAAAGAAGTAAAATGAGGGAACCAAAGAAAGAAAAGATGATGGAGTGAAAACATAATGATTTTTAAAAATTAGTCAAAATCACTATGAATGCAAGTGGGACGGTGTATAATGGTTTTCCTAAAGGCAGTTATAAGCATTGTACCTTGATAGTGGCAACGTGGTATGATAACATAATAATTTTTTCAAAGGCAGTTATAATCATTGAGAAGATGGAGCCATCCTAGTTAGGACAAGCAAACAAGATAATAACATGCCCGTATATGGGCAAAAAAATTAAAGTGGTGACAACACAATGATTTGCCCAAAGGCGGTTATAATCATTGAGAAATGCAGGTGGGATGGTGTGCAATGATTTGCCCATAGGCAGTTATAATCATTAGACCTCAATTATGGAAAACATGATTCCTTCAATAATTGATGATGGTAACTTAACACGGAGGGTAATGATGAATTGGAATAACCTACTAGTAGGGAGATGCTCGCCCAAACTAATAAAGGTTGAAATTCTTTTAGGGTTAATTGCTCTATTTGGGATATGATTAGGATTGAATCAGGATGTCAGTGTTGAAGAGATGTTGATGCCACCATTGCTGAATAGACTTATTAAATCTAAGGTTTGTCATATCACATATCATTAGGCATCATGGTATAACATCATGAGGACTTGACTGAAATATGCATAAGGACTAATTCCCAAAATCCAATACTCAAATAGAAAACAATGCATCAATGATAGAAACCATGATGATAATGTAAAGATATGAATATAGATGGATTTGAGTATAAGTGTAGGCAAGGATTCACCCAATGAACACACATAAAATTAATCAAGTCAATAGTGTTGAAAGCAAACAAATAGGAAGACAAACAAACAAAATAAGTAGAGACAAGAAAACAAACAATTCAATAGAAAACATACAAATATTGCCCTTCTAAAATAGGTGACAACTTAACAAATGAATGAAATGGGAGAATAGAAGAAAAGGAAGGGGGTGGTCAAGTTGTCTCCATATTCACTAGGCAAGTGGACATTGCCTATATAGTTCTATGGATGTAATATCCAATAAAAAACTTCAAGCCAAATGTAGTTCTCCCAAAGAATGGATAAAATGTGATAACTGATGAAAACAAACACAATGGATGTGATAGAAGAATAGGAATGGTCTTAAAAATGACAAGTGCATGAGAGAAAAGGCTGAAAAAGATGGGGAAACTAAGTGATAAGTGGTTTGCTTACAACTTAGTAAGGGTTCTCAGAATCCTTAATCAAAGAAATGGTCAATATTTTTGGTTTTTCTAATGATTTTACAAATGTTTTTGGAATTTTTTGAAGTATCTCAAATAAATCAAGAATGATGAGACACTAAATGTTTTAGAATTACAAAATGGTGAGAGAATTCAAACTTAGGTTGCTCAAAAAATGGTGAGAGCATTCAAACTTAGGTTGCTCATAAAATGGTGAGAGCATGCAAACTTAGGTTGCTCACAAAATGGTGAGAACATTCAAACTTATGTTGCTCACAAAACAATGAGAGCATGGTGGAAAGGGTGAATGAGTTGAACTCAACAAGTATCAATCACTACCTACATAGTCCCAGAGTATGACTTTGAGTCACTATAGTTCCACCCTACAGGGGAGGAATTCAACTAGTGTAGCAGTCAATTCAAACAAAACATGCATATTTGGTAAAGAGGCATAGTATGGCATAAGAAGTGGAAAGTTGGTATGTCAAGTCTCAATTAAAAAAATTTGCCCCTAGTTTGCCCATAGGTGGTTATAATTAAGACACAATGACATGGATCAATGGTACTAATTTACCTTAAGGTGGTTATAATTAGTAGCAAGATCGATGATAATAAAGGAATGAAAAATGAAAGATGAAACTACCAAAACTTCTATCATACTAATCCAAAATATGATCTCTATCAGAAGTACTTGAAACAACTAATGAAACTATTTATATTCTTTGATGCTACAAATGTGTAATTAATGGTAAAAACTAAGGTCAAACGAGCTGGGTGGATAGTATTTAGAACATTTTTGGTTGATAGAATGAGATGGTAAAGTAGATGGAATGGGCTAAAAGGAATGATAAGCATGATATTCATATAAAGAAGAATAGGGGAAAAATGACAAAACATGAAATGGTCCTTATAGATAATACACCCTAGCACTTAAGCATAATAGTACTTAAGGTGAATAATATTCATCAGCTCGGGAAGTTCATCTCCATCTAGTGTGCTCCTAATCTATAATTTGTAGTAATGATGAAAGGTCCTATTCAATTTGGTTTGAATTTACCTTTATGATTATTTTTAGCCATGGTATTCTTTTAGTTTTCTTTAAAAACAAGATCACCAAGTTAAAATGTTCTATACTTGACACACTAATTATAGTGGCCTTTAAATCAGTTCTGATATGACTAAAGATTGTTGAGTACAGTTTTGCATTTTTCATCAAGTAGGTCTAGCTCTTGCAAGTGAACTACTCGATAGTCATGATCATCTAAGACATGCTTGAAATGTATGTGTAGTGAAGGTAACTTGACCTTAATAGGAAAGATGGATTTTGTACCATAAACAAGTGAATATGGAGTGGATCTTGTAGGGGTATAGTGATTGGTATGATATGCTCAAAGGGATGGGAAAATCTAAAGGTGCCAATCAAAATTGACATCATTGACAATATTTTTGAGAATATTAATAATGGTTTTGTTTGATGCTTTGGCCTGGCCATTACCTTGAGGGTAATATTCTATAAAAAATTGTTGTGTGATGTTATATTCGATACATAACTTGTCAACATCCTTGTTCTTAAATGATCCTCCATTATCAGATATAATATCAGAGGGGATACCATAGCGAAAAATGAGATGGTTGAAGATGAACTTATAAATTTGATTTCCAGTCACGTAAGTGAGGGGTATAGCTTTAACCCACTTAGTGAAATGCTTAGTGGCAATAAAGATATGTTTATGGCCATCAGATGAAGTGGGGTTGATCTTCTCAATGAGGTTGAGTCCCCATGTTGCAAATAGCCATGGTGTCAACATCAATTTTACATTTTGGGCTAGGGAATGAATCATATTAGCATTCCATTGACATTTGTCACATTTCTTTACATATACAACTGCATTTGCATCCATCATGGGCCAATAATAACAAGCATACAAGAGATTTTTGGATAGGACTACCCCGCTAAAATGAGCTCCACATACCCCTTCATGAAATTATCTTAACACTAGTGTAGACTCTATTGAAGTTAAACAATGAAGTAGAGTTCCATAAAAAATATGATGGTAAAGGGTGGATCCAAGTAGAATATAATGAGTGGAGTGATGGATAAAGGTATTGGTTTGTTTCTGAGATAGGTTAGGTGGTAGAAATTGGTCATGAAGGTAGTTGTAAAGTTTTGAGTACAAAATAGAATTATGACCAATAATATCACAAATCATTACCACAGTTGAAGGTTCATGAGCTAGTGTGACCAAATTTTCAATGAGGAAATGATACTCTCTAGGTTTATCTATTTTTTGAATTAGAGATCTAATAGTAGCCATGGCATCTGTAGCTCTATTAATAGCACTTGGTATATGCTCAAATTGGATATTTTTAATTTTTTTCTTTAGGGTATCAACCATAGCCTTATATAGAACCAACTTGTCATCTTTGGTTTGGAAATGGTCTGTGACCCGATTGATGATTAACTGAGAATGACCATAAACTTGAAGATGACATATGTTCTAGTGTACTGCCTGTTGAAGTTTTGTGACAAGTGCTTCATACTCAGCCATGTTGTTTGTACAAAGAAAAATAATTTTGAATGATTTAGGGATTATATCCCCCTATGGTGTAATAAGAGGCCTACCCCTAATTCATGTACAATAAATGAACCATAAAAATATAGATTCTAGTGCTGCTCCCTAGGAGGTGTGTCAATGGCAGTCATTATGGATTCATCAGGAAAATGAAATGTGAGTGGTTTTGTGTCTACAAGAGGTGCTTTAACAAGTTGATCTATAAGAACCTATCCCTTGATTACCTTCTGATTGACATACTCTATGTCAAACTCACTAAGAAGCATGATCCATTTGGCCATTCTACCTTGTAAAGCTATTTTAGATAGTAGATACTTGAGTGGATCTACTTTTGAAATGACCATGGTCTTATTATTCAACATTTAATGTCATAATTTTTGAGCTATAAAGACCATGGCTAGATAAGCTTTTTCTATAGGTATATAGTTGTGTTCATATGTGACCAAGGTACAACATAAGTAGTATATTGCATGCTCTTTTCCATTGTTATCATGTTGAGCTAAAATTTCTCCCAAGGCATTGTCAGTAGTTGATAGATACAACAAGAATGGTTGTCCTGGCATAGGAGGTAACAAAATAGGTGGATTAACTAGATAGTCCTTGAGTTGTTTAAAAGCTATTTGGCAATGGTCATCCTAGTGAAATGCAACTCCCTTCTTTAAAAGATGTATAAATGGATGACACTTGTTTGCTAACTGAGAGATGAAGCATTAGATTTATTTTATTTTACCCTACAAACTATGAAGTTGCTTCAAATTGGTCAGTGGTGACATCTCAGTGATAGCATGGACTTTGGCTAGATCAAATTTAATGCCTCTATGAGACATGATGAAGCCAATTACTTTACCTAAGGTTGATATAAACACAAATTTATTTGGATTGAGTATGACTTTGTACTCCTATAATCTTTCAAATATACTACATAGCACTACTATACGGTCAACCTTGGTCTTGGATTTTTCTAATATGTCATTGACATAGTCTTCAAAAATATTATGCATCATATCATAGAATATGATAGTTATGGCCCTTTGATATGTAAATATATAATTATTAAGACCAAATGACATTAATTGATGACAAAATATTCCCCATGGAGTGGTAAATGTCATTTTATGTTGGTCTTCTGGTGTTATTCCAATCTGGTTGTATCTTAAAAAGCCATCCATGAGTGAAAGCATTTCATAACCCATTTTGGATTTGATGATAATGTATTTATTAGGAAATTGAAATTCATCCTTAGGAAAATCTTTGTTTATGTCTCAAAAATTAGTATAGATTCTAATTCCTTTAGGCTTTTTACTAATAGGTACAACATTAGATATCTATTCTAAGTAGTCAATAGACTAGATACATCCTGCTTCTAATAGTTTTTCCAATTCTTTATTTACCAAGACAACAATGCAAGGATGCATCTTACGTAGCTTTTGTTTCATTGCTTTGGCATTAGGATTGACCACAAGTAGGTGTAGAACAAAGGTGGGGTCCAAACCTGGCATGTTAGAATAAGCCCATACAAGGATATCTATAAATTCTCTCAATAGAGCTATAAAGACTTCACATTCCTCCTCAGTGATGAACATGCCTAATTTTATATATTTTGGGTCTGATGAAGTCCTAATGTTTAGTTCTATTTTATCTTCAAGTAGAAGGGTCAAACTATCTTTAAGGATAGTAGGCAAAGACTTAAACTATTGGACTATATTAGGCTCCTTTATTAGGACTTGCTCTTCAATGTCTCCTAGGCATGATGAATCTGAGTTCCCCAATGGGAGATCTGACCGTGTGACAAAAATAGTCAAAACTTCTTGAAGAATTCAATTAAATACTTGTTTTTGCACAAAACTAAACTCAGATTCATAGGTAAGTTCATTATTGGTGGTTTCCTAGTCTAAATTCGAAGAAGAATGAACACCCCCATCTAATGGTGCTTGAAACAAGTTTTCACCACTAGATTGGCCTTTATCTTTAATTTTTTCCAAGTCAAAAAGCACCACAAAGAGGTTTTCACTTTGGGAACTCAATTTTTTATTTATTTTCTTTTGGCTAATGGTATTTACCTACTCTATAAAATAGGCTTTAGGATCCAATACAATTAAGAATCCTACTTTATGATCTCCCAATGGAATGTTGTCTCTAAGGCCTAAAAAGTCATATAATGTTTGGATTCTTATTGGTCCTAATTTATCAGTTGGGGATAGTATAATGGTAATGGATTATGATGAATGACTGGGGTAAGAGTACATATGGCATTGTTATTAAATAGGTTAGTCTCAGCTAGGTCATCAAAGGTGAGGCTATGATCAAACTTTGCTTTACTATCAACATCATCATCATTAGTCACTAGTGATGGAACTCGAATAAGATATGGGGGGTCACCTCTAGGAAGTTTAAATCAAAGTCCATAAGGTCTTTTATAATTATTCATGGAAATTTTCTCAATGGTTCCTTGTTGATTCAGTCTGAGGCCTCTTTCTTCATAATCTTGATGCTCCATGATCCTATTGGGAACAGGATACTTTGTACTTTTATAACAATCAAATTGGTTGTCCTTATACAACCATGATTCATCCCCTTCAAGAGGGTTTAGTTCTAGGCTAGATGCTAGTACAAACATGACAGGTCCCTTATCTTTGTTCTTTTTTTGCCAATGAATGTGTGGGGTACTTTTAGGTCATCTAAAGGTCTTTGGATTTTGAGGTAGATTGGAACTATGGAAGGTATCATCGGTCACATGCTCCCCTAGGCCATTATCTAAAATGGTTAAATGATTGGAATAGGAGGTGGTATGTGGGAAAGGGAATCTAAGGTATTATGATCTATGAAATTATCCTATAGAGGATCAATA
Source organism: Torreya grandis (assembly GCA_037957365.1). Classification (NCBI taxonomy): domain Eukaryota; kingdom Viridiplantae; phylum Streptophyta; class Pinopsida; order Cupressales; family Taxaceae; genus Torreya; species Torreya grandis. Next base: position 3,405,888 of record JARHVA010000007.1, on the reverse strand, counting down.
AGTATGGCCTTTCCTTTATCCTTCTTAGAACTTAGATTCATGCCATATTGGTAATTATAGGTTTAAAACTTAGCCTCAAGATGTTTTTAGTTTTCATATGGGAGTAAATCTCCTATAATATTCACTTCTATCCCTAAGTGGGAGAACTTGATACATTGGTGTAGTGTTGATGGGACTACATGAATCTAATGTAACCAAGGCCTACCTAAAAGCATATTATATGAAAACTCAAGATCAAGCACATGGAAAAGTGTATCATGGGTCAAAGGCCTGATGATAATTGGTAAGCTAATGGTGCATTATGATTATCTTTCTTGATTATCATAGGCTTTGATAGTTATCATTTATGGCTAGAGATCTGCCATTGTATACCCAAGAAACTTGATGAACTTTAGAGACACTATGTTGAGGCTTGATCCATTGTCTATAAGGACATGTTTCACTTTATGCCACTTTATATAAACTTCTTTGTATAATGAATTATTATGGAGTGGTCTAAGAGAAGACATATCACTTTGGTTAAATGTGACTTGTTGGGTTGGAGCTAGGTGTCCAACCAAAGCTTGAAATTTATCAGGGGATATGTCACTAGAAATAGTGGATTAGGTTAAAAACTCATTTAAAATGTTCTTATATATATTTTATGTTTGAAAAAAATCTAAAATATAGATTTGTGATGGTGTCTTCTACAACTATTTCACAATATTAAACTTCTTATCTTGGTCAATGGTTAATGGTTTATTCTAAGGTTGAATGGTTGGTTGGATAATAAGAAAAGTGGTAGATGGTTGTGGGCCTGGGATAGTAATCTTTGACCATTGAGTTGTGATTTAAAAATTGGGATTAGATGTTGGACCATGATTGCTAAAAAATACTGGGAATGGTGTGGGACTAGATAGGACAAGTCTTGATTATTGGTGCACTTGTATGTGGTCATGTCATAAGGGTGTGTTATCGATATAAGGTCCAAAAGTGGAAGTACTAATTTGTTTTTTCACCTATGTGTAGTCCTCGGTCAAAGAAGGATTATCCATGTAATTTACTTGAGAGGTATTGTTTAGCAATGGTCTAGATTGATTAGTGCTTAGTCTAGGATTAATGGAGATGGTATTAATGCTACCCCCTGCAATATGACCTACAACTCTGTTGTGGTGATGTGCAACTTCATGGTAGGTTTATTGGTTTTTATCATTCTAACCTTGGTTTTGTCAATTGTTTTGACATTTTGGGTTATGTTGTTGATTCTATTGATTTTTCTAGTTTGGCTTTTGATTTTGTTACTATTGATTTTGCTATTACACCAATTGATGTTGTTGATTGTTATGTTGCTACTATGTGTTATGTTGGGGAAAGGGGGTTTGATAAATCTCAAGAGTTTAATTAGAGGTGGAAGCACCATTATCTAATGCTATCTCCCCATTCTCCAACATATTCTTAATCAAATGCTTGATTTGCACACATCTTCATAGATTATGCCCATTGATCCAATGATATTCACATAATTCATTTTCATGGTACCAATGAGGAAAAGGAATGCCTTATGGATAATTCTTTGGTATAGGCCAACTAATTATATTATCAGTGGTAAGTTTGCAAAATATAGACTTAATAGGCTCTCCTAGGTCACTAAAGACATGATGCATAGGCACAGTTCTCCTTGGAAGAGGGTTTTGCAATGGTAAAGGTTATTGTATTTGTTGCACACGTCTTGGTTATTGTGCTTGTCATATTGGTTGGAGAGGTTTTTGGGTAGGAGTAAGATAAAAAGGTGGTGTAGATGATGTTTACACTATTTGGACATAACATGACTCAGTTACTCTATTTCCTACAACATTCCTATTGTGGTTGAATTGCTTTGGTCTATTTTAGTTACTAGCTTATGTTGGTTATGATGCTTGCACTTGGATTAGATATTAGTTTTTGCCACTTCCTTGATTTTTACCTTGATTTTTAATTATTTGAAGTAATCTTTATGATCCCTTTATTAATAAGGGCTCAATTAACAAGCCTTTGTCGATGATCTCCTTGAAAGTATGTGCACATTATAGTTCTATATGATAAGCTATCTCAATATGAAATTTTTTGGTAAACATAGTGGCTAATTATTTATGTGGTAAACTATGGGTGAATCAGTTTGTGAGGGATCTCCATCATTGTAGATAACTTTTAAAACTCTCACCAACCTTTTATTTTGCTTGTGTCAAGTCAACCAATGAAATCTCATATAGAAAAAGTGTTACACAAACTTAACAAAGAGATCATAAAAATTTGTTAATAAATTCTTGGGAAACTTTAAAAACCACTCTAAGGCTTGTCAAAACAATCTCCTTGGAAAAAACAACAATAGGTATATATTGTTATGTGCCACTAGTTGACATGCGATAAATAACTTGGTTAAATAGGCCTTAGGGTCACCTTTCTCTTTGTATTTTTCAAATTTTGGTGGTTTGTATCCTAAAATAAATGGTATTTTTAATTAATCCATGTTGAATGTATAAGAACACATGTCATCCAACTTAAACTTTTTAGTCTATTTCCAAGTCTAAATGGTAGCAATTGCATCCTTCATCTATTGCAATTTTTGGGATAGGAAATTGGAAGAAACATTGGTTTGAGGGAGAATATTGGTTTGGGTAGATGTTTGGGAGGTCAAAAGTGGGACACTTTGGCTAGGGTATGATGGTGATATCTTTTGGGGTACACTTGTTTGGTTGGAAAATGGACCAAGAATATACATACACAGATTAGGATGTACTTGAAATTATACATTTGGTTGTGTGATATTTTGGGTTAAGTTGGCTATAAAGGTTTGAATTGGAGGATTTTGTCATTAGGATGGAGGGATATAACTATATTGTGCCTGTTTTGGTTGAAAATAGACATGCTACTAAATAATTGAACCTTGCTATTGAGTGGGAACTTGTGGACCAAGACCCTGTCTTTGAACTTGTAGCATATTTTAAATTGATTATTGTCTAGTAGGTACTTAAGAAACATGGGAGCCTCCTTGTTGCATGAATAATTGTTGGGAATTGAAAGCATGTTGAATATTTGACATCTATCATTGACCAATATTTACATATTGTTGGCTAGTCAATGTTTGGTTTTGGATTGTTACACTAGTCTACTATTGAGGAGGTATATTTGCCAATACCTAATGAGGTGGAACATTAGTTGGCACTTGTTGAGGTGGCAATATATTTAGTCTCTATTGCATTGGTACACTAGATTGTGTTGACTATTGTGGAATACTACTTGTCACTTGTTGAGGAGGATTAGGATTCATCACATTCAGTTGTTGAGGGATGACATTGGTTGTTGGTTGACTACCTAGTCCTATTGGTTGCATAATTGATCAAGAAACTAATTAAGGTTATGATGTATAAACTCCTACTCCCTGGTATGATGGTCCACTCATAGTATTAACTACATGAACATGTTGTTGAATAGTTGTTTATGTGTTAGTACCACTTTGATTTGGACTGGGCATTGGTTGCACATTGTCCATTGTATTTTGCTCATTATTCTATGTAGAAGTAGAAGACACTTCTTCAATAATGTGTATATGCAGTAAATCATCTACCAAAGTGTTTTTCATGAATGGGTTTGAAATTTGATTATCTTGACTAGTTAGCTCTATCAAAACTCCTGTTGAAAGAACTAAGTCAAGAAGAGGTTTGCTCACCATGGTCATCTGATGGAAATTACATGTTAGATTTAGGTAGGTTTTATATTCCATCTACATTTGGTTAAAGTGGTATTCTATGAGGTTTTTGCCTCTGTTAGTCATATGAGGGTCCTGATATGTTGTTTGGACTAAAGCTAAAGGATTACTAGAAGAAGCTTGTTGATCATAAATTATGTTGTGGGGCATTCTTACTAGGCTTGATAAATTATCATGGGGGAAGTCTACTAGAAAATTGGCCCCTACCTCTATGGATCTAACCAAAATTTCATATTTTTTTCTCCAATAAATGATGCTCAAATAAAAATGGATTATATGTGGAAGGCATATTAGTAGAGCATGATTGTTGTAGAACTAGTTTGTCAGTTATAGGTATTGTGTAGTTTGTTCTTGGTCTTATTCGAAATAAGGTGGTGTAGTAACAAAATATTTAGCCAATAGATCTTGGATTTATGCCCCTAATTGAGTATTATAATAGGGATAATAATCTATCTCATAAGAAATATTATCTACATAGGGGTCTTATACCATTTCTTCCTATGCAACCACATTAGTAATCCTCAAATTGTACATGAGTCCACTACGAGTGTAGAAGTATATGTTGGGATCCATAATCAATGCTTTGCAATAGAAAGGGAAGAGAGTTTTATAAACTCTAAAAAGACAATGTCTAAAAGCTAATGTTCAAACTTGGTCTAGATTCATCAAAAGTTTTAAGCAAAGATTTGTGATAACTCAAAATAACGTTAAGTGTCGAACATTACATGTCTTAAAAAAAATATTAAGTGAATGAACCAAAAATCAAAATGCCAAATGCTATGGTCAAAGTGTTTCAAATAAGTCCAATCTAGGAAATTAAAAGTTGCTAGGTCTTTTGGCCAAAACACAATGTCAAAAGCTAGGCTCAAACAAGGCATGTGATAGGACTCTTGGCCAAATAACATAAAAAGCTAGACTTTAAAATAGATGAAATTGTTAATCTAATAGATTGGAAACACTTCCAAAAAATACTAAGCATTTGATTCTTAGATATGGACTCGATCAAATAGGTATAAGGTATGAAACAAAAGGCACTTTAGAGATAGATTGTTTTCCACAAATAATGGTATAAAACTTAGTTATTTTAACAAATAAGCTAGACAAAAAGTGAATAACATAACTGTGCTAGAAAAAGGTTCACAAAGGTAATTTAGATTGGTTTGAAAATGTAGGAAAAAATTTGAACTCTATGTAAGAGGGCCTATGAAACAATATCTGAAATGTTTTGGGTAGTGTAATAGCACTAGACTACCTAAGAGATGTGACAAAATGCTTGTTTCAAAAACTCTCTAAGTCAAATATAATTTCTCACAAGCATAACACTACCTTTCTTGACTCAAAAGGTTGTGGTGCATAGACTCAAAGTGCAAGTGTTCAGCACAAAATGGCTTAATTAAATCAAGTGGTGATAATGATCATGAGTCTTAAATAGCCTTCAACCCAAATTGGAAATTGAATCTAAGTTCCCTAAAGTTTAGTGTAAATGGTGAATCCAATCAACGCATCAACCCTATGAACTTATAAATGTGTAATTTCAAATTTAAATTATAAATGAAGGACTTAAATAAACTTTGGCAAAGGTCTAGACTCAATTGGGCAGCATAACTATGCCAAAGTGGATGATAGGACTCCATGTTTTCATGAATTTTGAACAAGGCAAATTGATGATTCACGTGGGTATTATAACACCTCCTTGTTCAAACAAAATTGGGGACCGTGTATTTGGTTTGAATCATTTATTTATAGTAATTTTTGACTCCAAACAAGACTTTAACTAGGACAAAACCAACCAATTAATCATTCTTATATCCTAAACTAATAAGGTTGCTTGGTATTATTGGAATTCATCAATATATGTCATTTGAGAGGATTTTAAGTGTTCATCCAAAGGTAAATGTGCATTATATATGAGGGTTTTTACACCCCCCTTTCTCTAAAATTATAGTACTATGACATGGACCTTGAGGTGCACACTACACCAATAATACTTATGTGGCAATTGGGGATTTATCTAAGATATATAAGTTTTGGAATGTTCTATGGGACTCAATTTCACAATGACTTTCATGTAAAACAATGTAAAATAAAATCATGGATTTTGGGTCTATATCACATAGCTTATTGCAAAAATGTCTAGTCTTTTTTACAACCACTACATCCTACTATTTGCTCAATGTAGTGCGATGTCCAAAGTGACACTATGTCTTATGTGTAACTCCAATATGGAGCCAAATGAATTTAGTGTCGAGAGGTGAAACCCTAGGTCAAATCTTCCCTAAAGAACTCATGGGAGGTAATGATGTCCCCCTTGCAAGCCAAGTTTACATAAAATAAAGAAAGCATAAAATAGAAAGACTTTAGGTTCATTATCAAGGTCACCCAATAATTTTGTAAGTTTTTTGGGAGTGCTTTAGATGACATTATTTCTATGCATTGGACTATAGGTAATTTATAAATAAGGAAAGTGTTTTCAATTCCAAGGGTTCCCTAAAGGGGACAAGTAGAAGAGCATACACACAACATCCTTGTATTTTATGAAAACAAAGTGCTAATTGAAATAATGAAAACAAAATTGACAAATGTTTTTAATTTTAATCCCAAATTAAAGATTTCATGGTGTTAATTTGACCCCTTGGTCTTAAAATTGTAAACTTTGAAAACTAATGCTAAAAAACTTACTTAAGCACATAAATGTTATATTAAGCACCAAAATAATGTTCCTAGTTCATTTTAAAGCATGAAAAAGATGTTTTAAATATTCTTTAGCAATTTTCAAAGTTGATCCTATAAGATAGATGTTAGCAAGTGGTTTAGCTTTGAAGCATTTTTAAAGATGAAACAATCAACTTAGTAAAATGAGCTCTTGAATTGACATAGTGGTGCAACACCGCTACATGACAGAGGAATACCACTACTTAAAAGACAACCCCATAACTTTAAAAGTTGTGGTATTATAAACTATAGGTAGTTTGGTCATAATACTATGACTTGGTTTGATTATCCTGCTAGTAGTAGGACAATGCCACCACTTTGTGAGTCATGGTATTGTTGCTTAACTACTAATGGTTAGACAATACCGTGACTCTATTAAGAAAAATCGTGAGTTGTAGATCAATATTGTGACTTATAAAGTAGTGATATTATCATTTAATTGCTAACAGTTAGTCACAATACTGTGACTTGGTTAGACAAACCCATAAGTTGTAGGACAATCTCATGACTGTGTCTCGTCAAACCTATCACTTACAAAAAAACATGTTTTTCTTGACTTTTTCACTCTTTTGAGCCTCCCACTCCAAGATTATACATAAAAAAATTTAGTGAGTTTCTTTAAGGAGCATTGTGATCAATTTTTTGAACTTATTTGGGTCCCACTAGGTGTGCCATTATGTGAACTAGGAATTTGACTATCAAGAGGAGATTAGTATTGTGTTAGTGACAAAATGAACATAATAAATTGATAAAAAATACACTAAACTAACACCTTCATTGTTTAAAATATTTTCATTGATGTCAAAGGTTTAGCATTATTGGTGATAAAGGCCCCATTGCATTTAATAGTGTTTTTAATATTCATATCTTGGTTAATGTGTGTTAATATTTGTTTAATATTATTACATATATTTTTGGTTGCATATAAGTCAAAAGAGGGCCCATGGAGAAGTCAAAGAGTCATGGGGTAGAAGATGAAAGAGGAATGAGATGCATTTTCTCATGAAGAGTCATCTTGAGGAATTCCAAGAGTCATCATGTGAAGACAAGAAAGGGTATGGTGCATTTTTCCATGAAGGGACGCTTTGAGAAATATGAAAAGTCACTAAGATAAAGATAAAATAGGAAAGGATGCCTTTGCTTAGAAGGGTCACCATATGAATTTTCAAATGCAAGGATATTAAGGGTCATGCAACTTTGATTCCATTTTCCATGAGTATTGAAGGGTCACAAAGGGCGAATGCCAAAGGTCATTTAGAAAGATATAAATAAAGGCTTGAGAAGTCATTTGTTATATGCAAGAGAGTGCATGGTTTGTACTTGTTTTTAAAGAGAGAAAATTAGGAGATATTATAGAGTTATATCATTTTTTGAGTAAGCAATATCGAGATATAATTATGTTTTATACACAAGAGGGTTTGGTGCTCCTATGGGTTGGTGCTCACAAATAGTTATTGTGTTGGTGCTCGACAAAGTGGTCGGTGATCTTACAAGCTGGTGCTTGTGAATTTTTAATTTGAGTTGGTGCTCATTCATATACTTGAGATTTTTCTCCATGGTTTTTCTCACTTTGGGTTCCACATAAAAATTCTCTCTCTCTCTCTCTCTCTCTCTCTCTCTCTCTCTCTCTCTCTCTCTCTCTCTCTCTCTCTCTCTCTCTCTCTCTCTCTCTCTCGTGTGTGGTGCATATTATTGTTTCAATTTTATTGCATATCTTGAATGTGTGGTTAAGTGGTAAAGGACTTTGATTAAGAAATAAGATCTATAATAGATTGATTCACCCCCCTCTCAGTATATTTCATGCTTAATAATTGGTATCAGAGTAGGTTCCTTTGAAAAAAATTTATAGCTTGAAGGTAGATCGGTAAAGCATGATGGTTGGGTCACATGAAGGTTTTTATACAAATAAGGCACCTTTGTTTGAGGGAAAAAATTATGTTTTTTGGAGCATAAGGATGAAGACTTATTTTACAGACCTTGGATTTGACATATGGTAAGCAGTGGTAGAGGAATATGAAGAGCTAAAGACACTTGTAACTACTTTGATAGAAAAGAAGGCAAGTGAAAATAATGCTAAATATTTAAATACTATTTTATATGGTTTATGTGAATTAGAATTTATTAAAGTTATGTGATGTAAATTTTCTCATGAAACTTGGGTAAAACTTGAGAATATTTACAAAGGTGATGGAAAGGTTTAGCAAGCCAAGCTTAAGACTTTTAAAAGATAATTTGAGAGTTTAAAGATGGAAGAGGAAGAAAATATAGTAAGTTATCTTTTGCAGGTTGATCAAATAGTTAATCAAATTCAAGGTCTTAGAGAAAAGTTAGAAGAATCAATTGTGGTTCAAAAAGTTTTGAGTTCTTTACCATTGAGATATGATGCAAAAGTTTTGGCAATTAAAGAGATGAAGAATTCAGCCAAGCTAAAGATAGATGAGCTACATGGTATTCTTACGGCATATAAGATGCGTATCGGATAATAGAAACCCTCAAAGAGAGAATTTTCTTTCAAGACATCAAAGAAAGAGAAGGCTAAGATTCAAGAATCAAGTGACAATTCTAGCAATGATGAAGATGACAACAGAGCTCTATTCATTCAGAAGCTTAAAAAGGGCAAAGATAAATATCAAGGAAAATTACCTTTCAAATGTTTTAATTGTGGAAAGATTTGAAATTTTTTACCTAAGTGCCCAGATAAAGGTAATGGTGATAATGAAGAAGGAAAGTCTACATATAAGAACAATTTCAAAGTAAAATTCAAGAAGGGATTCGAGAAGAAGAGTTTATATTTTAAAGATCCTAGCTTATTCAAAGATAGTGGAGTCAGTGATTTAGAATAAGAAGAGATTCTTTTCATGACCATACATAAAGATCCTCTGCAAGCAAAAGTACAAATGATCAAGAAGAAGAATAGGATGAAGTTGAAGTGAATCTAGAAGGAGAACTTGTTTGTGCCTTAAAATATTTAAAATCTCTTGAAAAGAAGAATCAAAGATTAAATCTCTAGATCAAAAAAAATGAAATGGAGTCAAAGGAAATAATTGAAGATCTACAAGCACACTTTGAAGAAGCCAAGAAGAATGAAGAAGATCTAACAGCATAGTTGAAAATAGTAAGTAAATAATGTAAAAAGTATGTTATTAAAATTGATTTTTTAAAGTAGATCTTGAGAAAAAAAATAAAGCATTCAATGATAGAGCAGCCAATGATTCAAAATTTGAGAATAACACTAATATGTTGAATAAGATATTAGAAAATCAAAGATCAATGTCAGATAAGATAGGTATTGTATTTTAAAAAGAGAAAGGGGAGACCACTACTTTCATAGATAAGGAAAAGGGAAAGAGCTATGTTTAAGCTCTTACAAAAGAAAAAAAAGGGAAGAAGTTAAGAATACAGAGGACATATCAAACAAAGAAAGCTAGAGAGAACATAGCTACAAAAGGAAATCAGGTTAGAGATACACAAATAGGTCCTATTTTTATGGTTACTATTTTTATTGTAATAGATATGGTCATAATAAAATAGAATGTCGAAAAAGGGCTAACAATTTCAAAAATAAAGAGAAGGAAAGTCATGTAGAGCCACAACTCTTTTGCTCCTCTATCAAGATTTAATGAAGAGGCAATAATATGTTATAAGTGCAATAACTTTGGACACGTAACCTGGTATTATATAAGTGTGTTTGAGTCAGTCAAGAAGGACCAAAGTTTCAAGTCTCCATTCATCAAGAAAAAAGTTTAGATAGGTTCATGGTAGAAGAAACAACCTAAAAAATCTATCTTGGTATAGACAACTTTACATTCAAAAAATAAAGAAAATCCATATTTATTGATAGTGGATGTTTGAGGCACATGATAGGAGACAAAAGTAAGTTCATAACCTTGAAAAATATCAATAGTGGCATAGTGAAATTTAAAGATAATACTACTACCAGAATTGTCAAAAAAGGTACACTAAGTTTAGATAATTATAAAACTAAAACTGAAAATGTTTTGTATGTAGAAGATCTTAAGCATAATATTTTGAGTGTAATTCAAATGTGTGATCAAAGGCACACACTAAAGTTTTATGTATAAGGTTGTGAAATTAGGAGAAAATATTTAGATGTGTTGATTGCAGATGCTCAAAAAATAGGCAATAATTTTTATATGTTATCAGACATAAAAGGTTAAAGATGTTTGAGTTAGATTTAATAAAGTTAGCTATGGCACAAGAGAATGGGTCAAATAATTTTTGAAAATCTTGTCAACATCAACAAAAATCAAGCAGTCAAATATCTTGTAAATATTACAAAGCCATCCGACACACTTTGTGAACCTTGTTAGCATAGAAAGCAGGCTAGAAGGTGGTTCAAAACAAAAGAGCACTCAACCACTCAGATGTTAGAGCCTGTTCACATTGATTTGTATGGACCTATGAGAACTCAAATTACTCAACGTGAGAAATATTTCATGTTTATTATTGATGATTTTTCATGTATGACTTGGGTAATCTTTTTAAAGAAAAAATTAGAAGTTTTCAGACATTTTAAAGCATTCAAAGCATTAGTTGAGAATGAAACTAGTTTGAAGATTAAGTGTCTAAGATTAGTTTGAGGAGGAGAATTCATGTCAGATCAATTTATTGAGTTTTTTGAAGACCATGGAATAAAGAGACATTATTTAGTAGCTAGAACTCCATAGAAAAATGGAGTAGTTGAGCAGAGAAACATAACAATTCAGGAGATGGTGAGGATAATGTTAAATGAATCCAAGATACTAGATAAATATTGGAGAGAGGTAGTTGCTAAAATAGTGCATATTCAAAATAGAGAATTATTGATAGTCAATAATAATAAGACTCCTTATGAGCTATGGAAAGATAAACTAACAATAGTTGATTATTTTAGAGTTTTTGGTAGCAGATGCTTCATAAAGAGAATTGATGAAAAACATGGGAAGTTTGAATCTAGAGAAAATGAAGGTATATTTCTTGGTTATTCTTGCAAAAGTAAAGCTTATAAATGTTATAATAAAAGAACCACAAAAATTGTTGAAAGTGCAAGTGTGAGGATATAAGAAGATGGAACACAAAGAATTAGTGGTCCAGTAGAAATTCCTATAATCATTAAAAAGGAAGATTTTGAAGAATCAGATGAAGATAAGGAGAAAAAGGACACCAAAACTCCATCTAAATATGTTCAGAGAAATCATAATGAAAGTGACATCATCAGGGACATAAATGAAGGAATTCACACTATCTAAATGATGGTAAGTGAATTTGAGCATGTTAATTTCTCTTTGTTATCCAGAATTCAGCCTAGAACTTTTTTAGAAGCTAGACATGATAAGCATTGGGTTAAGGCTATGGATGAAGAATTAAATCAAATAGAAAAGCATGATACATGGGAACTAGTGCCTAGACATAAAGATCATAATGTGATAGGAACAAAATGAGTTTATAGAAATAATTTGAATGAAAATGGAGAAGTGACCAGGAATAAAGCAAGATTAGTATGTAAAGGATATGCTCAAATTGAGAGAATAGATTTTAAAGAAACTTATGCACCAGTGGCAAGGTTAGAGGCTATTATAATGTTTATTTCATATGCAATTTTTAAAAATTTCAAAGTGTTTTAGATGGATGTCAAATCTACCTTCCTAAAAAAGAATCTAGAAGAAGAGGTCTACATTAAGTAGTTTGAGGGATTTATTCTAACAAATATTAGTAGCAATGTATGCATATTTAAGAAAGAATTTTATAGATTGAAAAAAGCTCTTAGAGCTTGGTATGCAAGACTTGATAAGTATCTACAGGATCAAGGTTTTAAGAGAGGATTTACTGACAGTAATCTCTACATCAAAATAAAAGGTGAGCATAAATTGATTATTGTGGTATATGTTAATGACAACATTTTTGGAGAAAGCATTGAAAAGATGACAAAATAATTTGCTAATAATATGAAAAAAGAATTTGAGATGTCTATACTTGGAAAATTGTCATTTTTCCTAGGATTGCAAATATTTCATTTAGGTAAATGAATTTTCATATCTCAAAGTAAATATGCCAAGGAAATGTTGAAAAAATTTGGTTTTGAGGATTGTGCACCAGTTGGCACACCAATGTGTACAAGAAATAAGGTGAGTAAGGATGAACATTCACCTATTTCAGGTCAATTTTTGTATAGATCTATGATTGGTAGTCTTTTATATTTGACAGCATCGAGGCCAGACACCATGCATGCAGTAATTATAGTTGAAAGATATCATTCATCTCCAAAATATAGTCATGATCATTTGCTGAAGAAAATATTTAGATATATCAAGGGGACATTGGATTATGGATTGTGGTATCCCACAAGTAGAGATTTCACTTTGGTTGCTTATATAGATTTAGATTGGGCATGGTGTTTGGATGACAAAAAGTAGACAAGTGGAGGAGATTTCTTCCTTGGTGATAGCTTAGTATCATGGCTAAGAAATAAGAAAAATTTAGTATCACTTTCTATATCTGAAGTAAAATATATTGTAGTGGTATTGTGTTATACTCAAGTGCTTTGGATGAAGCAAACTTTGGAAGATATCAAGGTAAAATATGATGAACCTATTTCTTTTTTTTTGTGACAACATAAGTGCTATTAATATTTTGAAGAATATAGTGATGAATTTAAGAAAAAACATATTCCCATTAGATATCACTTCTTGAGAGAGAAGGTTACAAATCTATAGGTTAAGATGGACTATATTAGTACTACAAAGTAGATTACAGATATTTTCATAAAGGCACTACCAAAAGACACATTTGAGTATCAGTAAGAGAAGTTGGGAGTAATTTATTTTACTTCATACCATTGAGGTTTAGCATTAGTTGAGGGGGAGCTAAGTGTTAGCTCTGGGTAGGCCCTTTACCATTGATGTCAAAGGGGGAGAATTATAGGTACAAGTGTAGAAATAAGTACAGGGAATAGGTACAAATTGCTATAGTAAGGGAGAGTTACTGTATGTTTTTTAGATGGTAGTATGTGTAAGTTTTAGGATATGATAGTTTTAGTTTGAGGTTTCCATCAATGACAAAGGGGGAGATTGTTGGGAATATTTTCATTGATGTCAAAGGTCTAGCATTATTGGTGATACAGGCCCCATTGTATTTAATGATGTTTTTAATATTCATATCTTGGCTACTGTGTGTTAATATTTATTTAATATTATTGAATATATTTTTGGTTGCATATAAGTCAAAAGAGGGCCCATGGAGAAGTCAAAGATTCACGAGGTAAAAGATAAAAGAGGAATGGGATGCATTTTCTCATGAAGAGTCATCTTGAGGAATTCCAAGAGTCACCATGTGAAGACAAAAGAGGGTATGGTGCATTTTTTCATGAAGGGACACTTTGAGGAATATGAAAAGTCATCAAGATAAAGATAAAAGAGGAAAGGACACTTTTACTTATGAAGGGTCACCATATGACTTTTCAAATGCAAGGATATGAAGGGTCATGCAAGTTTGGCACCATTTTTCATGAGGATTGAAGGGTCATAAAGGGTGAGTGCAAAATTTCATTTGGAAAGCTATAAATAAAGGCTTGAGAAGTCAATTGTTATATGCAAGAGAGTGCATGGTTTGTATTTGTTTTCAAAGAGATAAAAGTAAGAGATATTATAGAGTTATATCATTTGTTGAGTAAGCAACATTGAGAGATAGTTATGTTTTATACACAAGAGGGGTTGGTGCTCTTGTGGGTTGGTACTCACAAATATTTACAAGGGGTTGGTGTTCCTATGGGTTGGTTCTCATAAATAGTTGCTATGTTAGTGCTCTAAAAAGGGGTTGGTTCTTACGAAATTTGTAATTTGAGTTGGTGTTCATTCATATACTTGAGATTGATCTCCGTAGTTTTTATCACTTTGGGTTTCCACGTAAAAATATGGTGTCTCTCTCTCTCTTATGTGGTGTATATTATTTTTTCAATTTTATTGCATATCTTTAATGTGTGGTTAAGTGGTAAAGGAATTTTATTAATAAATAAGATATATAATATACTGATTCACCCTCCCCTCTCAATATATTTTATGCTTAACATTCATGCCTAGTTACTAGGGTGAGCTTAATAATGAAAATAAATAAAAAAGATAACTAAAAAGTAAGGACAAACAATAACCTTCACCTTCCTTGGATGATCCAAATGATTTTGTAGTAGTGGCTTGCTTAGTTTATGCTCATGAAGTCTGCATCAATGGAAGCTTGGCTACCTTCATTTCTCCTTAGCACCTTGTGGCTTGTGGCTTGGCTTGGCTTAGCTTGGCTTGGAATTATAACACTAATTTTTAAGAGGCTCTAAAGTCAATTTGGCATGGTAACTTTACATTATCTAAGATTAAAATTCATGTGGAAAGGCCTCATATTTATAGATTTTTGCAAATGGGTAGAATCAACCTAAACCATCCATCTTAGGATTGAGATGTGTGGCTAAGGATTAATATAATTTTGAAATTAAAATTCATAAATAAGCTCATTAATATTTGGGATAGAGGATCAATTAAGAGGCATGGAGGGCTTTGATGAGGCATGGTAGGCTTGAATCTTGATATTTGTGACATTTATGGCCTAGTGATGTCTTTCCCAAGAAATAAGGTCACCTAATGATCCAAATATTAATATTCATTTATAAAAAAAAGTATTAAAAATATTTGCATGGAATTATTAATTAGGCTCTAACTTGGCTTAATTAGCTCTTAAGCATGATTAAGCACTTTGTGCACAAATTACTCAAATTGATCATCATACCTTGTTATTGGTCCAAAATTTGACTAGATTAGAATTATAAGTCAGTTTTAGATGCATTAGATCTATTATCCCATTTAGGATGTTACCAATATCAAATAAAAAATGTATGTGTCTTGTGCAAGTGATTTGATAGGAAAGAGCAATCTAGAGCACTTAGGTGTAAAATTGGCATTTTGACTCAGAATGATCTGATCAAAGTTAGCTGGACCATAAATTGTATTACACCATTTAATAATAATCTAGCCAAAATCGACACTTGAATATGTGAGTTTCACATCATTTAGCATGTTTTAGGGTTTTTAGGCCAAATTGTGCACTTTGATGGAAATTGGTCAAAAGCCTAGTTAGAGGTCATTGGTGGCCAAATTTAGGTGTCTACACATCCAAGCCTCTAAAATATCAAAATGGAGCATCCAATTTATTCAAATTTAACCCAAAACACCCTCCCTTAAGTCTGTAACAACTTAAGAATAAATTTCTACCCTTTAAACCCATGAGCTTTGATCCTTCCAAACCTCGTCCAAAATGGTACAATCTTGATAAGTTTTGTTAGTGGCATGCTACTATAGGTTATTCTCATGGGTCTTGTGATCTTCACTAATTTCTTCTTGCTTCCTTGCTTAGTCTACATTTCAATCTTAATAATCTCACAAAACAATGCTATCAAGACTATCTTCAAGCTTCACACAATCAATCTAAAGAACCACAATCACATTAACATCACTTACCTAATGATCAATAAAAATTATCCCATACCTACACCTCATCCACTAATGTTGTTCAAACCATAATTTATACTTCTTACTACACAAATAAGGAAATGATAGATAACATGAACAAATTTAAACATATCATTGCATCTATTGAACCTCAACCTCTTAGGTCACATGAACCAAAAGAGTACCTATATCAAATGCCTACACCAAAACATATCATACATGGTCCTCCTTTACTTCTTCATACCTATCTTACACATCCTATGTCACATTTAACATCTATAAAATTTAACAAACTAACACATTTATCTATCTCCAAATGCACCTACCAACCCAATGTAAATCATTCTAATGGTTCAATGTTACCTCACTTCACCTCACATGTTGGGCCATCTTACGATGTCCATCCACATGTTCCTTCAAACCTTGGGGAATATTGTGATGATCATACCTATAAATAATTAACCATTGGGGCATATTATGATGCCCAATCTTATTTTAAAATATATAAAACAAACAAATTCAGCTTCAAGAAACCTTACGAGACATATAGACTTGTATTTCACATGCTCATCTTTGATACACATGTTAGCATAGCTTTTTCTTGCTACTTTTGTCTCATGTTTATTTGTTTTTATGCACTTTACTTATTTTTGTTCACTTTACTAGCATCATTGTCACGTTTGGGTTCTTTTTTGTCTTTCACATTACATTTGGCATTTGTTTTCATTTTGGTTGTTATATATCTTTTTTTTAAAATATTTTTATGTCATTCTTTGCCTTAGCAGCTTTATGATTATTTTCACTCATTATTTAGCATTCACCTCATTGTTGTTCACCTTGTGATTCTCAATGTAATACCATGGATAGGACTAGGCTCTCCTCACAAATTACCACATTAAAACATCTTTAAACCACTTTTTAGGTTGACTTCTACATTCATTAGTTCTTGTTCTAGATCCCTTGTAGGTTAGCATGGCTTCTCTTAGTGACATGACTATCATATAATAGCCCCATCATTTTTATAACACTATTTTACCTCCTTTTGATCAACTATGAGCATATTCATCATTGTATCACTCATTACATAGATAGATCTCTCATGATTCCCATATTTCTCTTATTCCCTTTCATTTGAGGCTCACATCAGACAATTTTGAGATTTCACATTTACTTGTGGGAAATTTGTTGAAAATTTTTGACCCCAAGTAAAATTTTGACCAACCCCTACTATTTTAAATTTTTTTATAATATTCCCATGTGTCTTATGGGGTGTCATTTTGATCTAGATGTTCACTTGTCCCAAATCTAGCCTTGGTCCAAAGTCTAGGTATTTGTACTAGTCATGTCAATGATGCTCAACCTTGGTAAAATAGAGTAAAAATTGGTAAAAGGCATGAATTATGTAATTTTGGTCCTAATAGTGTTCTGAATATGATTTAAGACATCTTTAATCCATCTAATTACCTTTATCATGTTTAAAATGCAAAAAAATTGCCTTGTGGGCCCACTTTGAGCTAAAATGGGGGACTTGTATGGATGGATGAAGTGAGAAACTTGTCATAAATCTATTACCAATGTGGGAGAGGTTAGATGAGTTTATAATCAGGTATATGATAGGCCAAGAATTAGTTATGCAGTGAAATAGGTAGTTTCTCCTTATTTTGAGGACCTCTTGGGCACTTGTATAGAATGGATCATCTCACTTGAATATAGAAACATTAGTTTTATGAATATTCACACAAAAAGATCCATTTAAAACTTTAATTTCAGAAAAAACGCATAAGATTTCATTCTTTTTCTTCTTCTCCTTCATTTTATCTTGACAAGCAAACAATTGCCAACTTCAAGCATATGGTACGGACCATATAGTTCAAATTGGAGGGAGTGATTTTACAAATGGATATTAATTGGAGTATTATTCACATCCATAATAATAACTTGATATTTTATTCTTCGTACTTCATGAACCATCGATTTGATCCCAGGAAGCTTCTTATGCATGATCAATCATAGGGGGTCACTATTTAGGTTTGTGTCAAATTTTATTATTTTGAATCGATGTGTTTGAGTGTTTTATGGGAATTTACATGATATTAAAATATATTTATATTATTCTACTTGTTTTATATATTTCATTTGTTGATAGAGTTCCTTCCAGGCTCATTTCTTGGCCTAAAGACCACACTTGCGGACTTTTTTGCAAATCTTCACCTCCAACTACTTTCTATAGGTTTACTACATGGGAAAAAGGTAATATAGGATGGTTTAAAGTGTTGTGACCATATACCATGATTTTATTAGTTTTGATATCTTCTCACCTTGCTAATTTCATCCTTCCATGCCTCTACCCATCCATGTAATTTAACACTGTCACCTATAGGTTTCATCCCTTTAATGGAGGCATTTATGCATGATAGTGAAATAAAAAAAGATAAGGAAGGTTTAAATGAGTTTTTAAAGTGATTTTTATGTTTTATATCTAATGATGAGCCTTAGGATATGGATGGATGGCTCTAAGAGCAATATTTTTGACTTTAGGGACTGAGTCCCTAAACACACTAAACAAAGCTCTCAAGGGTCTTTTTGGTTTTCCTAAGTTGAAACTATAGTTGATTTTGAGGATTAATATTATTTAAACCTTGTATTTTTATCCATGGATAACCATCATGACAAATTTTATCTTGAAAATACAAGGGTCATGTATGTTTTGAGATCTCCCAAAATGGCAAAAAGGCACTAAAAAGAGGCAATAATGTCTATAGGATTTTGGAGGGAAGGTTGATGTTGGCATACCTTGAGGGATTTATAGCATATCCAAGTAGGGGAAAAAATTTAAAACACCCAAAAAATAAACTTCAATCACATAGATCATGAATGAGGAGGTGGTTACCTTAAATCACCATTGTAGACCATCCTCTGTTTGAACACAGGACTGTGAAGGAAATCTACAAGCATAGAACCAAAAGTTTGTGAAATAATCATGGTTTTAAGATTTTTTTTGATGTTTAATGATTTTATACAATAAAATTTCCCTATACCATCATAAAATTACCATTTACATGTTCTAAATGACCAAATGGCAACCTACAGGCCTAAGATGCACACCTATAGCCTAGTGTTAGAAATTAGTCCCAGTTAGGGGTAAGGGAGGTTTGTTAAGCTCAAACAATACATATAACAATATGAAATTATGGTAATATTTAAAGATAAGAGTAAAAAAAATGCATTTAATGAATTTTTTGGATAAATACATATCAAAATGTGCCTATAGTCCTATAAACAAACACACATAGTCAGAGGCATAAGTAATACAAACTCAATTTAGAGTAAGGTCATTATTGAGCCCAAGTGAAGCATATTGTGTGGTGAAATGATTTGATATGATACTAAGAATATAATAAACTATTTTCATATACATTTTAAGACAAAAAAATCACCCTATCAACCTACAGTCAAATCAAAGAGTGATTGTCTCAGTCAAGAGGAACAATGAGGAACTAGCAAGCCTAGAAAGCCTAGAGCAAGTTTTGAAGATGGTGAACCCAATTTGGCATAGAAAAGGGTTAGATAAACTATAAGAACCATTATAAACTTTATATTACCCAAAGGATAATCATATAGAAATTTTAAAAAAACCCTATTTTTTGTCTCAGTTCTGATAGGGTACTAGGTTTGAGAAGGCAAAGTGTCAAGTGGTAATATCCTAGAGAGGTATGAAGGGATTCATGCATTTTAACCTGATTTATTATAATAAATTAAGTGTAATGAAACTCAAAAAACACAAAAAATCCATAAAAAATCCTTTTCTCATATGCCAAATGACTCAGTCCGTACAGACAAGGTAAGGGGTAGCCTTGTTTCAAGAGGCAAATGTGAGATTCCACTAGCAAACAAGGTTTTGATTAGATCCTTGAGATCCAAAAGAATGAAATAAGGGTGAGTAAGATGTATAAATAGTTTTTATTCATAAATAAAGGTTATAATGGGGAGTCACAAGGAGGTTTGGGTGAAAACATGCAAAAAATAAGGTTTTTGACCCCTTTTTTGGCAAAGTTGAGTTGGCTTGACCACCTAGACTTGGAATCTGATAAAACCCTTCAGTAAAATTAATAAAAATAGCCTTGTGAAGATTAAAAAACATTAATATTTCTCATGCAAATATTTAAATATGCCTCTATTTTGTCTCAGAAGTGGGTCACTCCTTACATGCAAGAAAATGGTAGTTTTGGGAAGAAGTGAAGAATGGAGGGCTTGTAGTCAATATGACTAGTAAAGGAGGTTTGTAAAATTGGGGGACATATAGATGGACTTGATAAAAAAATATATAAGGTTGGGATACCAAGTAAATGATCTAAATAAGGAGGTTTACAGGTAGACCTAATGGGAAAACATGTAAACCCAACCCCAAATGAGGTGTCACTTCAAGTTCTAGCCTTCCCCAGGTACTCTAATGTTTTGTGTGATGTCTAAAAGTGTAAAGGTGATGTTTTCATGATACTTTAATGCATTTATGATGAGTATTTTCATCTTTTGGTTCATAAAGCACAAACATGCCTATTGGCAAGGCATGGCTCTTGTTCCAAAATAGGGATACATTCCATTTTGATGTCTTGTTGAAATTTCCAAAGGATTTGTACATGTTGGTAGTTCAGACTCAGAGTTGAATCAGTTTTTGGTTGGTAGGGAAACTCCATAGGAAGCCATATCCAACTCTAGGCATAATGAAACCCACACAGAAAGCATGAAATCCACTCAAAGGTCAAGTTCAAATGCTCAGAACTTTCATGAAAATTTTCATGAGACCTAAGGCATTTATAGAAGTTATGGAGGGTCCTTAAGGAACCATCAGTGGCATTTTATTGGAGGTTTAATGTATATTATTTTTTAACAAATGTTAAGAACTAAAACCTCTAAGAAACCCCTACAAAACCCCTATAATGACTTGATTGGGAAAGGGAGGATTTTGAGAATATAGATGAAAGGGGATATCCATGAAACCACCTAGAAGTTGTAAAGGACTATTATAGGATCCCACACATGGTTTTTTTATGGAATTGTACAGATCAGGGGAAAATAGGGCTTATTTTGGCTATTTTGAGTGGCATGTAAGCTACAGAGGGAGTTAGAATATAAAACAAACTTTAGAAGGAATATTTAAAGTTGATATAACTCCAAAAATTAGTTTCATCTCATGAATAAAACTCTAAGTGTCCCAAATAGACTCTTACTTTTAGCCAATCCAATGAGCCACACTAGTGAACACTTGGGAAAGTGGTGAAAAGCAATTAGGGGGAACTTTTAAAGGTTTTTTTCTTGAAACTAATGGTATGGGAGCCTTTGAAAAATGTCATGTCCTCTTGTGCATTGATAAATTATAAAAATTAAGGATTTTTAAATTCCAAGTGGAGAAGGTGCATTGAAAAGAGTCCTTTCAAAACTACTGTTGGTTGAATATTTTGTCTATCAGCATACTGGTAAACAAAATAGGTCTTATCAGCCAAAGCAAGAAGATTAGTCATCCTAATGTGTAAGTTTATCACATCAGAAGGAGACTGCTCTCTCCTCTCATCAAGGAGAGGTTCCCTGTGGATATGCTATTTATACGTATAAATAGAAAATAATACTCAGGGATAATACCAAACATCCATATCTCTTTCTTTAGAGATGATGTATACAAAACAAAGAAAAAACTCAAGGGAATGACAGATGGCTCTCCTCTTCTTTCAGAAGAACTATTCAACCAGGCACAAGAATTCTCCTGGAAATAAAAGTAGAATGTAACTGAGAATATGGTAACTAGCAAATCGAGATAGAGCACAAAGTCTCTACCTAAAATACTTAAGAGTAATATATGAAGGGCAATGAAAGCTCAAAGTCTTTTCAAAGTCCTTTACACAGTAATAAAAAGAAAACACACTAAAGGTAACTATGGGGGCACAAAGTCTCTCTAAAGTTGATTCTTCAGGACACCTTCCTGACTAATTTTACTAATCTTGCTTGTTAAATCAATGGAACAGAAAATAAATCAAGGAAATAGACATAAGAATAGTTTCCTCAACAACAAAACATATCACAGCACAAAGTCTGAAAAAATCCTTTGCTTTCTTATTCCATTAACAAAATATGATCAACAAACTGAGCATAAAGTCTCAATGATGCCTTTCAATTTGGGCAGAGTTTCGTTCAGATTGTCAAAAAGAAGATACTTATTACAATGAAATAAAGTCCCTTATATAGCCACTTTAAGAAGGGCTCAGGAACAATAATACATCATGATGTGCTGGGAAATGTTAGGAAGATAGGCTAAAACTTTGGGGCATTTTACCCATTTGATCTTTTCAATGCAGATAAACAAGCTGTGTAATTGAAAGGTTACAACTTTCAATGTCCACCTAGCAGTCTAATCTTGTCTTCATCATTCCTCATTTCCAGATTAATTGAATCAGGCCCTAGATTCATTTGTTGTTCTATCTTTCCTTGCTTTTAGCTAGTTTTTGTCTTGAATTCTGAGAATGCATTTAGGTATATAAATCCAAAGGATCAACGACTATTTCATTGTCTTTAAAATTGATGCTTACATGTCCCTCAATGTGATCGCAACGGCTATTTCACTATCCTAAATTTGATGTCTTTGGGGGCATAACCCCTTTGTCTTCTTTTTGCTTTCGACTTTACCCTTCCATATTGGATTTGCCCTTTTGAACCTTGAGAAATGGCCTATGTCAAGTCAAAATGATCCTTTATTTTGGCTATCGAGAGTCCCCCGCAAGGGTATCTGCCCTTCGAGGTCCTTCGGTAGCCCTTTGCTTTGTCAATCCCTGCATACAAATCCTTAGGCTTTCTATTTGAAAGTTCCCCGTGGACATTTTCCCTGGGTGTTTTCTCTTTGAGTCTCCCTCGTGAGTAATTTCCGTGGACATTTGTCCTATAGAAAATTCCCGTAGACAATTTTCCTGGGGAAAATTCCCACAGACAATTTACGCGGGGAAAATTCCCATGAACAAAAGTCCACAAAAATTTGTTTTGCAAAGTCTTTTGAGCCCTTTATTAATTCTTTCAGACTTTTACGTTGAACTAATCGATTGAACCAAAAATGGTTCACGCTGATGGTTCAATGAATTAAATAAGCTGATGAAATAAACATTGAAACAAACATAATGAACTTGCCTTTGAACTAACAGTCAAACCATTTCATTAAACCAAGAGATTGAGCCAATTTGTTGAACCAGTTCAATGGTTCAATGAAGTGTGTTGAGCCCCTTTAAACCAAAAGTTGATGAACCATCCAATGAGCCAAGTGGTTGAACCAAGTGAATGAACCTGCTATTGAACCTACTCGTTGAACCTGTTCATTGAACCAAGATGTTGAACACAGTTTTGGTTCAACGGTTCAAACAAAGCTTTGAAAAATGTCTTCGAACCTGCTATTAAACTTGTAGACATTGAACCAAAGGATGAACTAAAAGAATGAACCAACTGGGTGAAAATAAAGAGTTGAACCACTTAGTTGAACTGAGCCATTAAACTATTCCTTTGGTTGAACTTGTAATTGAACCTTGAACCCGTTGAACCTTTGAACCAAAATGGTTAAATGGTTAAATGGTTCAAGTCTCTTTTTACACTCAGATGCTTACCGATGAAGATTTTCAACTGAACTAAAGTTATGAACTAATTCTAGAAAATGACCAAGCATTGAAAACCAATTTTTTTGACTGAAACCACTTGTAAAAACCTTTGAACCTGTATAAATAAACTTGCTTGTAGAATCTGAAGATACAAAGTCCATAGAAATCAACATGTAAAATCCATTGAACTTGACTTGCAAAGTCTGTATATTTTTTGAGAAGCTTTAAAAATGATAAATTTGAATGTCTAAGACATTTTTGAAAATGGAAGATACAATTTTGGTCTGTAAGACCAAAATAATTCAAATGTTGTCCCAAAAATAATTGTTACTTTTGGGGGACAACAGCTGGCTCCAGTTGGGGAACATCTATCAATTGCAAAATGAATTGAAAGGAGTAGAATTCAAAATCTCCAGTGTCTTCAAGTGTACCATTGGGCTTTAGAGTCATGCTACCTAGAAATGAAAGGCACCAAAAATAAAATAAATAAAACAAAATAGAATTAAAACTATACATATATACATATATATAGAGGCAATGATTTGATACTTCAAGATTTGAAGTATTTTAGATGCTACTTTTTGGGAGATAATGAAAATAATGCGCCATCTTGGTAAACCAACAAGAAGACATTTTATCCCTAGAAACGGTGATGGGTGAATGGAGCTCTCCATGAGGAAACTAATTTTTTGCATCTTCCTATTAACTCTTTATTCTTCTACCCCATGATAGGATGTGTTCTTAAAAATGGAAACCATAACTCCTTACTTTCTTGGTGATGGATTCCTTTGCCTGATTTTGATTTATAGCAGTGTGGTCCACCATCATAACTTGTTGTTCTGCTAGTCCAGTCCAGCACATGATTGGATCATCCAAGTCAAACACCTGACAAACTGTCAGAGTATCATCTCCTTTGATGTGAAGGAATTTGACTTCTTCATCTTGAGCAATCTTCAATTTAGGCAACAGAGATTCACATCCAGCTGTGTTTTTGTGTTGCTGACTTGTAAATTGCATGAAAGAAGAATATCTCTTTGAGGAGATATCAACATAGTCCCAACTCTATTATTGGTGGAAGAATTGTTGTCATTATCAGATGTTGATCTCTTATCAAATTTATCTTCATTAGAGATGGAAGATCCTTCTTTGTTTAAACTGTGCTCTACCAATTCTTCTGAAGTCTTGTTTGGATCAATCCCTGGATTGTCAGCTACAAAAATTTCATCTATAGGAACATGAGCATCCTATATGGTAAAGAAATAATTACCTCTGCCTAAAGATTCAAATAGAAGTTGTGTTGTAGGGGATGATGTTTGGGTAACCACGTATTTTGCTTCCTTTTGAGGGAGTAATCTCTTCATCATGCCTTGTACAGGGATCCTTGCCTCAGATAGATCTATGTTTAGTTCTCCTCCCACGTCCTTACAAAAATTCCATCTAAGAAAAATGCCATCAAATGATGGGATGTCAACCACTAATACAGTCATTTTAATCCTCTTGTTCGAAAAGGCTACGAATGCAAATTGGGCATCTTTGATTTGCCCCAGCAATGGTACTTGCTTGTTCTCCATGAAGAAACATCTCCCAAATGTTTTGGTCAATCTGAGACCAAGAGACTCAGTGACTTTTATAGGCATGACATTGTCAGATGCGCCTGAGTCTATTATACAATTACTCAGCTTGTGGCCATTGATTAACAGGGAAATATAAAAGGGTTCTATTTTTCCAAGAGCAACTAGAGGAGTAATGACTAGACTATTTGAAATAGGTTTATTCTTTGGAAAGTCAAGAATTACTTTTTTAGCATTTTGTCCTACAGGGATGGTCTAATTTTTAACGTATTGAACCAGCGTGTTCAATTGATCTAGATTAGATTGCAAGTATTCAAATTTAGACATCTATATTTTTGTATTTTTGACATGATCAATTATGTAAAATGGCTGAATCGAGCTAGGTACAGAGAAAGGTACTTCAACTTTTTGAGTTTTTAGAGGGATGGGAGGTGGGCTGGTTTTTGAATTAGAAGTAGAAGGGGAAGGCACAATAGATGTATTTACCTTTTGAGTAATGACCAGATCTTTTGGTTGAAAAGGTAGATTAGTTCCATGCTTGACAATTGTGACTGCTGATTGTGATTGCTCTTTTGTCTTTTCTTTATTAGTCTGCTAGACTGATTGGTTTTTAGACCTAGTAAACATTGCATATGATCCATCTGAAGCTTCTCCTTTGCTTCTAGGTTTATCCTGGTAATTAAAGAAACTAATGTGGGAGTCACCAGATGATTCTTTTTTATTGTCTTCAATGATATCAGCATCATTTTCTTGATTTAATTTAGGCTGATAAGAGAATTCTGATTCTGCTTCAAGATATCCCATTACTGAATTAGTTGGAGGAGCTTTCAGGGCAAGTTTCCCTTGTAGGGAAGGCAATTTTTTTGTCCCTAATTTCTGGAAACATTGCCCTGATATGACTGATTTGGGAATGTCCTTATGTATGTAGGAGCAGAAGACATTCCTTGAGCCATTTGCTTTTTGAGGGCAAAGAGCTCATTTGCTAATTTTTGCACCATTGGATCTGTGGTGCTTGTAGATTCAAATTCAAAAGATGATGAAGCTCTATTTATATTGGTATCTCTTCTTATTTTCAATGCTAAGATGAGATCATCTTCTACTTCAGTGGCCAAAAGTTGAGCTGCAGTGAGATCTATTTGGCCAGTACGTCTCAAGAGAAAACTATCTTCAGATAGCTAAGAATTAATGAAAAAGCATTTGAGATTCTCAGCTATAGGTCTAGAAATGAAAGGAATTCTATTTCTCAATTGGTCAAATTTAGCTATGAAGTCTCTCATAGGCTCATGAGGCTCTTTCTTCAGTTGTGTAAGTTGAGCCAGAAGTGTATGTGCATCTTCTGCAAGTTTGAATTTGGCTTCAAACTTTTCTTTAAGAGTATTCCAATTAGTCACAGACCAAGCCTGTAGATGGTAAAAACAATCTGCAGTAGGACCTTGCAGTGTTTCAACAAAAAGCCTAACTACTACATCTTCAAACTCTACCCTGATTACTCCACAAGCTATACTGAATGCTGCAATGTGTTCATCAGGATGAACTTTTCCATCACCATAGAATTTAGGGAAATTCTTCCTAGAACTGTGTGGAAGCTCATGTAGAGGAGGAGTAAGATTGAGAGGACCAAAAGCATTACCCCAAGGGCCTTGAACTTCCATTATAGGATTCTGAAAAGGAGGGATAACACATCTCAAAGGGGTAATTATAGGCACATCTTTATCAACAACAAAAGTAGATACTTCATTTGGTAATGGAGATCTAGCTTTAGTATGAGGGAAGCTCTTGGTTCATTGGAGACGAGATGGTGAAGGAAATAGATCAAAATCACTTTGTTGTACTAGCTCAAACACATGATCAATGATACCTTTAGCCCTTTGGCTTCATGTATACCTTGAATCTGCCAGATTGTAAAACAAAAGTGGAAAAGAATTGACCTTGCTTTAGTTAAAGCTTGAGGCTTTAAACTGTGTGTTCTTTCCCTGTTGGTGTGGAGGTGAATGGAATGGATAGACTATAAATGGATAATGGGTATTTCCATAGTAGAGTCACCAAAAATTGTTGGTTGAATATTTTGTCTATCAGCGTACTGGTAAACAAAATAGGTCTTATCAGCCAAAGTAAGAAGATTAGTCATCCTAATGTGTAATTTTATCACATTAGAAGGAGACTGCTCTCTCCTCTCATCAAGGGGAGGTTCCCAGTGGATATGCTATGTATACATATAAATAGAGATTAATACTCAGGGATAGGACCAGACATCTATCTCTCTTTCTTTAGAGATGATGTATATAAAACAAAGGAAAAACTCAAGGGAATGACAGACAGCTCTCCTCTTCTTTCAAAAGAACTATTCAGCTAGCCACAAGAATACTCTTGGAAATAAAAGTAGAATGTAACTGAGAGTATGGTAACTAGAAAATCAAGACAGAGCACAAAGTCTCTACCTGAAATACTTAAGAGTAATATACAAAGGGCAATGAAAACTCAAAGTCTTTTCAAATTCCTTTACATAGAAATAAAAATAAAACACACTGAAGGTAGCTATGGGGGCACAAAGTCTCTCCACAGTTGATTCTTCAAGACACCTTCTTGACTAATTTTACTAATCTTGCTTGTTAATCAATAGAACAGAAAATGAATCAAGGAAATAGACATAATAATAGTTTCCTCAACAACAAAAGATATCATAGCACAAAGTCTAAAAAAGTCTTTTGCTTTCTTATTCCATTAACAGAATATGATCAACAAACTAAGCACAAAGTCTCAATGATGCCTTTCAATTTGGGCAGAGTTTCATTCAGATTGTCAAAAAGAAGATACTTATTACAATGAAAGAAAGTCCCTTATATAGCCACTTGAAGAAGGGCTCGGGAATAGTAATACATCATGATGGATTGGGAAATGTTAGGAAGATAGGATGGAACTTTGGGGCATTTTACCCATTTGATCTTTTTAATGTAGATAAACAAGCCATGTAATTGAAAGATTAAAACTTTCAATGTCCACCTGGCGATCTGATCTTATCTTCATCATTCCTCCTTTCCAGATTAATTGAATCAAGCCCTGGATTCATTCATTATTTTGTCATTCCTCACTTTTAACTGGTTTTTGTCTTGAATTTTGGGAATGCATTTGGGTCTATAAATCCAAAGGATCAACGGCTATTTCACTATCTTTAAAATTGACGCTTACATGCCCGTTAATGTGATCTCAATGGCTATTTCACTATCCTAAATTTGACATCTTTGGGGGTGTCACCCCTTGGTCTTCTTTTGGCTTTTGACTTTACCCTTCCATATTGGACTTGCCCTTTTGGGCCTTGAGAAATGGCCTATGTCAAGTCAGAATGATCCTTCATTTTGGCCATTGAGAGTCCCCCACAAGGGTATCTACCCTTCGAGGTCCTTTAGCAACCCTTTGCTTTGTCAATCCCTGTGTACAAATGCATAGGCTTTTTATTTGAAAGTTCCCCATGGACATTTTCCTTGGGTGTTTTCTCTTTGAGTCTCCCCCATAGGTAATTCCCAAGGACATTTGTCTTGGGAAAAATTCCCATGGATAATTTTCCTGGGGAAAATTCCCACAGACAATTTGCCTGAGTAAAATTTCCGTGGACAAAAGTCTGCGGAAATTTTTTTCACAAAGTCTTTTGAGCCCTTTATTAATTCTTTCAGAATTTTACATTGAACCAATTGGTGGAACTAATCAGTTGAACCAAAAATGGTTCGATCTGATGGTTAAATGAATTAAACAAGCCGATCAAATAACCATTGAAACAAACATAATGAACTTGCCTTTAAACTATCAGTCGAACCATTTCATTAAACTAAGAGATTGAACCAATCTGTTGAACCGGTTCAATGGTTCAATGAAGTGCATCGAGCCCCTTTAAACCAAAAGCCAATGAACCGTCCAATGAGCCAAGTGGTTGAACCAAGTGAATGAACCTGCTGTTGAACCTATTCATTAAACCAAGATGTTGAACCAAGTTTTGGTTCAACAGTTCAAACAAAGCTTTGAAAAATGACTTTGAACCTGCTATTGAACCTATAGATGTTGAACCAATGGATGAACTAAAAGAATGAACCAACTAAGTGAAAATAAAGAGTTGAACCACTTAGTTGAACTGAGCCATTGAATTGTTCCTTTGGTTGAACTTTCCATTGAACCTTGAACCCATTGAACCTTTGAACCAAAATGGTTCAATGGTTCAAGTCTCTTTTTGCACTCAAATGCTTGCTGATGAAGATTTTCAACTGAACTGAAGTTCTGAACTAATTCTAGAAAATGACCAAGTGTTGAAAACCAATTCTTTTGACTAAAACCACTTGTAGAAACCTTTGAACTTGTATAAATGAACTTGCTTGTAGAATTTGAAGATACAAAGTCCATAGAAATCAACATGTAAAATCCATTGAACTTGACTTGCAAAGTCTGTAGATTTTTTGAGAAGCTTTGAAAATGAGAAATCTGAATGTCTAAGACAAATTTTTGAAAATGGAAGATACAATTTTGGTTTATAAGACCAAAATAGTTCAAATGTTGTCCCAAAAATAACTGTTACTTTTGGGGGACAACAGCTAGCTCCAATTGGGGAACTTCTATCAATTGCAAAATGAATTGAAAGGAGTAGAATACAGAATCTCCAGTGTCTTCAAGTGTACCATTGGGATTCAGAGTCATGCTACCCAAAAATGAAAGGCTCTAAAAAGAAAATAAACAAAACAAAACAAAGTTAAAACTATACAAATATACATAAATACAGAGGCAATGATATGATACTTAAAGATTTGAAGTATTTCAGATGCTGCTTTTTGGGAGACAATGAAAATAATGCACCATCTTGGTAAACCAACAAGAAGATGTTTTGTCCCCAAAAATGGTGACAAGCGAATGGAGCTCTCCATGAGGAAACTGATTTTTTGCATCTTCCTGTTGACTCTTTCTTCTTCTTGCCCCATGGCAGGATGTGTTCTTCAAAATGGAAACCATAACTCCTTACTTTCTTAATGATGGATTCCTTTGCCTAATTTTGATTTATAATAACATGGTCCACCATCATAACTTGTTGTTTTGCTGGTCCAATCCAGCGCATGATTGGATCATCCAAGTCAAACACGTGACAAATTATCAAATTATCATCTTCTTTGATGTGAAGGAATTCAACTTCTTCATCTTGAGCAATCTTCAATTTAGGCAACAGAGATTCACATCCAGCTGTGTTGTTAGTGTTGCTAACTTGTAAATTAAATGAAGGAAGAATATCTCTTTGAAGAGATATCAACGTAGTCCCAACTCTATCATTGGTGGAAGAATTGCTATCATCATCAGACACTGATCTCTTATCAGATTTCTCTTCATTAGAGATGGAAGATCCTTCCTTGTATATATTGTGCTCTACCAATTCTTCTGAAGTCTTGTTTGGATCAATCCCTAGATTGTCAACTACAGGACTTTCATCTTTAGGAACATGAGCATCCTCTATGGTAAAGAAATAATTACCTCTACTTGAAGATTCAAATAGAATTTGTGTTGTAGGGGATGATGTTTGGGTAACCACGTATTTTGCTTCCTTTTGAGGGAGTAATCTCTTCATCACACCTTGTAGCTGGATCCTTACCTCAGATAAATCTATCTTTAGTTCTCCTTCCATGTCCTTATAGAAATTCCATCCAAACAAGATGCCATAAGATGCTGGGACGTTAGCCACTAATACAATCATTTTAATCCTCTTGTCTGGAAAGACTACAAATGCAAATTAGGCATCTTTGATTTGCCTCAGCAATGGTACTTGCTTGTTTTCCATGGAAAAACACCTCCCAAATGTTTTGGTCAATGTGAGACCAAGAGAATTAGGGACTTTAGTAGGCATGACATTGTTAGATGCGCCTGAGTCTATTATATAGTTACTCAGCTTGTGGCCATTGATTAACAGGGAAACATAGAAGAGTTCTATTTTTCTAGGAGTAGCTAGAGGAGTAAGACTAGATTATCTGAAATAGGCGTATTTTTTGGAGAGTCAAGAATTACTTTTTAGCATTTTGTCTTATAGGGACAGTCTAATTTTTAACATATTAAACTAGCTTGTTCAATTGATCTAGATTAAACTACAAGTATTCAAATTTAGACATCTGTATTTTTGTCTTTTTGACATGATCAATTATGTCAAATGGCTGAATCAAGTTTTGTACAGAGAAAGGTACTTTAACTTTTTGAGTTTTAATAGGGATGGGAGGTGGGCTAGTTTGTGAATTAGAAGTAAAAGGGGAAGGCGCAATAGATGTATTTACCTTTTGAGTAATGACCAGATCTTTTAGTTAAAAAGGTAGATTAGTTCCATGCTTGAAAATTTTTATTTCTAGCTGTGATTGCTCTTCTATCTTTTCTTTATCAGCCTACTGGACTGATTGGTTCTTAGACCTGGTAAACACTGCATATGATCCATCTAAAGCTTCTCCTTTACTTCTAGGTTCATCCTGGTAATTCAAGAAACCAATGTGGGAGTCACCAACTAGTTATTTTTTACTATCTTCAATGATATCAGCATCATTTTCTTGATTTAATTCAGGCTGATAAGAGAATTCTGATTTTGCTTCAAGATATCCCATTACTGAATTAGTTAGAGGAGCTTCCAGGGCAAGTTTCCCTTATGGGGGAGGAAGGCAATTTTTTTGTCTTTAATTTTTGGCAGCATTGCCCTGATATGACTGATTTGGGAATGTCCTTCTATATGTAGGAGTAGAAGACATTCCTTGAGCCATTTTCTTTTTTAGGGCAAGGATCTCATTTGCTAATTTTTGCACCATTGGATCTGTGGTGCTTGTAGATGCAAATTTAGAAGATGATGAAGCTCTGTTTCTATTGGGATCTCTTTTTATTTTCCCTACTAAGATGAGATCATCTTCTACTTTAGTAGCCAAAATTTGAGCTACAATGAGATCTATTTGGCTAGCATGTCTTAAGAGAAAACTGACTTCAAGTAGCTGAGAATTAATGAAAAAGCATTTGAGATTCTCAGTTGTAGGCCTAGCAATGACAAGAATTCTATTTCTCAATTTGTCAAATTTAGCTATGAAGTCTCTCATAAGCTCATGAGGTTCTTTCTTCATTTGTGTAAGTTGAGCCAAAAGTGTATGTGCATCTTCTACAAGTTTGAATCTGGCTTCAAACTTTGCTTTAAGAGTATTCTAATCAGTCATAGACCGAGCCTATAGATGGTAAAACTAATTTGTAGTAGGACCTTGTAGTGTTTCAATAAAAAGCCTAACTGCTACATTTTCAAATTCTACCCCGATTACTCCACAAGCTATATTAATGTTGCAATGTTTTCATTAGGATGAACTTTGACATCACTATAGAATTTAGGGCAAATTGTCTTAAAACTACATGGAAGCTCATGTAGAGGAGTAAGATTGAGAGGACCAAAAGCATTACCCCAGGGGCCTTGAACTGGCATTATAGGATTTTGAAAGGGAGGGATAACAAATCTCAAAGGGGTAAGTATAGGCACACTTTATCATCAGTAGAAGTAGATACTTCATCTGGTAATGGAGATCAGGCTTTAGTAGGATGGAAGCTCTTGGTTCATTGGAGACGAGATGGTGAAGGAAATAGATCAAAATCACTTTGTTGTACTAGCTTGAACACAGGATCAATGATACCTTTAGCCCTTTGGCTTCGTGTATACCTTGAATCTACCAGATTGTAAAATAAAAGTGGAAAAGAATTGACCTTGCTTCAGTTAAAGCTTGAGGCTTTAAATTGTGTGTTATTTCCCTGTTGGTGTGGAGGTGAATGGAATGGATAGACTATAAATGGATAATGGGTATTTCCCTAGCGGAGTCACCAAAAACTATTGGTTGAATATTTTGTCTATCAGCATACTAGTAAACAAAATAAGTCTTATCAGCCAAAGCAAGAAGATTAGTCATCTTAATGTGTAAGTTTATCACATCAAAAGGAGACTACTCTCTCCTCTCATCAAGGGGAGGTTCCCTGTGGATATTATATGTATATGTATAAACAAAAAATAATACTCAAGGATAGGACCAGACATCCATCTCTCTTTCTTCAGAGATGATGTATACAAAACAAAGGAAAAAATCAAGGGAATGACATACAGCTCTCCTCTTCTTCCAAAAGAACTATTTAACCAGCCACAAGAATACTCTTGGAAATAAAAACATAATGTAATTGAGAGTATGGTAACCAGTAAAGCGAGACAGAGCACAAAGTCTCTACCTAAAATTTTTAAGAGTAATATATGAAGGGAAATGAAAGCTCAAAGTCTTTTCAAAGTCCTTTACACAACAATAAAAAGAAAACAC
The DNA here is from genome assembly GCA_037957365.1 of Torreya grandis. Lineage (NCBI taxonomy): Eukaryota > Viridiplantae > Streptophyta > Pinopsida > Cupressales > Taxaceae > Torreya > Torreya grandis. The sequence goes on along the minus strand of JARHVA010000007.1, from coordinate 3,372,447 downwards.
ATTGAAGGTAGCTATGGGGGCACAAAGTCTCTCCACAATTGATTCTTTAGGACACCTTCCTAACTAATTTTACTAATCCTGCTTGTTAAATCAATGGACTAGAAAATAAATCAAGGAAATAGACATAAGAATAGTTTCATCAACAATAAAAGATATCTCAACACAAAGTCTAAAAAAGTCCTTTACTTTCTTATTCCATTAACAGAATATGATCAACAGACTGAGCACAAAGTCTCAATGATGCCTTTCAATTTGGGCAGAGTTTCATTCAGATTGTCAAAAAGAAGATACTTATTACAATGAAAGAAAGTCCCTTATATAGCCACTTGAAGAAGGGCACGGGAATAGTAATACATCATGATGCATTGGGAAATGTTAGGAAGATAGGCTAGAACTTTGGGGCATTTTACCCATTTGATCTTTTCAATGTAGATAAACAAGCTGTGCAATTGAAAGATTACAACTTTCAATGTCCACCTGGCGGTTTGATCTTGTATTCATCATTCCTCCTTTCCAAATTAATTGAATTGGGCCCTAGATTCATTCATTGTTCTATCTTTCCTCACTTTTAGCTAGTTTTTGTCTTGAATTCTAGGAATGCACTTGGGTCTATAAGTCCAAAGGATCAACAGCTATTTCACTGTCTTTAAAATTGATGTTTACATGCCCGTCAATGTGATCTCAATGGCTATTTCACTATCCTAAATTTGATGTCTTTGGGGGTGTCACCCCTTGGTCTTCTTTTGGCCTTCAACTTTACCCTTCCATATTGGACTTGCCCTTTTGAGCCTTGATAAATGGCCTATGTCAAGTTGGAATGATCCTTCATTTTGGCCATCGAGAGTCCCCTGCAAGGGTATTTGCCCTTTGAGGTCCTTTAGTAGCCCTTTGCTTTGTCAATCCCCACATACAAATCCCTGAGCTTTCTATTTGAAATTTCCCTACAAACATTTTCCCTTAGTGTTTTCTCTTTGAGTCTCCCCTGTGGGTAATTCCCATGGACATTTGTCCCATAGAAAATTCTCGTAGACAATTTGCCTGGGGAAAATTCCTGCAGACTATTTGCCCAGGGAAAATTCCCACAGACAAAAGTCTGCAAAAATTTGTTTTGCAAAGTCTTTTGAGCCCTTTATTAATTCTTGCAGACTTTTACGGTGAACCCATCAGTTGAACCAAAAATGGTTCAAGCTGATGGTTCAGTGAATTAAACAAGCCAATGAAATAAACATTGAAACAAACATAATGAACTTGCCCTTGAACTAACAGTCAAACCATTTCATTGAACCAAGAGATTTAACCAATCTGTTGAATTGGTTCAATGGTTCAATGAAGCACACTAAGCCCCTTTGAACCAAAAGACAATGAACCATCCAATGAGCCAAGTGGTTGAACCAAGTGAATGAACTTGCTGTTGAACCTGTTCGTTGAACCAAGACATTGAACCAAGTTTTGGTTCAATGATTCAAACAAAGCTTTGAAAAATGTCTTCGAACTTGTTGTTGAACCTATAGACATTGAACCAAAGGATGAACTAAAAGAATGAACCAACTGAGTGAGAATAAAGAGTTGAACCACTTAGTTAAACTGAGCCATTAAACTATTCTTTTGGTTGAACCTGCCATTGAACCTTGAACCTGTTGAACCTTTAAACCAAAATGGTTCAATGGTTCAATGGTTTAATTCTTTTTTTGCAATCAGATGCTTGCCGAGGAATATTTTCAACTGAATTAAAGTTCTAAACTAATTCTGGAAAATGACCAAGCATTGAAAACCAATTCTTTTGACTGAAACCACTTGTAGAAACCTTTGAACCTGTATAAATGAACTTGCCTATGGAATCTGAAGATACAAATTCCGTAGAAATCAACATGTAAAATCCATTGAACTTGACTTGCAAAGTCTATAGATTTTTTGAGAAGCTTTGAAAATGAGAAATATGAATGTCTAAGACAAATTTTTTAAAATGGAAGATACAATTTTGGTTTGTAAGACCAAAATAGTTCAATTATTGTCCCAAAAACAACTATTACTTTTGGGGGACAACAGCTACCACTGATGATCTTTCATGTCCATAAGAATAGGGATGGTCAGGGATCAATCAAATTCATGTGGAGACTTTTTGGTAACCCCTATTGCTTATACCAATCATCAGACCTAACCATATATATGGATAAGGTTATTTTTTGAAGGAAAATCATATATGTAGTTTCTTATGCCAAACTATAGATTTTGTGCCATTTTCACTATCTTTATGACTTATTTGGGAAAGTACACCTTCATTACATGGAATATCTCACCCCAAATATCTTATATATGCAATTTTAACTAATATTCACTTGGTGACACATGTCCTTTATGCCTTTACAACTTCTTTTTTCTTTGTCATCCTCCATGTTCTATAAATGTAAGCCATTTTAGCTATTGAAAGGATTCCAACTCTTGGTATG
>JARHVA010000007.1:3022500-3365000 GCA_037957365.1 Torreya grandis | reverse complement strand
TAGTGTGGGTGGTAGCCTCCTTTCAAATCCTATAGACAACATTGTCTACTTTTAGTGGGTTTATTGACAACTTGGAGGAGTTCAAAGTCTACCTCATTCTTGTCATAGTGACCTCAAAATTTTCAAGTACATTATTTTTAGATAAGACTACTAGGCCAAATAGTTATGGCAATTGAAACACCATTTAGTCATGATATATATTATCCCAAAAAACCTTGAGGACCTCTATTTGGTCCATTTAGGGACTGAGAGACCAAAACTCAGTCACTTACCTTACTCAAAAATTCCATATTTTCCAATACCCTTGAGGATGAAGCTAATTATGTTATGGTGAAGTCAATGTATAGGACTTAAAAATGTATCTTTAAGACCACCTCACATTCCTCAATGCTCCCTTGTCTACTGTCCTTGACCTCATGTAGGTTGGAATGTGTTGAAGTGGGTAATGAGGGAAAAAAAGTGGAGAAGATGCATAGTTTAGGCCTCATAAGAAGGAATATGTCACCACACATATGTTTATGACTCCAAAATATTTATCAAACATCTAATTACCTCATGTTGACATAGAGGACTATTTAATAGCATCTATAGGTTCACCCTTTTGAGAAATAGGCAATATATTGATCCACAGTGGGAAACAATCCTAGGAGAGGCTTTCTTGTATGCTTGATTAATTTCAAACCAAATGAATAATGGATATCCTATAATAATTCCTTTAAAAACATGTATAAACTTCTACAAAACATGAACTCATCAGACCAAAACAAGAGAATTGAGATAACTACAAATAGTGACCCCCCTCATAGTTGTAAACCCAAAAAAGGCTTTCTAGAGTGTTAATGTTTGTTCATAAATGAGGAGGGGAAAAAATCTCATATTATGTATATGAATTAGACATATGTTATTATCCACCTCCAAGAGCATTTTATCCAACTCAAACTATATGGCCCATAGTGAGTGCTTGATATTGACCTTCCTTTGCATGCCAAGAGGAAATGGAAGAAAAAAGAGTTTTAGATGCATATATTTGAATTATAATTGAAATTAAATGTGTAAATAGGTGTGGGGAGGTGAAGAGACACCCCACCCACATTTTTAGTTGGAGATTAGATCATGGGGACCATACAAGTGCCCAAAAAGGCCTAGAAATAAGGAGAAAATCTGATTTTCTGACTATAAATGAATCTTAGGCTATCACACACCTGAATCTGACATTATCTAACTTCTCCCATGTTAACCACATCTTGGTGATAATTTTATCACTTTAGCCATCTACACAAGTCCTCTTTCTTATCTCAAAAGTGGTCCCACAAGGCATTTTATGCATATTGATTATGGTAAATACAATTAGATGACTTAGAAAGGTCTTAAATCAATTTAAAACCATATTAGGACTATAAAAACATATTTTATGCCTTTAAACAAGTTTGACAATGTTTGACTAGGGTTTCTTTCATTGACTTGACTAATACAAAAGGCTAGACATTGGACCAAAGCTAGGCTAGGGATAAGTGAACATCTAGATCAAAAAGAAACCATTAAGGATATGAATAAACTTCTAAAAGGTTGACTCAAATTTTACCAAAGGTTAAATTTAGCCAAAATTCCCATTATATCATATACTATCTAGTGTCACTTACTTTCTCACACAAGTACCCAATCTCCACAGTAGACTGATGGCTCTATAAAGGGTCCTAAGGAATGGGGAACACATTATGGGAAGGTAGTTCCATTATAATTTTCATGCATATACCCTTCATGGGTTGATTTATTTACTTCACTTATTAAGCCCAAGTTTTGTGTTCATTAGTCAAAATGTCCTAAGTCCTTGGTGTTGATAGTTATTAGCCTTTCTCACTTGTATAGTGTGTCTCATTCTTGTTAAGAATTCTCACATCACCCATGTGGTACCTCACATTCCTTATTTATGTCATATTTTCCTTATATTACACTTATTGGATATTGATTTTAGCTAATCACATCTTAAATAACCTCTACATTATTACATCTCTTGGTTTATAGTTTGTGAGTTGTATTATAAGACCTTAGATAGGACCAGGCCTTCCTCACAAACACCCTTACACCATTTTTTTACCACACCATCTCATTATCATACTAGTCATGTCATTAGGTAATTGTGTTTTCTTACATTGTATCTTAGAATAAGTATTAAGTTTAATTTTTCATCCTTTAGATCTTTTGATTTTCATCTATTGATCATGTTCTTATTTGAATTTTGTAGAATTCACTTATCTTACATATGAAATTTGACATTATTACATGTTTCTCATTATGTATAATTTTGTAATGTTTGTCTTCCATCTTGACTTACATTTCATTTTCAATCATTCATGTTTTATTTATGTTTGATTCAACATTCATATCTTACATGGGGTTACTTGTCTCTTACATATCTTTTTTCAAGTTTTATTACATTGATATTTCATTTGTCATTCATGTTTTAGATTCTTCCCAAAGTGATTTAGTATGTTCTACATTCCTTTTGCCCATTTATGTTTTACATCTTTCCAATGTGATTTAGTGTGTTCTAAAATCGTTTATCATTAATTTTCCATAATTTTGTCATTCATTTGCTTTCAATATTCTAACCTTGTCTTAACAATCCCAATTTGCAATTTTTCCTAAGTCCCTCATATGTTTGTCTCTACCAACTCTTTTTCCAAACTATAAAATATTATATAATCCTGATGTCATAGAGAATCTTTCTAATTATTATATGCGTAGGTTTCAAAAATTTCAATTTTTTGCTCTTTTTCGCTAATCTATATAGGTTCACCTAATGTTCACATTGGATGCCTTCACATGTCTCACATCTCCTTCTTTATCTACAACACTAAGGTAAGTAAAGGTATGTGTTTTTCAATTCTGTGTCATTATTTTCTATTCCTAAAGCACCATCCCATGTTACACTTACGTGACATGTGATGAGCCTTGAGTGGGCATATGTATACACATAATATTTTCAAACTTTTATCAATCAATGATGTTTTTTAATCTTGTAATAACTCATCAAGTCTCAATCTCTCTGAGTGCACACCCTAATGGGTGCATCGGTAAAAGGGGGGTAGACCATTGGATCTTTGTAGGATTATTATCCCTTTTATCACTTATTATCACTTATTATCAATCCAACCAGATCCTAAAATGATTCTCCTAAGATTTTCCTTCTCTTTTACATACTCTAGTCTTTTACCACACATATTAGCCTTTTTCCTAACCTAAAACCTCCTTTGTAAGTTTACATGACTATGTCAGCTATGTCAACCTTGTACTTTTATTGACAGAACTCATTTAGGGTCTAGGTCAGGTCTTGTCCAACCTAATATGTGATCTAGTGAGTTTTTTTATAAATAATGATACTAGGTCGATTAGGTCGACCCTATCAACCAAAACTTTCAGAAGGGTTTAAGGTTAGACCTACCTATATAAACACAACCATTTCACCATTATTTAAATAAGAGAAGAATAAGTAAGATATATTGTGCATCTACTTATCCACCATTCTACTTTAGGAGAAAGCTTAGGGTTTCATACTTTCTCTAGAGATATGGATCTTGTCTTGTGGATAAGTCTTGTAGATGCATTAATAAGTTGTGCGGCCTAGAGCTGATTTATCATTGTCATCTTTATATACCATAAAAACCTATTGCAAAGCACTTTGGTGAAGGGAGATATTGAAGATTTATGGGTTCATCTTGAAAGGTAAGTATTCCTAACTTTGTTCTTCTTTTGTAAGAGTAGATAGATATGCATTTGCACTTCTCTTCCATTCATTATGATTCCATATACATTAATTTGATTATATGTCTTCTATGCATTTTTAATTTTGTTTTTTATTACCCCCACTTTATGCCACAAAGTTTAGTGAGAACTAAATTAAATTTCTTGATTTACTTATTATAGTGAATATGAAAACATAGGACTTAGTTACGGTTATTACATAGTTTTTCATGTCTGGAGGCTTTGGTACCCTCCCTAGTGATCTTATTATGTTAATAGATCCCATAATTGAGTTTAGAATATTTTTATTGGTCATGTTCTTAATTATATAATGTATCCCCAATCGGAAGTGTAAGTAAGATCTATCCTATTTGAGCCAGGATTGATTATTGGATATGATGTATTTTTGATCGCATGCATAAATAACTTTTCATGCCTTATCCTTCAAACTATGACCTCAAAACTTATGAACAAACTTGAAAAAATATACCTCATCGTTGACAATGCTTACATAGTCTTAAACACCTTGAAATATGATCATGACCCTTCATTAGGCCACTCTCACTCTCTTTACTATCTAGATATTGACCTATAAACCACATTAGGGCTTAAAAATAACTTGAATTCTTCTTTTCATGCACTCTCCACATCACTCACATACTCAAGAAACATGATATAACCAATCATTCTTGTGTGCACTCATCTCACCAAGACACCATGCTCATACCTTCTCACAAGGTCTATTCATGTCTCATTAGGCCAGACAGGGGTTTAAGAGAGGTCTAGATATAGATTTAAAGTAAAGGTCATACCATTTTAGTTTCACCCTAAAACCCTTGTGAGTGTTCTAATACCTCACATACATGCTCAAAAAACCTTCAAAACCTCTCATATGATTTATTTTACTCACCTCATCATGTCACCAAATCATACCTCAACCATACCATGACTAGACTCAAGATTCTAATGTACTTGATGCCTTGACCCATTCATTCCATGTCATGACCTTAAAAAACATCAACCAATAAGATACAAGACATTACAATACACTCATATCACTACACCATTCTATTTCTGGTGATAACAATCTTCCATAGCCTCATACAGACCTAAAGCCACATGACCAAGCTTCATATGACTAGACATCTCTCTTTTAAGCACCTAAAAACCTTTGACATGATCCTTGACATCAAATTTGACTTTCATGGAACCATAATACATTAGTTTCCTTTAAATTCTATCTTTCCTTCAAATTATCTCTTGTCACATAGCTCGCCCTAAAACTCTTCATGTCATGACATCAATGACTTGTACAGATCTCTTCATACACTATGATTCTGATGAGGATATTAGTTGTCTTAAAACACTCTTATATGACCCGTACCTTTCATGATAAAAACATTCATGATAACTTTCATGAACACATGCTTATCTCTCATGGTAAAACATATGGTAATACCCATTTCTCTCATGACCACACTCTTCTCAGTGCACCTTTTCTAAATAAACCTTTGACATCAATGGCAACAACATTCCAACATGATGAATAAAATTATCTAGGATTATGTAGATGATATCCTAGGGAAGTCTAAACTTTGATAAGAGGATCTTATGGTCTTGAGAAAAATATTTGAGAGGCTCTTAGAATATAAATTTAGATTTAATCCTAAAAAGTGTGTGTTTGGGGTTATCTTAGTAAAATTATTTGGGTTCATAGTCTCCAAAAGAGGCATTGAATTATATCCCACAAAAATAAAATATATTATTGAAATTCCTCCACCCAAAAATATGAAGCAGCTAATAAAATTTCAAGGTAAATTGTAGGCCATTTGTCAATTTATTTCACAATTAGTAGAAAAATGTCACACCTTCACCCATATCTTAAATAAGGGAACTTAGTTCAATTGAAACTCATACTATCAACAAAAATTCTATAATCTCAAGCAATATCTGGTTAAGTCTCTAGTCTTATCACCACCAATCATGGGAAGACCTTTACATTTGTATATATTTACAACACCTTGTGCTATAGGGGTCTTACTAGCTCAACACAATGACAAAGGCAAAGAACGATAAATTTATTATCTGATTAAGACATTGTTCTCATATGAGATTAACTATACCCTTATTGAAAAGGCTTTCTTGGTCATCATTTTTTTATTGTAGAAATTCAGACATTATATGCTAAATAACTAAGTCAAGCTCATAACCAAAGTTGATTATGTCGAGTAAATGTTATCTAAGTCCATTTTAATTGGAAGGATGGCCAAATGGAATATATTGATAAGTTAATTTTGATATATAATATGTAAATCAAAGGTCATCAAAGGATAAGCCATTGTAGATCAACTTATGATAGCACCCCTTATAGATTCCAAGCCTCTCATCATGACCTTTATAGATGAGTCTATATTAACTACTACATAAGCAAACAACTAGAAATTATATTTTGATGGCTCTTTCATCACACATGGATTAGGAGTAGGAATCATTTTGGTAATCCCACAATGTGACCTAATACATAAAGCCTTTGAATTGCTTTCCCATGTACAAATAATATTTTTGAATATGAGGCCTTAATTGCCAATTTACAACTCACCATCTAGTGGAATATCCAACATCTCCAATTTTTTGGTGATTCATAATTAATTTTTAAAAAATTTATCAAGGAGTTCAAGATGAAAGATTAGAAATTGATTCCCTATAAAAAAAACTAGTAGATTAATTTAAGCAAAATTTTCAGTCCATCACTTTTGAACAAGTTCCTAGGGGAAGCAATAAATCAACCAAATCTATGGCCACTATTGGCTACTTAATAGATCTTCCAGAAGATGTCCTTTAAGAAAATTTTCTAATTGAATAATTATAATTACTGGCTCATCAATCCATGGTTCATTTTCAAATTTATTCCATATCTGATTCTAGTCTACCTTTGTACCATGACATTTACCCTTACCTCCATGACAACATCCTACCACTAGACCTCAATCATCACCAATGCAAATCCTTCATCCATCATACATATTATTACACTATCCTTAGCATCACACTTTATTGATGAGGTTTTGATGGGACCCTATTAATATGTCTAACATCAAAGGAAGATACTCTTACAATCAAGAAATCCCATGAAGGTATATGTGAAAGTCATGTAAGTGGGAGGTCCCTAGCCAAGAAGTTGCTCAAGACTAGATAATATTATCCCATAATAGATCATGATGCCTACCATTGTGTACATAAATGTGTATCCTATAAAAATAATGGTAACCCTATTCATGCCCCCACATAAGATATACAACCTATAATGAGCCCATGGCTATTTTACATATGGGGACTAGATATAATTAGAAAAATCAATCTGACATCATCTGATGGGCATAAGTTTATAATTATCACTATAGAGTATTTTAAAAAATAGTTCAAAGCCATGCCATTTATCTATACCATAAGCCTTCATATATCAAAATTTATTCTAAATTAGATCATTTTCTACTTTGGAATCACAACCAAAATCTTATCAGGTAACAACAAATCTTTTTAAAATCAAGAAGTTGAAGATCTGTGTAAACGTTATCACATTGAGTAGCATTTTCCACACCCTATTAACCCTAGGGTAATAGATAAGTAGAAGCAAATAATAAAATTATTCTTAAGATTCTTAAGAAAAATTTCAATGATGCAAGTAGAAACTAGCATTTTCAAATATACCCTACTCTTTGGTCCTATAGAACCAGTGTCTATATAGCTACTATGGCTACTTCATATTCTCTAGTATATGGTACAAAAGCAATATTTCCCATGAATTTTGAGCTCCCCTCCTTATCAATCTCTTTATGGGGCATAATTATATACAATAATGGATAAAAGAGTTAAATTTATTCAATGAAAAACATCAAAATGATTTGAATCATCTTAAAGTATATCAGAATAAGCTCAAGGGCCAATATCAAAAAAAGATCCAGTCCTAAAAATTTGAAATTGGTGACCTTATCTTGAAAGAACATCAAAATAAGACTAATGTAGAGAGAGAAATGAAAGGTAAATTTGAATTAAATTGGCTCAAGCCCTACATTATTAAAAGAATTGGATCAGGAGCCTACAAGTTGTCTACACTTGATGGTGATGAGCTCAATGAGCCTATGAATATTATGCATCTAAAAAGTATTTATACTTAAAAAGGATATTAATATCCTCCATCTATGAGTCCCCACTCTTGGGGTCACATATATCACTATTCCATTTCTCTCATTATTTAATTTGATTCTATTCCATCATTTTCCATGTGACCTTGGTTCTAATAGTGGGTGTGTAATATATGTTTATACAACATTAGGAAACTTGAGTTTCAAATTGGGGAAAATCATTGCTAACCACACAAGGGAAATATCTATTGAGGAGTCTTCTATAATATCTAACTCCACTTTTAATAATCATTAATTCTATTTGTGACATCCTAATACATATCCTAATTACATCCTCCTTGATGACTCTTCCTCCTACTAGCCTCAATTTCATCCACACGTGTCCATCCATATCCACACCTAAGAAAAGATCCACAAGAAACCCACTAATCTAATCATTATTGAATGGTCATCTAATTTTGTTACTCCAGGATCCATCATGTACTTTTATAACTAAATCCTAATCATTTACTTTATACCCTAAATATGGTCGTTTACGACTAGTCTGGATACTTGTCTCCTTTGTAGTAACTAATTTTGGGTAGAATCAACCCATATACATATTTAACCAAGTATCTAAAATTTATTCCTCTAGGACCTTTAGTATATCTTATCTTTAGTAATCTTGTTATTAAGTCTATTATATATAATCATTGTCCAACATCATTTAAATCATTTCCCTAGTTTGTCTTTTATAGAATTCACATGTATATAAATTAGACATCTTTCTCCTAATCATTTTGTATCTTTTTTAGTAATAAGTTTTGTATATGTATTATCTTACCCTGTTAAACATATGTGTATGTGTGTTACTAATCAAGTTTTCTCATAATCATTAAAGTCTTTTAAATATTTGTCATAGTCAATAAATTTTATTTTCTTGTTATCTTATCTTTCCATTTTTTTAATTTTTGATAAAGGTAACAAGAATGGTATTAAAGTGACTACCCAATGAAGGACTTAGAACAATAACTAAAATGAAATTCCCATATGCATTGAATCCACTATGTCCTTGACTACTATCATGTCATAGGTACACTTATACTTACATGGGGAATAGTAAATTGAATTGCCTACATATCTAATGGTTTCAAATTCCCCCCATCATATCCCACTAATCATGACATTATCTAGTATAACAATCCTAATCTATTGTCCCACACCTACCCATCTCCTTAGTGTAGAGGATTTTTACCCAACACTAGTTTTAAAGACACATAATTAAACCATGCATTATTTATTAACACATTACTAACCAACCATATTTATGATTTTACCATCACATTATAACCATAAAACCATAATCATCATCCATAATAAATAAAATCATGTTTATCATTACATCTCATCTACAACAATACAATCTAAATATCTAATCTCATTATCATAACACCAAATCACATAATATTTTTGGAGAGTTGTCAAATATGTCATGGTGATGTCATATAAGTGTATAAGTGAGTGGATAAAGTGTCTTGATAGTATAAGTGACAATGATAAAGTGTGTAATGTGCTTGTCCTAATGTACTCGAAGTTTGTTTAGTTGATCTTCAATTTTGGCATGGATAGATATGTTCAGTGATGAGTATATAGTATTGATCATGTGCTATGGTTCCTATAAGAGGTTTTATATGATTTTAATTCTTGTCTTCATGAGTGTATTTCATCTAGTTGATCATTATTTTCATCTATATATTTTGGGTCTAGTGGCAAAAAATCTGAGTAGGCAGTTTGTTGACGTCACCATTGCCATGTATGGATGAGTCATGGAGAGTTGGTCATATGGTTATTATCACATTAGTACCTAATTTATATGCACAAAGTCTCAAGTATAACGATGAATCATGACAAAATATATTCAAGTGCAAATTTGGACTCTCATGCATTTTTACAGTATTTTCCCATAGTGAAATTTGCAATGTGGTAAAAAAAGTTGAGTAGGCATTTTGATGGTGGCTTATCTCACATGTATGGAAATTTTTGGAGAAGGTGATCATATAAGTTTATTTATTTTTGTGCCTAGTTTATTTTCACTAACTTTTAGGTCAAACAATGAAGTGCGACAAAAGATATGCATGTGCAAAGTTGTTCTTTTCAGACAGTTCTTGACATAGTTGGCTCTGTGAACTGATAAATCTAAGGAGGCATTTTAATGTTTTTATATCTCACATATGTGAAGTTTCTATGATTATATTGACACATGGGTGTATTTTCATATGTGAGAAGATCATATGGTCCAAATTTTTGAACATGCACTTGAGAGAAGCAAAAGATATGGAGGTACAAAGTTAGCCTTCCAAGAAAATGAGAAATGGTCCCCATATTTAGTCATTTGTGCATGATGTTAAAGATTAGGACTAGATGGAAATATAATGGCTCATGGGAGATAATATAATGAATATCTATGATGCATAATAATTAAAATAGTTCAAAGTCTTCATTGGTTAACATAGTTAAATATCAAGACCAAATGAAGATCCAATGGTGTGCATGCAATCATATAGATCAAGATCAATGGTGCGTGTTGAGTCGAATGAGGAAAAGTGTTAAAATTTTAATGATAAGTAGATATAAAGATAAAGATTATTCCAAGATCAAAGTTGAGTGGGTATTAATATGTGCACACCAAATTCAAGAGGTCAAAGAGACAACTGTTTATCATTTTTATAAATTGAGATACGTATAAAAGATTGATAGTGCATGTTGAGTCAAAGTTTCTCGATTATATGAGACCAAGTCAAATAATTTGAGGTTTAATGTTTGGGAATTTACACATTAGGAATTAAAGGTCAAAGAATATCAATGATGCATGATAAATCTGAAGATGTGAGAGCATGAGATGCGAGCAAAGTGGTCAATGTTTAATTGTGATCGTTTGAATTCAAATATTTGAATTTAACAAAGGAAACACCTATGTATAGTTTTTGATCCATAACTTTCAATTTATGTAGAATTTGACTATGGTGTAAGAATATAATTTATAGAGGAATCCAAGGAACATCTATAAGTAGTCCATGACTTGACACTATTGTCCAAACTTTAAATATATAAGGAGCATCTATAAATATAATTGTATCTAAATAGTCTATGTACCTATAAGTTAAAATCAATGTGGATCCATATGATCTAAACCATTGTATCTAAATAGTCTATGAACCTATGAGATAAAATCACTATGGATCCATATGGTCTAAACCACTATATGTAATAGTATATGTATTTATAAACTAAAGGTATATCCCTCTAAATGTCTTGAGTAATGATGAGTGACCTATGTAATTTGAATCACTATATATTTTGGTTGATCTAAGTTGAATCTAATAATGTGAGTACTAGAGGTGTAAGAACCATGGTTTATCCACTTATGAGAGTGGATGGGTATGTTGGGTAGGTGTAGAAATAGGAATAGTAAGAATGAATCCCCCATTTTGGGTATAGGGATGAAATTTGTGATAGAGGAGGTTGAGTTAAAAGTGATGAGTAGTTGCATAAGTAGAAACAATGTTGGCTTGTTGTGAATAGCTTGAGAGTTTGTTTGACTGATTAGACAAATTTGTTGAAAATAGAACAAGTTTTGATTGGTAATAATCAAGGTGTGTGTCTGAGTATAAAAGAAATATAGAGATTTGCATGCCAAGGTAAATGAAGTAGTAAGAAAACAAGGATTGCATGAAGTCGAAGGTATAATTTTCATAATTTCATGGAAATAGATGATTTAAAAAAATGGTGTTATGGGGTTTGAGTTATGGGCAAAATAGTAGTTTGCTTTGATTGAGAAAGTAGGGTAATATAAAAATTTGGATTGATTCTCGATTCATTTGTGTATTGAATAGGTTGAGATTTGGAGCTCTACAATAAGAAATATGCCAAGGAGATGAGCACCTATTATGACTAAGTTTGATTAGTTGACAACTTAGGTTCAGGTTGGTGGTGATGTTACCTTGGTAGGTAGCTAAAACATCTAATTTTTGTTTTTTCTGAAGCTTATTTTTGATGTTTTGAGATATTTAAAGTGTCTTAAGAAAAATTTCACTAATTCTAACACTCCTATCCTACATCCAACTCTTCTATCTAGGTTCCAGTGCTACTATCCTAGAGGCTTAATTTCTTAATGATGCTATTTTATTGTTGACTATTGTTTTATTATAGATTTTGATTTGGCATTGTCGATTGATCTATATGTTATTTCTAGTGTTTTTAGGGTGAGGTGCAGATGAGAGAGTTCTACAGGGGCTAGGTGATGGAGACATTGAGGTTGATACCATTATCTACTGATGAGAGATATACCATGGATAGGGTAGGGTTGGGTTATGTATGTGACCTAGGCATAATGAAATATGATAGATATCTGATTACCATCTTAAGTGAGAGGTGGAATGTAGATACATACACTTTCTATCTTCCTACAGGGGAGATTATTGTGACTCTAGAGGATGTGTATCACATTTTACATTTATCAGTTAGTGGAAGATAGGTGACATTATAGGATGATATGGGTGTTGATGTTATTGATCATGCATCCTTGTATTTTATTGGTGTGCCCTTAGGTATACATCAAAGAGGCCATAATAGTGATGTGTTGCTGTCAGTTATAGTATAGTCTAGTGTTTCATGCTTTTTGAAGTGGTTGGGTGTGTTTTTAGCCTCATTTGTTGTTATGGATAGTTTTGGGACCAACATACCCCCATTTTAAAAAAAAATGGGACCCTAGAGAAACCCTAAAGTTTGAACATGAAATATTATAGATCAGGGTCATTTGTAGAATTTGAAGATCATCCACTTTGTTAGAAGCATCTTACTTGGTTTTGTTTTTGTGTTAATTTGTACTAACATTGCTAATAAATGGTCTTTATTGCTCTATTTTTAGGTTCCATGGCATTGTCCTTGAGAATTTTATGTTTCAAAACCCTAGTCAAAGCCCTCAGTTTAAATTTGAATGTTGGTGGAAACTAAATTGGAAAGAACCATTTTTAAATCCATTTTTGGACCTAAATATAAAGCTCATATTTTATAATTAGTCATGTTTTTCAACATAACTAAAACTTAACATAAAATTCTTGATCCCCTTTTATTAGTTTACCCTTTAAAAGTTCCCTTGTATACCTAACTACTTGTTCATTTTGCAAGGTCCTTTTAAATATTTCTTAACCTAGCCTAAGATTTTAACCTTCAGGCCCCATTGTATTTATTAATACAAATAGAACCTTAGTCTTAATGTCTTTGCCTAAGTTCAAGTTTCTCTAGTCTCCTTTTTATGTTAACTCGGTCCTTTGTTTATACCTTAGCCTAAGGTTTTAATAATAAGGCCCCGATGTATTTATTAATAAAATCAAGACCTTAGTATTAAAACCTTAGCCTAAGTCTTTATAATTATAATCCTAACATTAACCTCCTTACACCTCACAAGATACAATAACCTTTTCTTTATCATGGTTTTCGATTTGATAGAGTGAGAAAAACCTGAATTGTGACTTAAGTAACATGCATCTTAGATGATCTGATGGTTCATGCTTCCCCACATCCATTTAATTGAATGACATAAGGAAAACCAATATGATCTTACACATAACTCCTTGTACCAATAATATTCAAGCCCTCAAATCATTATCAATATTCCTCGCTTCATCACAAAGACTCAATCAGATGGATCGAGGCACAGTTGAAAATTTAAGGGACTATGGGAGGCATGAATGATCAATATGTGACACCTTTGCATTTGATGATCAAAAGCAAAAAGACCACCTGGCAGCAATAACCAATCATAATCAAGCTCTTGGATCATAATTGATGACTGACGCTTCATCATAAATTTTGATCTAACAGAGTGAATTAAATCCAAGATCTTGGGAAGCCCCATGGATGTGCCAAGTGGCATTCTCACATTGGGTCATAATAATTTTATGAGATTAAAATTGACATTCACGTGACCATAATTTGATGTTCATAAGGACATATTTGACGTTTACGTGACCATCAACTTTAAACCCATCAAATAAAAAACTTTACCAACTCAAAATTGGCATTCGTGTGACTATCATTCAATGTCCAAAAAGAAGTATTTGATGCCTACAAGACCATAAAATTTAATCCAATGAATTATCCCACTCAAGATCAAAATGCACTCCAAAATCTTTATGGAAGGATTGGAAATGGCTTTACAATCTAAGGGGCATGCTTGAAAAATGCTCAAACACTAGAAATATTCAATTTCCAAAATGTGGAAATGGTCTTATGATCTAAATATACACAAAATAAATGTAGTTTAAACCTATAATTTAAGGTCCCCATGATATTTTGTTTAAATATCATGAAACTTAAATTATGAAGTTATATTAAATCTTATTTTAAAAAGAGAGTCCTTATAGCATTAAAGTTAGACCAAATGCTTCCAGCTAAAAGTTTCAATGTGTTTATTGTTAGACCATTATGGCATGTTGATTTTTTTGAGCATATTTTATAAACCCTTGGCATAAACATTTTAGACTAATGCATACATTATGTTCATTAAACATGGCATAAACATTGGCCTAGAATATTTAGGCCATGGCCCCCTTGGGTATGAATAAGAAAACTTAGACATAAACCCCTTAACCTAAGGTTTTCTTCATATTTAATAAAACAAGACAAAATTAGTCTAAGGGACCTAAGCCTAAGTCACAGTCTTAATAATGTACTAACTTAAAATTTAGGGATCTCTATAGATCAATAGTTTGCACTTCATCACTAGATTTTGATCAAATGATGTGAGCCTCTTGTAGACTTTTTTAATGAGGCCCTGAGAACCCATGAATTTGATGCATGGTGAAGGTTCATTTGAGGTAGATCTAACAAGATGATTTGATGGTTCACACTTCCTCATTAGAAGATGATCCAATGGAATGAAGGTGATCATGAATTTTCAAAGTCCCATGCAATTGCCATGTGGCCAATGCTCATATGACAAGGAACTAGCATAAGATATGAAGTATAGGGAAGGCACATAAAGATACCAAGTGTCATAACTAAAGGGATTGGAATAGAAAGATCCAATCCTAATAAAGGTCCCAGATTATAATTAATGACTCATGATAATACTAAATTTTGATCTAATGAAGTGAAATAAAAGTGGAATTTTAAAATGCCAATGGCTAGTGCTCAAATGACATTTATGAAAAATGCTACAAAAGGCCCAGACTGATGCCACATATGCACCACACAAGTAGAAAAAGACAAAATACAAGATCTTGTGGGATAAAAAATACAAAGGTATAAAGGCAAAGGTCCAAATCAAATCCAAGTCACGTATAAGTGAAAGCCTAGATATATTCCACCATTAAAGCTCTAAAACCCTATACCCTACATAAAATGACCTAAATGGACTCAATTAATTACAACTTGATCTAAGGAGAACTTAATTGTGTTTCTGGGCACAAAAGAGCTTTCACAAAGTCATCTACAATCTAGTGTGAATAATAATTAAAAACATGGACCATGGTAGCTCATAGACAATAGTTAAAGGAGAAAACTAAGTTCTATTTTTCAATAGATAATGAAGGATAAATCTTCAAGGGCATCGAATCAGATACTATAGCCCTAAATATTCCAAGCATTAGGAACTAGTATAAACTCTTCTTCATGATCAAGGAATTGAAACCCATCATAAAAGAGGAGCAAAGAATTACCATAGTAAGCTAGAGACACTATGACCTAGTTGCTATTCAGAAGGCATGGCCAACCTCCACTACATTGTAACAAAGCCTAAGTTATTGCATTGCATCGATATCCTTGATCCCATATTTTTTTACTATATAATTGATAATGAATGGATCATTCATGAGGGATATTCTAAAAAAGTGGCGTATATTTCCCTTGTAGCTTTTGATAATTAGTATAGGCTCCCCATTCCCCATGTTGATTTATCCAAAATTAAAAAGTGGACCTCCTAGCATGACCTAAACTCAGTACTTAGGCCTTCGATGCATCAAGGACCCCACATATTCAAGGATTTTAAAGGAAAAATCCCCATAATTCAATTTAGAGAGGGCATTAGGGTAATAATGATCCTGTTGAATAGAGCGTTTTGAGCCCCCTCAACCACCTATGTGAATAAAATTTGGGTCCCATATGTACATTTCATGGTAGAATAGAATTTCACCCCTCTAATTAGATATTTGATTAGTATATTCTTGGCAAATAAATTCACTACCATCAAAAGGAAGACATCTAAATAGATTTTTATGATGTCATACCTACTAGATGCCCTTCTTGCCTCAATCACCTTCCTTGGGATTAGGAATTGGTCCCCAAATGGCAAAACCACCATTTCACACCACTATTATAAATTACATATCTTTAAGTACGTGAACCACATGTAGTTTATTTATGACTGCATTTACCTAACCATAGTTTAAGACATCATATAAGTTTCTATACCTAGGGCTCACCCCCTAATCAAGAAGCACGTGGAGATGATAGGTGATATCTGGTACTACCTTAACTGCATAGTCATCAGAATTGAGGGGATCATGTCCCAGCCTTTCAAGTTACTAATATATGTTCTTAGCAAGCTAGCTGAGCAAGAAATTGCCTCCCAGTTCTTATAAAGCATTGATGGTAGTTGTAAAGAAAAAAATAAAGGTATTTTCCACCCATTGCCATCGATCATTAAAAAAACCATACTTTAAGACTAGAAATAGGTTGAAAACATGGCTGGACATAGGGATTTAATTGGTTTTCAACTTGAGGAGCTCAAGATGTGGGATCTTAGGAACATAGTGGCTAGCCACTTACAAGAGAAGAATCTCCCCAAGATTGAATACAAACATCAACATGGTGTTCTTGACACCATATATATCAAAGATAAGAATTATGAAGAAGTATTATCTAGGATCTAAGGCCACAACCTCAAGCTAGAACACAAGCTAGCCAAAGATGACAATTCCTCAAGAGAGACATGGCAAATGAATTTTTTATAGTAATAGTTTCTACCTAGTCCATTTGGGATAGCCCAAGGACAACCATAACCATAGCCATAGGCAAAAATTGAGAAAAAATAGGATGAACAAGGCAAGTGAAAGGGAATTTAGGAGAAGATTGGAGAAGAGACCTGGGGAAGGACCCCCTCCTTCAACATTGCCCCAAAGGCCACCTCCCCCAATCCAATATATTGATGTGATTACCTTGGAACTAGAAGAGACACTTTAGGGTGCTCTTAAGTATATTGTAGAGGCATATGACACTAACAAAGAGGGGGATCAACTTGAATAAGCCTAATTCCAAGAGGGAGATCCTAGAGATGATAAAGGAAAAGAGCTTATCCCTATGCCATTCATAGAGAAGAGGAAAATAGAGCTAGCATTGGTTCCTACAGGACCAAAGAAGAGACCCAAATTTACCATCTCTCACCTCACAAGTGAGATAAATTTGTTCAATGATGAATTATCCATTCATGGACCAATCATTCTAGACTAGTTTATATATGGAAAATTATAAAATATCCCCTCTTTCCCATTCATGGGCCTTGAGAAGAGTTGCTGACATTGAGATACAAGATGACATGAAGCCATGGATAAGGGTTGTGGTGAAAGAGTAGGAAGAGAATAATTTTGGCCACCCAAGGACCAAAAGGCAAGAATATGGATGTTCTTATAGCATCAAGTAGCTTAGGTGTGGAGGTCTCAAAACCTCCCAGTTTTAAGAATCCAGTCACTACCATCCAATTAAACCCTAAAATAACTATATTAGAAAGAATTATAACTAGGATAACTATAGTTGGAATAGAGGAATTCACCTTTCAAAAGGTGTAAACCTTTTTAGGATTAACCCATGTTGAGGGTTAGTAGCTTGGTGAAGCTTCCATTCATGAAGAGGATATGGAAATTTTGATTGAGGCCTAATCAACACAAGAAAAATCTAGGGTCCAGGGCATGAAATAAAGGATTCTAAACCTAGAAATGGAAAAGGAAAACCTATAGACATAGGTAGTTCTATTAGTTCCTAAGGCCATGACCAAAATGCTTGATGAGTCATTTTATGACATGTTTGAAGCACTCAAAATAATGAAGATAAGGCAGAGTGCATTAGAGTGATAAAATGCATTGGCCAAGAGTTTGGTCACCCAATTACAAACTTTAGAGGACAAAATAGCCCAACTTCTCAACATTCAAGCTAGGAAATAAATCCCAGGCTTGAAAACCATTAGTTTAGGACATTTAAACATAATTTTGAGAATTATGGTTGACAAAGTTCAAAGTTTAAGTGTTTGGCACAATGATGTGGGGAGACTCCTAAAAGATGATAAGGAACTAATTGAAATAATTGAACAAATTCTTGGGACTATGATCACAGATCCTACACAACCCACTATCCTTGAAATCATAAGTGATGAAGAATTTAAACATAGGGCTTCTTTGGTAACCCAAGAAATCAAAGGAAAAAGCCAAGGCAAATCTAGGGATGATAATAGTAAGATCCTAGACATGATATTCAATGTAAGAGAAAGGATAAATGAAACTAGAAGCATTAAAAAAGCCATGGCCAAGAATGATAGGGATCTTGATGACTAGGTAGATCAAGAGGAAGAGTGCAGCATCAAGCCTACTATGGATCTAGAACTAGTTGATGAGTAACATGCTAAGGCCATGAGCATCCTCTAATAATGAAAATTAGGGGCCCCACTAAGAAATTAAGCAATACTCTATTTTGTATAGTTTTATAACTTTTGAAATAGGATATTACATTGTAAAGGCATATGCTAGTTTTTAGCATATTTACCTCTAGGTAAGTATAATTGTGAAAAACACGTGTATTTTTGAATTTATAAGGACAACTATCCTTATCTTTGTATAAATATATTTTATAACTGACTAGTATACTACCTGATATTTCTATAAAGGCATGTATCACCATTTGTAAAAGAGGAGATATTTTCAAGTAAATTTTGTAGACTTGAAGCAATTAATATAATCAAGCAATTCTACAAAGATTTTCTATATTTGATATATCAATTAATAATATATATTTTTCTCTTAATTATTGGTAGAGGTCTTAAATTTGAATGGCATCTTTGAATTTTGAGCTATATTTTCTAATCACAGGGTTTCTAATTTGTGCATATGCTAGATTAGTTGAAAGATATTAGGTTTTGTTTTACTACAATTTGCTCTGTATTCAGATGTGCTAATTCTATTTGATTATAGTAGTAAATCCTTAAAGTAGACCTAATTCTTACTTGTGACTCTTTGCATTATTTTTTGAAGCTTTCCTGGTATATAGTGGAATTTGAGCTTAGGCTATGTTTCATTATATATTGGCTAAATACATATCAATTGCAATTGATGCTTTGTTACAATGTTTGAGACTAAAATTAGCAATCACTCATTTCTTTTCTACCTTACCCTTCTCTTTACTATTTTTATAACAAATCACTTTAGTTTTAACTTCATTATAAATATCCACTTAGATTAGTTTTTAGCTTAAATCTGGATCATAATTCACTAAGTATTGACATAGACTCTTTGAAATTCATGAATAATGGACCACGGTGGCTCCCAACTACCAAATCATATAAATATTGTGGAATAGTTTATCTTGTTCTACTACTATTTCACCATAGTCCACTAGATTGCCAAAACCTACAACTCATGCTCTAAATTTTCTTAGTTCTAAAATTAGAAGTGTTCTTTAAACACTAAGAGCACATGTGGTTCATTTAGGAGTATTAATAAGAGAAGCTTTCACTAGCACTAGAAGGAGGGCTTGAAATATTTAAATCTTAGTTGATCTTAGTTTGTTCTATCTAAAGATCGATGTATCTTTATGTTTTTGAGTGAATTATTTTCTTATAAGTATAAAGATAATTAATCTTTGTTGTTTATAAGGCATATTTGTGCTTCCTTAGATAAATATTGAAGTTCTTTGGGCATTGATGCTTGTCTCTAGTAAATTTAGCTTTATCTTTGAGAATCCATAGTATCTAAGGTTAGAATGACTAATTTTGATCAAATGTGGGATTATATTTCATAGATATGAGTTTATTCAACTTAGACTTATTAAGATAGACCATATTTATGTAATTAAACATGTTTGTGAGCTAATTCAATCATAGATCAATGTCCTTTATAGTTTTCTTACCACCTTTGCAAAATAAGCTCAATGAGTAGGTATAACTCTTGTTCTTTATAAAATTTAACTTGGATAAATCATATTTTAGGCAAGATCTTCAAATATCATGATGAAGTTACCCAAGATTAGAACAAGATCACATTGAGAGACCAAGTATCCTTTGATTGAGCTTGAGGTCCATAGAAAATCTAGACATGACAAAGGTAGACACAAGAGATCCATATCTTTGCCAACTTCACCTCTTTAAGGTACCTATGCCTTCAATATTCATCAAAATATGGCTTGGTTGGGAGAATCCTCAATCAATATACCATGTGTTGTTCATGACCTCCCACACAACCTTGAAAAGTAATTACCCACATTTAGTCCAATAGGTATAGTAACTACTGAAGAACATATAAAATATTTTAAAGTAGCCTTAAGATTGATAAATGTTGTGCATGAAGATGTATCTTGTAGATTATTCCCCTTCACCTTTAAGAATGCTACTTATGAATTGTTTTTGAACTTTCCTAATAATCACATCACTAGTTGGGATAATTTCAACAATGCATTCATAGATAAATTTGGTAAGATAATTAATCCTTGTGTTATCTACCATAAGTTCACCACCATTATAAGAAATGATATATTTCAAAAAATGTTTAGCAGGACCATAGACCCTTATAATCTTGATGATGTCTTAGCTCTAGAGATTTATAAAGATGCAATATATCGCATGACATCTATATTTTTGAAGAGATCCATGCTAGCCATAACTTTATTAGTTAGAGATTATGTTGAAGCATTAACCATTAATGATCAGATATAACCCCAAGGGTAAATGGCATATTTTGTGTCAAATGTCAACCCATAAATGCCTATGATGAAATTATTCCCAAACAATAATCAAGATATCTGAGCATTAAACTAGCTCCCAAACCTAATGCAATTACCATTGAGTCATGTAGCTCCCAATTAGAATTTAGGATTCCTAAATCATCCTACTAATTGATTCAACCCAAATGATCAAAGGGATTTGGTTCCATCTACTAACAACAACTAGGTACATAATTTTGAAACTCTTAAAATTGAGAATGAGTCTATTTTGAAAATGTTTCAGAAATTAAGCATTGATTTCCTTCAGTTGTAGAAACAAGTAGGCAATACCAAAGAGAAATATCATAGGAAATTCTCATTTCAAAGTTTTAATAGACCAAATAATATATTTTAGTATCATAGTTTTCATATTAATAGGAATAAAGAGCCATATTTTTAAAAGAAGACCATCAAAATTAACCTCACTGATATTACATTACCTAATTATTGTAGAGTAATTTACACAACCAAGCATGGGGAATTGATTGTATAATATTTTGCAAAGCCTTTAAGGATTTAAAGAGGAGTTGGATACATTAAAAATGGTCCCTAACAAGGATAATAGTGTAAATATTATGGATATAAGTCATCTGATCAAGCCTTCATGGTGGACACCATTCATTTCCCATTTTAAGGGGAAAATGAAGCTAATGAGGTCCCTAAGGAGATCCAAGACTTTCAATAGTTCTTAAAAAAGACCTATCCCTTGAATAATAGGGAATAGAGGTAGTATTTGACCAATTCAATACCTCCAAATAATTTTTTAACTCCTCCAAACACTTATTCAAGTAATAATCCTAAGCCACCTAAAGGGATTACTTCGAAACCCAACATTAAAATTCCTAGTTCTTCTTAAACTAGATATAACATAGTTAAGGACAAGAATAAGATAAAGGATAATATTAAATTACATGAAATTACATTGATTATAGAGTAAAGGGACCTTATTTTGGAATCTTTGTCAAAAACATTCAACAATCCACCATAGACTGATCATGCCAATATGACTGTGCATAAGGCCAAGGCTGAATCTCTTCCTTTTTTTCTCACTGTCAGGATGTTTGGTAAAAACTTACATAACTAATTATTATATTTAGGTCATCTACCAATAGCATGCCTTTAAGCATATACAAACAACTTGGCCTGACTCCCATTAATTTTGATAGAGTTGTTACCCAATTAGACAAATCTAGAGTTAGGGTAATTGGGGAGCTTTTAAATGTTCACATGTAACTAGTTTCTGAGCCTAGGGTGCAAAAATTCATTGATATTCAATTTTTTGATATACTTGATGTTTATGGAATCTTATTGAGTAGGTAATCAAAGAAGGCTTTGAATGGTTACATGTCTATAGATTGCTCACATCTGTGGTTAACTTTGAAGGGAGTTCTTAATTAAATCAGAGTTGAGAGAGAACTAAGAATGAAACATATGATAATTGAGTACAATTATATGAATGAGAGGGTCAACATAATATATTTATACTTAGGGGATTTCACCATAGAGAATGATAATATATGTGATCCTAAAAGTGTTCATGTCATTCCTAGACTATGGAAGTTGTATTTTGGTAGTGGTAGGTGTAATGTTGGATCAAGTGTTGACATTATTTTAATTGACCCTACTAATAAAATGTACCATGCTTCTTATAGGCTCCAATTCCCTTATACTAAAAATATTTCTAAGTATGAATCCCTTATCCTTAGCTTACAATTTTCTATAAAGAATAAGGTCAAAGAATTACTAGTTTACGGGGATTCAAAACTAGTGGTCAACCAAGTAAGAAGTAAATACCAATGTAAGATCTCATACTTGAAAAGGTATAAGTTTAGGTTTTGGGATATGATTTAATCCTTTGATACCTTTGGCATCATTTCCATCCTAAGAGGAGAAAACCAAGATACTGATGAGTTGGCATCTATTACATCCAACCTCATGACCAACCAAGATTCTCCTAAGTTCAACATTGAGCTAATCCCTTATCCTTTAGTGCCTGATAATGTTAACCATTTCCAATTCTTAAATGATGATCAATAGATATTGGATTTCATTACCAAATTTGGAGAATTTGATGCTCATATCATTATTGAAACTGATGAAGGTACATCTAAGGAAGACAAATTTGATGGTAAAGTCATTCAGTTGAATGACAACAAGATCCCCAATAGGATGATTACTTTAGAAAGACTATTTTATTAGGACAAGTTAGTTGAGGTTTCTAATGTTCCCAAGGTAAGTGGGAAAGATTATAATTAATTTGATTTTGGCCTCCAAGATTAAACCAAGTTGGTAAATGCTAGAAAATATTTCACAAACATGGAAAAGAATAAATCTAAAGAGCTCCTTACCTAATATAAGGATGGCATAACTTGGTCTTATGATGACTTAAAGATCTTTGATCTAAGGGTCATTACCATACTATACCCCTTAAGGAGAGTTTCAAACCATCTGTGAATAAATAGATGCGTATAAACCTAGTCCTAGAACTCATGATCTTCAAGGAGGTCAAAATATTATTGGATGCTAAGATAGTCTTCCCCATCAGGAATTCTATGTAGGTGGCTAACTTGGTGCTAGTCAAGAAGAAGAATGGTGAGATTAGACTTTGAATTGACTTCAAGAACTTTAAAAATCATAAAAAGGAAAACTATCCCCTTACTTCCCTATACCAAGTGATTCAAGTTGTTTTAGGTTCAACTATGATGTATTTTCTTGATGGATTTTTAGGTTAAAACCAAGTGTTGGTTGATATAGAGAATAGGATGAAGACAACTTTCTCGAAAAAGTGGGGGACCTTTGATTACAAGAGGTTGCCATTTGGGATAATCAGTGTAGGAGCCACTTTTAAAAGAGCTATGGACCATGCCTTCCAAGGCCTAATAGGTAAGTGAATCATTATTTATATGGATGATCTAACAATTTTTTCTAAAAATATGGAAGATCACTTCATGCATTTGTAGCAAACTTTTGAATGATCTAGAAAGTATGTCATTTCCTTAAACCCTAAGAAAAGCATCTTTTGTGTGACTAAAGGAAAATTATAGGGTCATGTTATAACAAAATATGGGATCTCTATAGATCCTAAAAGAGTGGAGGCCATATCTAGAATAGAACCTCCAAATAGTAAGAAAGAGATAAAGTCATTATTTGGTAAGATAAATTTTGTAAGAAAGTTTATTTCTGCTTTGCAGAGATTGTCAAGCCATTGAATGACATGATAAGGAAGGATACCAAGGTCACATGAAATAGAGATTATAGAAAGGAATTCAATAATATCAAGGAGGCCATTAGCCAAGATCCAATCCTTATAAGTCTTGATTTCTCAAGGGACTTCTACCTCTATTCCTTTTCATCTGACCACACTATGGCTATAGTATTAACTCATAAAATTGAAGGGTGTGACCACCCAATAGCTATTATGAGAACTAATTTTAATAATGTTAAGTTAAATTATTTATTGATTGATAAAAATACATATGAATTAATTAAATTAGTTAATAAATTTAGGCATTACGTCCTTAAAAATAAGGTACATGCTATCTTACCTAACCCTACCACCAAACTTATGTTAAGTCAGAATGAATTAGGAGAATGTAGAAGTAAATGGATGTCATTTTTATAGGAGTATGACTTAGAAATGAAAATAATTTTTTTTTAAGATGCCAAGGTCTAATATATATGATTGATAATACCAACCCTAGGCTAAGTATTATGGAAGTGGATCAACAAAACTTTCAAGCTAGTGAGTGGTATGATTCAATCATATATTTGCTAATTAATGGTACTTGTACTTTAGGTATATCTAGGGAACAAAAGAGGGACCTAATATTTAAATATTCCCACTACTTAATCAAGAATGGGACTTTGTATAGAAGAAAATTTGAAGAAATTTATTTGGGATGTGTCTTGTAGACACCTAAATCTGGCCACTGATAACCTCCAACTAAGATTTTGACCAATTTCCACCCAAAATGCATAATTTGGCCTAAAAACACTAAAACATGCTAAATGATGTGAAAATAACATATTTAAGTGCTGATTTTGGCTAGGTTATCCATAAATGGGGCAATGCAATTTATGGGCTAGCTAACTTTGATCAGATCATTCTGAGTCAAAATGCCAATTTTGTACTTGGGTGCTCTAGATTTCTCTTTCCTATCAAATATTATACATAAGATGTGTGTCTTTTTTATTTTTTTTTGGTAACATCCTAAATGGGAATATGGTTCCAATGCATCTGATAGTGACTTCCAATTCTATTTTATTCAAATTTTAGACTAATAACAAGACATTTTGATCAAATTGAGTAATTTGTGCACAAAGTGCTTAATCATGCTTACGAGTCAATTAACCCAAATCAAGGCCTAATCAATAATTCCATAGAAACTTGTTGAAAAATTATTTTTGGAAATGAGTATTGAATATTTGCATCATCAAGTGACCTCATTTCTTGGGAAGACATCCCTAGGCCATAAATGCTACAAATATAAGGATTCATGCCCTCCCTGCCTCTTAATTACCCCTTCTTCCAA
This sequence comes from Torreya grandis, assembly GCA_037957365.1. NCBI lineage: Eukaryota > Viridiplantae > Streptophyta > Pinopsida > Cupressales > Taxaceae > Torreya > Torreya grandis. The sequence continues at coordinate 3,339,586 of JARHVA010000007.1, read as the reverse complement.
TGCCATAATGAGGATAATTACAAACTTAATTCTAAAAATTTAATTAATCCTCAACCACACTTCTCAATCTTAAGATGGATGGTTCAAGTTGATTCTAGACATTCTCAAAAATCTATAAATAGAGAGGCCATGAACATCATTTTTAAGTCTTTATTATGCAAAGTTATAATGCTAAAATGGTTCTAAAATATTCAAAAAGCTAGTGTTACCATGCCAAATTGATTCCAAGCCAAGCCAAGCCAAAGCCAAAGGTGCCAAGGAGAGATGGAGGTAGCCAAGCTTCCATTTCCAAGGACATCATGAGCACAAGCTGAGTAAGCCACCACTACAAAGGCATTTAGAGCATCTAAGGAAGGTGAAAGAATTATTGTGTTTTCATTCCTTGATTTTTATTTATGTTAATCATTTGATTTTGTTAACTAAGCTCTCCCTAGTGTCTAGGCCTAGAGATGTTATACTATTAGTGTGTTTATTTTATTTTCCTTTTGGAAATAACACCATACTAACCATCCTCTCTTGAGTCAAATTCCTAGATCACATGTCTCACAAGAAGCTACCCAAATCATGAGCACCTTTCATGAAAATGTGGGTAACAGACATACATCTAGGAGAACCACAGATCATTAAATTCTCAAATCTAGCTACTATTGGCTAACTATCTTTAAATATTCTCAAAAACATGTGAGGGAATGTCATTCATGTTAGATTTTTAGCACCAAGGAGGTAAAGGCAATAATTCCACTATAACCAGTCATGATTGACAAACCCTTTGCTCAATGGGGGTTAGAATTTTTGAGTTAATCATCCCTAATTCATCTAAAGGTCATAAATATGTCCTTATTGCCATAGACTATTGTACAAGGTGGACTGAAGCTGTAACCACTAAACAATGCAAGACTAAAGAGGTGATCAACTTCTTGGAGAAAAACATTTATACTAGGTTTGGAACTCTAGTCTCTCTAGTGTGTGGCAATGGGTCTGCATTCATATCTATAGATATGACTAAATGGGCTTATGATAATGGCATCACTCTCAAGTTTGCATCCAACCATTATCCCCAAGGGAATGGAGTCTTATAATCTACAAATAAGAACATAATGAAGGTAATCAAGAAGTTTTTTGTAGACAATCCTGAGCTTAAAGTTATGAAGTTTACTTGAAAGTTCCAAAAACTTAGAAATAAAGGTAGGAACCCCATGCATATGATGACCATGGTCCTAAAATTTAAACATAATGCTATAATTTACAAAAAATAGTAAAGACCAATAGAAGAAGCCAATTTTTTATGGAAACTTATGCATTGTTCTGACCTCAAATTGGTTTTAAGAAGACTTACACTTATAGGGTGAAAGTTGAAACTATCATGGTATAGTCATACTATCACTTAAGTAACATCCTTTCCTAGGATAAAGTGTGAAGCTAGAGATGATTTTGAAAAGATCAAATGCTTGACCAAATCCTAAAACCTAGCTATTCTGGTTCCCAACCTTGCTAAAAGCATAAAAGTCTCAAGAAAATACAAAAAATAACTCAGTGTAAAATCAAAAGCTTTATATTCATAAGTGATTCTGGTAATCTCCACCAGGGCTATAGATGCCTAGATGGCAGTGGAACAAGACCTTAAGTGGAACCAAAGGCATCTCTGTTAGGGCTATAGACACCTAGCTGATCTTAGAGCAATGCCCAATCATTGAGATAAAAACATGGTTCTTAATGAACATATTAACATGCTATAAGTTAGTGTTAATGACTAAGGACATGAATCCTTGAAGTTATTTCTTGAACCCCATGTAAAACAATAAGTGGAATCAAAGCACACACATAGTATGGCTATGTCCTGATGTTTGACCCTAACTTTGCAAATGTAAGGTTTGTTTCAACCATAATCTGATTTGGATGATGATATTGATCAAATAGAATGGATAACCTAATTATTTGTCTAAACCAGAGTCTCTAAGTTATAACATATTGCTATGTTCCCACCTAAGTCTCCATTTTTTGGGACCAACATACCCTCATTTTTTTGAAAATTGGGACCCTGGAGAAACCTTGAAGTTTAAATATGAAATACAACATGTCAAGGTCATTTATAGAATTTGAAGATCATTCACTTTGTTAAGAATATGCTTACTTGGTTTTATTTTTTCATTAATTTATACTAACATTGCTAATAAATGGTCTTTATTTCTATAATTATAGGTTTCATGGTGTTGTCTCCGAGAATTTCATGTATCAAAACACTGGCTAAACCTCTCATTTTAAATTTGAATGTTGGCAGGAACCAAATTGGTGGGAACCCTTTTTAAATCCATTTTTGGACCTAAGGATAAAGCTCATGTTTTAATCTTAGTTGTGTTTTTAAACATAATCAAAACTTAAAACACTTGATCCCCTTTTATTAGTTTCCCCTTTAAAGGTTCCTGTTTATACCTAATTGCTTGTTCATTTTGTAGGGTCTTTTAAAATATTTCTTAACCTAGCCTAAGATTTTAACCCTCAGGCCCCATTGTATTTATTAATAAAAATGGGACCTTAGTCTTAAGATTTTAGCCTAGGTTCCAATTTCCTGAGTCTCTTTTTTATGCTAAGTTGGTCCCATGTTTATATCTTAACCTAAGGTTTTAATACTAAGGTCCTGACATATTTATTAATATAATCGAGACCTTAGTCATAACACCATAGCCTAAGTCTTTATCACTAGGGCCCTAACATTAACCTCCTTACACCTCATAGGATCCAATGGCCTGTACTTTATCATGGCCTTCAATCCAATGGAGCGAGAAAATCCTGAACTATGCCTTAAACAATATTCATCTTGAATGATCTAATATATCATGGTTCCTTGCAGCCCTTTGATCAAATTATATGAGCAAAAATGATAGGATCCTACATATAACTCTTTGTACCAATCATATTGAATCCCTTAAATCACTATCAATGGTCCTCACTTCATCATGAAGACTCAATTTGATAGAGTGAGGCATAGTTGAAAATTCAAGGGACTATGGAAGGCCCGAATAATCAACATGCGATAACCTTGCATTCGATGAAAAAAATAAAAAAGGCCTACCTAGTACCGACAACCAATCATAAGAAATCTCTTGGATCACTATTGATGGTTGATACTTTATTGTGGATTTTGATCCAACAAATCAAATTAATTCCAAAATATTGGGAAGCCCTATGGATGTGCTAAGTTGCATTCTCACATTGGGTCATAATAATTTTATGAGCTTAAAATTAACATTTACGTGATCGTCATTTGATGTCTTCAAGGACATATTTGACATCTGTATGACCATCAACTTTAAATCCATCAAATAAAGAACTTCACTAGATTAAAATTGATATTTGTGTGGCTGTCATTCAACATCTATGAGACTGTCAAATTTAAGCTAATGAATTATCCCACTCAAGATCAAAATTCACTCCAAAATCTTGAAAGAAGGCTTGGAAATGGCTTTACAATCTAAGGGAAGTGCTCTAAAAATGATCAAACACTTGAAAGCTTCAATTTGTAAAATGTGGAAATGGTCTTATGATCTAAATATACATAAAATAAACTTAGTCTAAACCTATACTTTAAGGTCCCCATGACAATTTGTTTAAATATAATGAACCTTAAATTATAGACTTATACTAAGTCTTATTTTAAAAGGAGAGTCTTTATAGCATAAAAGTTAGAATAAATGCTTCTAGATAAAAGTTTCAATGTGTTTGTTGTTAGACCATTATGGTGTGTTAATCTTTTTGAGCATATTTTATAAAGCCTTTGCATACAAATTTTAGACTAATACATACATTCTGTTTATTAAACATGACATAAACATTGGCCTAAAATATTTAGGCCATGGCCCCCTTGGGTATGAATTAAAAAACTTAGACATAAAACCCTTAACCTAAGGTTTACTTCATACTTAATAAATGAAACAAACCTTAGCCTAAGGGATTTAAGCCTAAGTCATGGTCTTAATAATGCACAAATTTAAAGTTCAAGAATCTTTGTAGATCAAAAATTCATGCTTCATCATTAGAATTTGATCTAATGATGCAAGGCTCCCATAGACTTTTCAATGAGGCCCCAAGAACCCATGAATTCAATGCATGATATCGAAAGATGATCCAATTATGTGAAGGTTGTCATGACTATTGAAAGGACCATAAGCTCACTGCATGGCTAATGCTCATATGATAAAGGACTGACATAAGATATGAAGCATGGGTAAGGCATGTAAAGATGTCAAGTGTTATAACCACAAGGCTTAAAATAGAAAGAGATAATCATATGTAAGGGAGATTATAATTAATGGCTCATTTTAATCATGTATTTTGATTTAATAAAGAAAAATAAAATAGTCATTTTTAAATGCCAAATGCTAGTGCTCAAATGGCATTTATGAAAAATATTGCAAAAGGCCCAGACTGATGCCACATAGGCACCACACAAGTAGAAAAGGAATAATTACAAGATCTTGTGTGCTCAAAAATGAAAATGTATAAAGGCAAATATCCAAATCAAATCCAAGGCACGTATAAGCCAAATCCTAGATAAATTCTACCATTAAAGGTCCAAAACCCTAAAACATACATGAAATGACCTTAATGGACTCAATTGGTTACAACTTGATCCAAGGAGAACTTAATTGTGTTTCTTAGCACAAGAGAGCTTTCGCACAGATCATCTACAATTCAATATGTATAATTAGAAAAAATAGGGACCATGGTAGCTCACAGATAGTAGTTGAAGGAGGAAACCAAGCACTATTTGTCAATAGATAATGAAGGTTGAATCTTCAAGGACACCGAATTGGATATCGTAGCCCTAAATATCTTAGGCATTAAGAACTAGTCTAAACTCTTCTTTATGATAAAGGAATTGAAACCCATCACTAAAGAGGATCAAAGAATTGTTGTAGTAAGCCATATGTACTATGACCTAGTTTTTGTTTAGATAGATAGTGTCCATTATGTTACAACAAACCCTGAGGTACTACATTGCATCAATATCCTAGCTCCCATCTTTGTTGATTGTAGAATTGATAATGAATAGATCATTTAGGAGGGAGATTCTAAGAAGGTGGTATATATTTCCCTTGTATCTTTTGATAAGTATTATAGGATCCCCAATTCCCATGTTGATTTAACCAAAATCAAAGAGTGGACCTCCCAACATGACTTAAAATTGGTCTTTAGACCCTAGATGCACCAAGGACCCCACATCTTTAGCGATTTTAAAGGAAAAATCCAAATAATTTAATTCAAAGAGGGCATTAGGGTAATAATGACCCTATTGAACTGAGCCTTTGGATCCCCCTCAACCACCTATGTGAATAAAAATTATGTCCTATATGTACATTTCATGGTGGAATAGAAGCTCACCTCTCCAATTGGAGATTTGATTAGTATATTCTTGGCCAAGCAATTCGCTATCATAAAAAAGAAGACATCTAAGCAATTATTTATGATGTCATACTAAATAGACACCCTTGTTACCTCAATCACCTTCCCTGGGATTAGGAATTAGTCCTCAGATGGTAAAACCACCATTTCACACCACTATTCTAAATTACATATCTTTAAGTATAGGAACCACATACAATTTGTTTATGACTACATTTATCTAACCATAGTTGAGACCATAATAGGAATTTTTATGCCTAGGGTTCACCCCCTAATCAAGAATTAAATGGAGATGATAGGTGATATTTGGTACTACCTTGACTATACGATCATTAGAATTAAGGGGATCATGTCTCAACCTTATAGGTTACCAGTATATGTTCTTAGGAAGATGACTAAGTAAGAAATTGCCTCCTAGTTCTTACATGGCATCGATGATAGTTGTAAAGAGAAAAAGAAAGGTCTTCTCCACCCCTTCCCACTGATCATTAGAAAAACCATACTTCAAGACTAAAAATAGGTTAAAACCATGGCTAGACATAGGGATTCATTTGGTTTTAAATTTGATGATTTCAAGATGTAGGATCTTAGGAACGTAGTGTCCAACCACTTTAAGGAGAAGAAGCTCCCCAAGCCTGAATACACACATCAACTTAGTATTCATGACACCATCTATATCAAAGCTAAGAATTATGAAGAAGTATTAGCTAGGCCACAACATCAAGATGGAACACAATCTAGCGAAAGATGAAAAAACCCTTAGGAGAGACATGGTAAATGCATCTTTTGCAATATCACTTATCACTTGGTCCATCTGAGATGGCCCAAGGACAAAAACAACCATAGCCATAGGGGAAGTTAGAGAAAAAATGTGATGAACAAGGAAAGGGCAAGGATAAATTAGGATAAGTAAGATTGGAGGAGATACTTAGGGAAGGAACCCCCCCTTCAACACTACCCCAAAGGCCACCATCCCCAATCCAATATATTAATATGATTGCCTTGGAATTGAAAGAGACAATTGAGGGTGCTATCAAGGATCTTGTATAGGCATATGAAACATATTAAGAGGGGGAATATCTTGAAGAATCCCAAGTCCAAGAGGGAGAGCCTGGAGATGATAAAGGAAAAGAACTTGTCCCTATGCCATTCATAGAGAAGAGGAAATTAGAGCTAGCATTGGTTCTTATGGGACTAAATAAGAGATCCATATTAACCATTTGTCACTCCACAAGTGAGATAAATTTTTTTAGTGATGAATTTCCCATTCATGAACTAGTCCTTCTAGATTGGTTCATTCATGGTAAATTACAAAATATCCCCTCTCTTTCCCATTTATAAGCCATGACAAGATTTGCTGACATTGAGATACAAGATGACATGAAGCCATGTAAAAGGGTTTTGGTGAAAGAGCAAGAAGAGCAAAGAATTGTGGCCACCCAAGGACCATAAGGAAAGAAGATGGATACTCCTAGAGCATCAAGTAGCTTAGGTGTGGAGGTCCCTAAACCTCCCAAGTTTAATGAGCCAGTCACTACCATATAATTCAACCTTGAAACAACTAGATTAGAAATAATTACAATGAGGACAAATGTGGTTGGAATAGAGGAATTCACCTTTCAAAAGGTGGAACCCTTTGGAGGATTAACCCTAGTTGAGGGTCAACAACTTGGTGAAGCTACCATCCATGAAGAGGATGTGGAAAGTTTGATTGAGATCCAATTAGTACAAGAAAAATTTAGGGTCCAGGGCATGAAATAAAGGATTTTTAACCTAGAAAGGGAAAAGGAAAACCTACAAACATAGGTAATTCTATCATTTCCTGAGGCCATGACCAAAATTCTTGATGATTCATTGTATGACATGTTTGAATCCATCAAAATAATGAAGCTGAGGTAGAGTGAATTAGAGGGATAAAACACATTGGCCAAGAGTTTGGTCACCCAATAATAAGCCTTAAATGATAAAATATCTCAAATTCTCAACATTGGAGCAAGGAAATAGATCCCAAGCTTCAAAATCATCAGTTTAGGACACTTAAGCACAACTCTAAGAATTATGGTTGACAAAGTTCAAAGTTTAAGTTCTCGGCACAATGATGTGGGAAGATTCCTGGAAGATGATAAGAAACTAATTGCAAGAATTAAGTAACTTCTTATGAATATGCTCATATATCCTACACATCCCACTATCTTTGGAATCATAAGTGATGAAGAATTTAAACATAGGGATACTTTGGTAACCCAAGAAATCAAAGGAAAAAGCCAAGGCAAATTTAGGGTTGATAACAGTAAGATCCTAAGCATGATATTCAATGTAGGATAAAGGATAAATAAAGCTATGATCATTAAATAGGTAATGGATAGGAATAATAGGGAACTTGATGACTTGGAAAATCAACCGGAGGAGTTTATCATGAATCCTATTGTGGATTTAGAGCTAGTTGATGAGTATCATGATAAATCCATGATCATCCTCTAGCAATGACAATCAGGGACCCCACTAAAAAATTAAGTAATATTCTATTTTTTAGAATTTTATAACTTTTGAAATAGGATATTCCATTATAAAGGCAATTGCTAGTTTGTTAGCATATTTTCCTCTAGGTATATATGATTGTGAAAATCACATGTATTTTAGAACTTGTAAGGACAATTGTCCTTATCTTTGTACACCTATTTTTTTCAACTGATCGATATATTGCCTGATATTTATATAAAGGCATGTATCACCATTTGTAATAGAGGAGAGATTTTTGAGCAACTTTTGTACACTTTAAGAAATTAATATAATCAATGAATTCTATAAGGATTGTCCATATTTGATATGTCAATTTCTAATATAGCATTTTCTCTCAATTACTAGTAGAGGTCTTGAATTTGAATGGTGTCTTTAAATTTTGAGCTGCATTTTCTAATCATAGGGTTTCTAATTTGTACATATGCTAAATTAGTTGGAAGATCTTAGGTTTTTCTTCACTATATTTTTCTCTATATTTAGATGTGATAATGCTATTTAATTATAGTAGTAAATCCTTGAAGTAGAATTGCTTCTTACTTATGACTCTTTACATTATTTTTTGAAGCTTTCTTGGTATATAGTGGAATTTGAGATTAGGCTATGTTGAATTATATATTCATTGAATTTATACTCATTTGAAATTGATGCTTTGTCCTAATGTTTGAGACTAAAATTAGTAATCACTCATTTATTTTTTGCCTTACCCTTCTCTTTGTTCCTTTTTTACAACAAATCACTTTAGTTTTAGCTTCATTATAAATATCCACTTAGATTAGTTTGTAGCTTAAATATGAAACATAATTCACTAATTGTTAACTTAGACTCTCTAAAATTCATGAATAATGAACCAAGGTGGCTCCCAAGCAACAAATCATATAAATTTTGTGTAATAATTTATCTTTCTCTATTTCTATTTCACCATAGGCAACTAGATTGCCAAAACCTATAACTCATGCTCTAAATTTTCTAAATTCTAAAATGAGAAGTGTTCTTTAAACACTAAGATCACCTGTGGTTCATTTAGGAGTATCAACAAGAGAAGCTTCTGTTGGCACTAGAAGGAGGCTTAAATTCTTTGAATCTTTGTTGATCTTAGTATGTTCTATATAAAGATCAGTGTATCTTTGTGTTTTTGAGTGAATTATTTTCTTAGAAGTATAAAGATCATTGATTTTTATTGTTTATAAGGCATCTTTGTGCTTCCTTAGACAAATATTGAAGTCCTTTGGGCATTGATGCTTGTCTCTAGTAAATTTAGCTTTAACTTTGAGAATCCATAGTATCTAAGGTTAGGATAACTCATTTTGATCAAAGGTGGGCTTATCTTCAATAGATATAAGTTCCCTTAGGCTTAGACTTATAAATACAGACCATATTTATGTAATTGAATGTGTCTTTGAGATAATTAAATCAAAGATCAATGTCCTTTGTAGTTTTTCATACCACATTTACAAAATAAGCTTAGTGTATAGGTCCAACTCTTGTTTTTTTATAAAATTTAACTTGATATATCATATTTTAGGTAGGATATTCAAATTTTAAGTTGTAATTGCTTAGGATTAGAACAAGATCATAGTAAGAGACCAGGGAGCCTTTACTCAAGCTTGAGGTCCATAGAAAATATAGATGTGACAAAGGTAGATGCAAGAGATCTAGATCTTTACCTACCTCTTCAAGGTACTTGTGCTCTCAATATTCATCTGCTTATGGCTTGGTTGGGAGAATCTTCAATCAATGTACCAGGTGTGGTTCATGACCTCCCATACAACCCTAAAAAGTACTTACCTACATTTAGTCTAATAGGTATAGTAACTATTGAAGAACATATAAAATCTTTTAGAGCAGCATTAAGATTTCTAAATGTTATGCATGAGGATGTAGCTTGCAAGTTATTCCCCTTCACCTTTAAGTATGTTTCTTATGAATGGTTTTTAAACTTGCCTAATAATTACATCATTATTTGGGATGATTTTAACAATGCATTCATAGATCAATTTGGTAAGATTGTTAGTCCTTGTGTTATCTACCATCAATTCACCACCATTATAAGAGATGCAAGTGAGCATATTACATCCTCCAATGCTAGATTTCAATTTTTTTTTGTCAAGACCATAGACCCTTATAATCCTAATGATGTCTTAGCTCTAAAGATTTATAAAGATGTAGTAGATCCCATGACATATATATTTTTAAAGAAATACATGCAATCCATAACTTCATTAACTAGAGCCTATGCTAAAGTAGTAACCATCAATGATTAAATTCAACCCCAAGGTCAAATGGAATTTTTTGTTCTAAATATCAACACACGAATGCCTATGATGAACTTATTCCCAAACAATAATAAAAATATCTAAGCATTAAACTAGCTCCCAAACCTAACTCAATTGCCATTGAGTCATGCAGTTCCCAATTAGAATTGAGGAATCCTAAATCATCTTACTAATGGCTTCAACCAAAATGATCAAAGGGATTTGGTGCCATCTGCTAATAATAACTAGGTACATAATTTTAAAACTCTTAAAAATGAGAATGAGTCTATCTTGAAAATGGTTAAAAAATTAAGCATTGATTTCCTTCAGTTGTAGAAACAAGTAGACTATATTGAAGAACACTCTCATATGAACTTCTCATTTCAAATTTTTAATAGACCAAATAATATATTTTAAAATGATAGTTTTCATAATAATAGGAATAAAGAGCCATGTTTTGAAAAGAAATCTGTGGACATTAACCTCACTGATATTGCATTACCTGATTATTGTAGAGTACACTACATAGTTAGGCATGGGGAATTGATTTTATAAAAAATTGAAAAGCCTTTGAGGCTTTCTAAAAGGAGTTGGATACATTAAAAGTGATCCCTAACAAGGATAATGGTGAAATATCTTTTGGATCTAAGTCATCTGATGAATCCTTCATGGTAGACACCTTTGATTTCCCATTTCAAGAGGAAAATGAACTTGATGAGGTCCCTAAGGAGATCCAAGCCTTTAAATAGTTCTTAAAAAATATCTGTCCCTTGAGGAATAGGGAATAGAGGTAATCTTTGACCACTTCAACACCTGTAAATAATTTTTGAACTCCTCTAGACACTTCTTTAAGAAACAATCTTGAGCCACCTAAAGGGAGTACTTCTAAACCCAACATTTAAATTCCTAGATATTCTAAAACTAGATATAACATAGTTGAGGACATGAAGAAGATAAAGGATAATATTATATTACATGAACTTACATATATTATAGAGCAAAGGGACCTTCTTATAGAATTTTTATCAAAAATGTTCAATAATCCACCACAAACTTATCATGCCAATGTGATATGCACCAAACCAAGGTTGAATCTCTTCCTTTCTTGCTCATTGTCAAGATGTTTGGTAAAAACTTAAATAATTACTTATTAGATTTAGGAGCATATACAAATATCATTCCTATAGTTATATGTAAATAACTTGGATTTATTTCCATTAAGTTTGATAGGTTCATTACTTAATTAGATAAATCTTGAGTTAGGGTAATTAGGGAGCTTTTAAATGTTCACATGCAACTAGCTTCTAAGCCTATGGTACAACAATTCATTGATATTCAAGTTGTTGATATTACTTATGTTTATGGAATATTATTTAGTATGGAAAGGACCAAGGCTTTGAATGGTTACGTGTCTCTAGATTTCTCACATCTATGGCTACCTTCGAAGGGAGTTCTTAATCAAATCAGGGTTGAGAGAGAACCAATAATGAAACATATGATAACTGAGCACAATGTTATGAATGAGAGGGTCAATATAATAGAATTAGACTTAGTGGTTTTCACCTTATATATTGATACAGTATGTGATCCCAATAGTGATCATGTTATTCTTGGACTATGGAAGTTGTATTTTGATGGTGCTAGGTGTAATGTTAGATTAAGTGTCGGCATTATTTTAACGAACCCTACCAATAGAAAGTACCATGCTTATTATAAGATCCAATTAACTTGTACTAACAATATTTTTTAGTACAAATCCCTTATCCTAGGCTTATAATTTTCTATAAATATTAAGGTTAAAGAACTACTAGTTTATGGTGATTCAAAACTAGTGGTCAACTAGGTAAGAAGCAAATACTAATGTGAGCTCTCATACTTTAGGACTTTGGAATTTATTGAATCCTTTGATTCCTTTCATATCATTTACATCCCAAGAGAAGAAAAATAAGCTATTGATGAGTTGGCATCTACTACAACCAACCTCATGCCCAACCAAGATTTCCATAATTTCAACATTAAGCTAATCCCTTATCCTTCTGTGCTTGATAATGTTAACCATTTCCAAGTCTTAAATGATGATCAATAGATATTAGATTTAATGACCAATTTTGGAGCATTTTATGATCATATTATTTATGAGACTAATGAAGTACATCTAAGGAAGACAAATTTTATGGTAAAGTCATTCAGCTAAATGGCAATAAGTTCCCTAAGGGGATGATTGATTTAGAAAGATTGTTTGATTAGGACAAGTTAGTCAATGTTTTCAATGTTCCTAAGGTAAGTGGAAAATATGATAATGCTATTGATCTTGGCACATAATATCAACCCCAACTAGTAAATATTAGAAAAACTTGCACAAACATGGAAACTAAGAAAGCTAAAGAGTTCCTTACCTAATACAGGGATGCTATAGCTTGGTCTTATGATAACTTAAATATATTTGATCCAAGGGTCATTACCCATACTATACCCCTTAAGGAGAGTTGCAAATAAATTAGGTAGAAATAGAGGCTTGTAAACCTAGTCTTAGAACCCATGATCTTCAAGGAGGTCAAAATGTTACTAGATATTAGGATAGTCTTACCCATTAGGCATTCTATCTGGGTGGATAACTTGGTGCCACGCATGAAGAATAATGGTGAGATTAGAATTTGTATTGACTTCAGAAACTTAATCAAATCATTAGAAAAGGACAACTATCCCCTTCCTTCCCTAGACCAAGTGATTCAAGTTGTTTCAGGTTTAGCTATGATGTCTTTTCTTGATGGCTTTATAGGTTACAACCAAGTGTTGGTTGATAAAGATCACAAGAAGAAGATAAATTTCACCACAAAGTGGAGAACCTTTTCTTACAAGAGGATGAACTTTGGGATAATAAATGAAGGATCCACTTTTAAAATAGCTATAGACCATGCCTTCTAAGGCCTGATAGGTAAGTGCATCATTATTTATATGTATGATCTAACAATTTTTTTAAAAATATGGAAGATCACTTCATGCATTTGAAGCATGTTTTTGAAAGATGCATAAGGTATGGCATTTCATTAAACCCCAAAAAAATCATCTTTTGTGTGACTGAAAGAAAATTATTGGGTCATGTTATAACTGTCAGGATCTTACTCCACCAATAAGAGTATATATGATTACCTCTTGTATAAGCAACTAAACAAAAAATTTAACTAGAATGATAAGTAACTAGAAATATGAAACAACACAGGATATGAGAGACAATACACAATTGTATTAATAATCACTCAGAAGAAAATACAATAAAGAAGATGCCACTTCTTCTTCCACCTCTAAGGCTTGCCACACCTCAAGGACTTCTTCCCTCTCTCTCTTACGGTCCCAACACACAACTCCAATACAAAGTTGGTGTTCACCTCCACCAGTCAGTAACAATGCTGCCAGTACACCAAGTACACAACTGTACTCTAAGTAGATCTCCCTTTCCTTGTTGCCACCTACAAATCAATAGACCTTACTTACCCTGTAGATATCTCTACACCCTGAAGAACCCTTGTCCTTGCCTCACCAAGTCCTTATGATTCTTCAACCAGTACCTCGGTGGATCTCCTAGTAGAACTTGCACAACCTACAACTCTCCCTGATCATACACACTCAGCACCCCTTTGGAACTAGGAGGAGCTACTCTAGCTCTCTCTTCAAGCTCAATGGTTTTCTAGCACACCTTTATAATACAGCCCATGAGTCTATTATATAGATCTCATGCATACAATAATTAGACCCTAATTACAATAATTAGATCCGCAGCTTCTAGTCTAAAATTGGCTCTTAACATGCAAACACTCAGTTCGTTAACTAACTGTCCGTGAAACTAGCAGTTCTAAACTACACAGGCAATCGACGTCAGTCCCTATCTACCTGGAGATGACCGATGCCGGCCAATCCTTGACCGACATTGGTTTCTCTTCCTATCTAATCCTACCGATGTCGGTTGGCCTAATCGACACTGGTGTCTGTGACACTTCAGTAACTCCTCTTGTTCGCAACCTGGTGAAGCTTTCAACTCCACAACCTAACAATAACCTAATATGGGATCTCTATAGATCCTAAAAGAGTGGAGTCCATATCTAGAATAAAACCTATAAACAATAAGAAAGAGCTAAAGTCATTCTTTGAGAAGATAAATTTTGTAAGAAAGTTTATTTCTAGCTTTGTAGAGATTGTCAAGCCATTGAATGACATTCTAAACAAGGATGCCAAGGTCACATGGAATGAATATTATAAAGAGGCAATAAATAATATCAAGGAGGACATTAGCCCACCTCCAGTCCTTATAAGTTTTGATTTCTCAAGGGACTTCTACCTCTATTCCTTTTCATCTAACCACACTATGGTTGTAGTATTAACTTAGAAAATTGAAGGGTGTGACCACTCGATAGATTTTATGAGCACTAATTTTAAGAATGTTGAGTTAACTTATTCATTGATTGATAAACATGGATTTTTATTAGTTAATGTAGTCAAGAAATTAAGACATTTCATCCTTAGAAATAAGGTGTGTGCTATCTTACTTGACCCTACCACCAAACTTATGTTAAGTCATAATTAATTAGGAGAATGTAGAGGTAAATGGATGTCAATTTTTTATGATTATGACTTGGAAATGAAAAAAAATTTGGTAAGATGCTAATGTCTGATCCAAATGATTGTTAATACTAACCCTAGGCTAAGTATTATGCAAGTAGATCAACAAAAATTTAAAGCTAGTGAGTGGTATGATTCAATCATACATTTTCTAATTAAATGGAATTTTTACTATAGGTCTATCTAGGTAGAAAAAGAGGGCCCTAAGATTTAAATTTGACCACTACTTAATCAATAATGGGACCTTGTATAGAATAAATTTATTTGAGATGTGTCTCACAAGAAGAAGCCACCCAAAATATGAGCACCTTTCATGAAAATCTGGGTAATAAACATCCATCTAGGAGGAACATATCTCAAAAAATTCTTAGAGTTGGCTATTATTGGCCAAATATATTTAAATATGCTCAAAAATATGTGAGGGAATGTCACTCATGTCATATTTTTAGCACCAAGGAGCCAAAGGCAACAATGCCGCTACAATTAGTCATGTTTGACAAACCCTTTACTTAATGTGGGTTAGAATTTATTGAGGTAATCAACCCCAATTCTTTTAAATGTCATAAATATGTCCTTATTGACATAAGCTATTGTACAAGGTAGACTAAAGCTATATCTAGTAAACACTGCAAGACTGAAGAGGTGATAAAATTCCTAGAATAAGACATCTATACTAGGTTTGGAACTCCAATCTCTCTAGTGCATGACAATGGGTATGCACTCATATCTATAGATATGAATAAATGGGCTTATGATAATGTTATCCCTCTCAAATTTACATCCAACCATTATCCCCAAGGGAATGAAGTCTCTGAATATATAAATAAGAGCCTAATGAAGGCAATCAAGAAGTATATTGTAGACAAACCCAGGACATGGCATAAGCTCCTTAAATTTGCACTTTGGGCTGATAGGATAAGAATAAAGAAATCTTTAAGAGACTCACCATTTCTATTAGTTTATATACAAGAAGATATTTTTCTTATCACTCTCAAGTTTTCCACATACATATTTATGCAAGAATACATGAGATGGAACCAAGAACTTGCCACTTCAAGATTGTTGGACATAATTTAAATGGAAGATGCAAGGGAGAAATCCTTTGCTGATTTTATTAGGCACAAAACCATAGTTAAGAGATGGTTTTATAAAAGGTCAAAGATCAAGGTATTCAGACAAGGAGACATAGTAAATCTTTGGGACAAAGCATTTAAGTCTAAGCGTAGACATGGTAAATTCACACCCTTGTGGATTGGCCCATACCAGATTGTAGAAAAATTGGGTAACAACACCTTAAAGCTCAAAGTTATACAAGTAGAGTTTATATTACCCACCAGTGGGCAATACCTCAATCACTACTTCTCTGCTGCTCTTTTGGAGGTCTTCATGGAGTAGATTATAAGATGGTTAAATTTAGAATAGATAAGCTAGCTAGTTTCCTTTCAGTTATTTCCTTCCTATCCCTTATTTGTGCATAATCATGGAGATATTTATTTATTTTCCTTTCCTTTCTTTCTTTATTTTTTTTGTGTGTTTCTTTCTTGCTGCCTTGTTTCCTGGTTCCAATAAGTCCTTTTGGATAATATTAAGCTTAAAGTTATGAAGTTTGCTTGAAAGTTTCCAAAAATTAGAAATAAAGGTAGGAACCCCATGCATATGATGACCATGGTCCTGAAATGTAAACATAAAGCTATAATTTATAGAAACTAGTAAAGACCAATAGAAGTCAACTATTTCATGGGAACTTAAGCATTTTTCTAGCCTCAAATTGGTTTTAAGAAGACTTGCACTTGTAGGGTGAAAATTCAAAATATCATGGTGTATTCATACTAGCACTTAATCAAAATCCTTGCCTAGGATAAAGGTCACAACCATAGATGATTTTCCAAAGTATCAAACACTTGACCAAATCCTAAAACCTAGCTATTCTAATTCCCAACCTTGTTAAAAGCATACAATTATCAAGAAAATACTAAAAATAACTCAATGTAAAATCAAAATCTTTATAAGCATATGTGATTCTAGTAATCTCCACCAAGGCTATGGATGCCCTTATGTTAGTGGAACAAGACTTTGAGTAGATCCAAAGGCATCTCTATTGGGGTTATGGATTCCTAGCTAATAGAATAGCAATGCAAAAGCCTTATTTGAGCTAAAATCATGATTTTTAAAGAACATCTTAACATGTTATAATACAGTGTTAATGACAAAGGAAATGAAACCTAAAAGTTATTTCTTGAACCCCATGGAAAATAGTAAGTGGAATCAAATCACACATATAGTATGGAAATATCTTAACATTTGGCCTTAACTCTGCAAATGCAAGGTTTATTTCAACCATAATCTAATTTAGATGATGATATTGATCAAATGGAATAGATGACCTAATTATTTGTCTAAACCAAAGTCTCTAAGTTCTAACATATTTTTATGTTTCCCCCATGAGTCACCATTTTTTGGGACCAACATACCTCCATTTTTTTTAAAATTGGGACCCTGGAGAAACCTTAAAGTTTGAACATGAAATATGACATGTTAGGGTCATTTATAGAATTTGAATATCATCCAATTTGTTAAGATTAAGCTTACTTAGTTTTGTGTTTGCATTACTTTGGATTAACATCATTAACAAATTGTCTTTATTGCTCTAGTTACAGGTTCCATGGCATTGTCCTTGAGAATTTCATGTTTTGAAACCTTGACCAAAGCCCTCAATTTAAATTTGAATGTTAGCAAGAACCAAATTGGTGGGAACCCTTTTTAAATCCATTTTTGGACCTAAGTATAAAGCTCATGTTTTAAGATTAGTCATGTTTTTCAACACAACTAAAACTTAACTTAAAACACTTGACTCCCTTTTATTAGTTTCCCCTTTAAAGGTTCCTTTGTATACCCAACTACTTGTTTGTTCTGTAGGGTCCTTTTAAATATTTCTTAACCTAGCCTAAGATTTTAACTCTAAGGCCCCATTATATTTATTAATATAAATGGGACCTTAGTCTTAACATCTTATCCTAAATTTCATTTTCTCAAGTCTCCTTTTATGTTAGCTTGGTCCCTTGTTTATACCTAAGCCTTATGTTTTAATACTAAGGCCCCAACATATTTACTAATGCAATCGGGACCTTAGTCTTAACACCTTAGCCTAAGTCTTTATCACTAGGGTCCTAACATTAACCTCCTTATACCTTGCAAGATCTAACAGCCTTCACTTTATCATAGCCTTCAATCTAATGAAATGAGAAAAACCTGAACTATGAATTAAGAAATGTGTATCTTAGATGAATCAATGGTTCACACTTCCCCATGGCCCTTTAATCAAATTATGTGAATAAAATGGATAGGATCATGCACATAACTCCTTGGACCAAACATATTCAAGCTCTTAGATCACCATCAATGGTCCTCACTTCATCAGAAAGACTCAATCAGATAGAGCGAGGCATAGTGGAAAAGCCAAGGGAATATCGAAGGCCCAAATGATAAATACATAATACCCTTGCAGTTTATGATCAAAAGAAAAAGGACCTACCTGCTAGAAATAACTAATCATAAGCAAGCTCTTGGATCATGATTGATGGCTTATGCTTTGTCATGGATTTTGATCCAATGGAGTGAATTAAGTCCAAGATCTTAGGAAGCCTCGTGGATGTGTCAAGTGGCATTCTCATAATGGGTCATAATAATTTTATGAAATTAAAATTGATACTCATGTAACCATTATTTGATTTTTTCAAGGACGTGTTTGATGTCCATATGATTTTCAACTTTAAACCCATCAAATAAAAAACTTCACTAGCTTAACATTGACATTCGTGTGACTATCAATTGATGCCTGTGAAGACATATTTGACATCCAAGAGACCATAAAATTTAAGCTAATCAATTATCCCACTCAAGATCAAAACACACTCCAAAATCTTGCTAGAAGGCTTGGAAATGGATTTACAATCTAACAGAAGTGCTAAAAAATTGCTCAAACACTAGAAATCTTCAATTTGAAAAATGTGGAAATGGTCTTATGATCTAAATATACACAAAATAAACTTAGTTTAAACCTATAATTTAAGGTCCTCATGGCATTTTTTTTAATATCATGAACCTTAAATCATAGACTTATACTAAGTCTTATTTTAAAAGGAGAGTCTTTATAGTGTAAAAGTTAAACCAAATGCTTGTAGCTAAAAGTTTTAATGTGTTTGTTGTTAGACCATTATGACATGTTGATATTTTTTAGTATATTTTATAAAGCCTTCACATAAACATTTTAGACCAATACATACATTGTGTTTATTAAACACAACATAAACATTAGCCTAGAATATTTAGGCCATTGTCCCCTTGGGTATGAATCAGAAAACTTAGACATAAACCCCTTAACCTAAGGTTTACTTTGTGCTTAATAAACAAAACAAACCTTAGACTAAGGGACTTAAACCTAAGTCACAATCTTAATAATATACTAACTTAAAGTTTAGGAATATCTACAGATCAATGGTTCATGTTTCATCACTATATTTTTATCCAATGATGTGAGGCTCCTTTTCAACAAGGCCTCAAGAACCCACAAATTTGATGCATGGTGAAGGATATTTCAAGGCATATCTGATAGGATGATCTAACGGTTCGTGATTCATCATTAGAAGATGATATAATGGTGTGAAGGTGCTCATGAATTTTCAAAGACCTATGATCTCATTGCATGGTTAATTCTCATATGACAAAGGACTGACATAAGATATGAATCATGGGTAAGGCACGTAAAGATGCAAAGTGTCATAACCATATGGATTAGACTAAAAGGAGACAATCACAAGAAAGGGCCTAGATTAAAATTAATGGCTTGCACTTATCCTAAATTTTAATCTAATAAAGTGAAATAAAATATCCACTTTTAAATGCCAAAGGCTAGTGCCCAAATGGCATTTATGAAAAATGCCATGAAAGGTCCAAACCGATGCCATATAGGCACCATGCAAGAAGAAAAGGAAAAAATACAAGATATTGTCAGCTCAAAAATGCAAAGGTATAAAGGCAAAAGTCCAAACCAAATCCAAGGCATGTATAAGACAAAGCCTAGATATATTCCATCATTAAAACTCCAAAACCCTAAACCCTGCATAAAATGACCTAAATGGACTCAATTGGTTACAACTTGATCCAAGGAGAACTTCATTGTGTTTCTAAGTGCAAGAGAGCTTTCACAAAGATCATTTACAATCTAGTGTGAATAATTAGCAATAATATGGACTATGGTAGCTCATAGATAGCAGTTGAAGGAGGAAATTGAGCTCTATTTATCAACAACTAATGAAGGTTGAATCTTCAAGGACACTAAATTGGATACTATAGCCCTAAATATCCTAGGCATTAGGAATTGGTCTAAACTCTTCTTCATGATTAAGGAATTGAAAATCATCATAAAAGAGGAGAAAATAACTACCATTATAAGCCAGAGGCAGTATGACCTAGTCATTGATTAGATGGTCAACCTCCAATATACTAAGGCAAAGCCTAAGGTACTAAATTACATCAATATCCTTGCTTGCATCTTTATTGACTGTAGAATTGATAATGAATGGATCATTCAGGAGGGAGATTCTAAGAAGGTGGCATATATTTCCCTTGTGGATTTTGAGAAGTGTTATAAGATCCCCATTACCCATGTTGATTTATCCAAAATAAAAGAGTGGACCTCCCAACATGACCTAGACTCAATCCTTAGGCCCTGGCTACACCAAGGACCCCACATCTTTAGGGATTTTGAAGTAAAAATCCCAATAATTCAATTCAAAGATGGCATTAGGGTAATAATGACCCTATTAAACCAAGCCTTTAGAGCCCCTTCAACTACCTATGTGAATAAAATTTAGGTCTTATATGTACATTTTCATGATAGAATAGAAGCTCACCCCTCTAATTAGAGATTTGATTAGTATATTATTGGCCAAGTAGTTCACTACCATCAAAAGAAATACATCTAAGTATTTTTTTATGATGTCATACCTATTATACAATCTTCTTGCCTCAATCACCTTCCCTAGGATTAGGATTTTGTCCCTAGATGGCAAAATCACCATTTCACACCACTATTCTAAATTACATATCTTTAAGTGTAGGAACCACATGCAGTTTATTTGTGACTAAATTTATCCAACCATAGTTGAGGCCATCACAAGAGTTTTTATGCCTAGGGTTCACCCCCTAATCAATAAATATTTGGAGATGATAGGTGATATCTGGTACTACCCTAACTGCATGGTCAACAAAATTGAGGGAATCATGTCCCAACTTTGTAGGTTACTAGTATACATTCCTAAAAATTTCACTGAGAAAGAAATTGCCTCCCAATTCCTAATGACATCGATAGTAGTTGTAAAGAGAAAAATAAAGGTCGTCTCCACCCCTTCCCACTGATCATTGGAAAAACCATACTTCAAGACTGGAAATAGGTTGAAACCATGGCTAAACATAGGGATTCATTTGGTTTTCAACTTGATGAGCTCAAGATGTGGGATCCTAGGAATGTAGTGGCTAGCCACTTAAAGGAGAAGAAGCTCCCCAAGCTTGAATATGCACATCAAATTGGTGTTTTTAACACCATCTATATCAAAGCTATGAATTATGAAGAAGTATTAGCCACAATCCAAGGCCACAATATCAAGCTAGAAGATAGGCCAACCAAATATGACCAGACCTCAAGAGAGACATGTAAAATACATCTTTTAGAGTATCACTTGCTCCTTGGTCCATCTGGGATGGCACAAAGATAACCACAAACATAACCATAGGGATAACCTAAGAAAAAATAGGATGAACAAGGCAAGGGCAAGGAGAAATTAGGAGAATTAAGATTGGAGGAGAGACCTAAAGAAGGACCCCCTCCTTCAACACTTCCCCAAAGGCCACCTTCCCCATCCAATATATTGATATTATTGCCTTGGAACTAGAAGAGACACTTGAGGTTGCTCTCAAGGATCTTACAAAGGCATATGACATAGACAAAGAGGGGGAATGACTTGAAGAATCCCAAATCTAAGAGGGAGAGCCTAGAGATGTTAAAGGAAAATATCTTGTCCCTATGCCATCCATAAAGAAGAGAAAAGTAGAGTTAGTATTGGTTCTTGTGGGACCAAATAAGAGACCCAGATTGACCATCTCTCAACCCACAAGTGAGATATATTTGTTTAGTGATAAATGTACCATTCATGGATTAGTCATTCTAAATTGTTTCATTTATGGGAGATTAAAAAAGATCCCCTCTCTTTCCCATTCATGGGCCATGATAAGAGTCATTGACATTGAGATACAATATGACATGAAGCCATGGATAAGGACTATGGTTGAAGAGCAAAAAGAGAGAAGAATTGTATCCACCCTAATACAAAGAAGGTAAGAAGATGGATGCTCCTAGAGCATTAAGTAGCTCAGTTGTGTTGGTCCCAAAACTTCCCAAGTTCAAGAATATAGTCACTACCATCTAATTCAACCCTAAGACAACTAGATTAGAAAGAATTACAACTAGGATAGCTATGGTTGAAACAGAGGATTCAGCTTTAAAAAGGTGGAACCCTTTGTAGGATTAACCTTATTTAAGGGTTAGTATCTTGGTGAAGCAACCATCCATGAAGAGGATGTAGAAAGTTTAATTGAGTCCCAATCAATAAAATCAAAATCTAGGGTCTAGGGCATGAAATAAAGGATTTTAAACTTGTAAAGGGAAAAGGAAAACCTACAAACATAGGACATGATTATAATTCATGATGAGTCATTTTATGCCATGTTTAAAGCACTCAAAATAATGAAGTTGAGGCAAAGTGAATTAGATTGTTAGAATGCATTGGCCAAGAGTTTGGTCACCCAATGGCAAGCCTCAGGGGATAAAATAACCCAAGTTCTCAACATTCAAGGAAGGAAACAAATCCCGGGCTTCAAAACCATTATTTTAGGACACTTGAGCATAATTTTGGGAATTGTGGTTTACAAAGTTCAAAGTTTAAGTGCTTGGCACAATGATGTGAGAAGACCCTTGGAAGATGATAAGGAACTAGTTACAAGAATTGATCAACTTCTTGGGACTATGCTCACAGATTTTACACAACCCACTATCCTTGGAATCATAAGTGATGAATAATTTAATCATAGGACTACTTTGGTAACCCAATAAATTAAAGGAAAAGCCAAGGCAAATCTAGGGATAATAATATTAAGATCTTAGACATGATATTCAATGTAGGAGAAAGGATAAATGAAGCTAGGATCATGAAAGAGGCCATGGCCAGGAATGATAGGGAAATTGATGACTTGGCAGATCAATAAGAGTGTATCATAAATCTTGTTGTGGATCTAGATCTAGTTGATGAGCAACATACTAAAGCCATGAGCATCCTCCAATAATGATAATCAGGGGCCCCACCAAAAATTTAAGTAATATACTATTTTGTATAATTTTATAAATTTTGAAATAGGATATTCCATTATAAAGGCATATGCTAATTTATTAGCATATTTGCCTCTAGGTTAGTATGATTGTGAAAAGTGCTCCCTTTGACCTATCTTGGTATTCCCATCTCTGTTGGAAGAATTCCTAGGGAGTCTTGGCAGAATATGTTGGATAAATTTCGTGTGAAAATTAATCATTGGACCCATCGCTGGTTGTCCTTCATGGGTCATGTTCAATTGCTAAAATCTATGGTGCAGGCTCTCCCCATTTATAGATGTATGATTTAGGTGGCTCTTATGGGCTTTGTTAAGGAGTTGGATTCCTTAGAAAGATAGTTTTTATGGGCTGGTAGCTTATTGTCCTCTAAATGGAGCCTTGTTAGATGGGACATTGTTTATAGCCTGAAATAGCTTGGCATCCTTAGGTTAAGGTAGTCATCACTGTTAGGGATGGCATTGGCTACTAAATTGTATGGCAGTGGTGTGTGGAGTAGGATGGGATTTGGGCCAGGTTATTAAATCATAAATACTTCTTGGGGGTCCCTCAAATTGATATTCCTTGTTATCCCTTGGTGGGGAAAGGCTCGGTGATTTGGAGTACACTCAAGAAAGGCGCTACTCTAATTAAGGGGGGTTTATTTTGGATTTGTAAAAGAGGGACTAAAGCTCATTTTTGGTCTGATTCTTGGGATGGATTTCCTCCCATTATGTCTCAATTCCCTAATTTGGTAAATCTATGCCAAAGGTTCTATGAAGTAGGATGGTCAAGGGTGAGTGACTTCAAGTCCCTTTCCTCTCATGGACAGATGGTGGTGGTGAGATGGAAGAAACCTGAGGAGTGGGCTATTGTGGGTATGGAGGAGGAGTGTGCTAAACTTCATAACATCCTTTCTCATAGGTGTTGTAGCTCCCTCTAGGAAAGGGATGTCCTTTCTTGGTCTCCTAATCCCAAGGGTGTCTATACTGTTGATTTTGGATATCAAGTTTTATTATTTCAATAGATGGATGGGGTGGAGGTTCACTGGTGGAAGAAAGCATGGAATAAGCTTTCTTGGCTGAAGAGTAATTGCTTTATATGGACTTTGGATTGGAATAGATGCTTGACATGGGATAAGCTTCAGAAGAGGGGTTTTTAGGGTCCTTCTATGTGTGTTTGGTGTGGATGTGGAGAGGAGGATTCCTCCCACTTGTTTTTCTAGTGTCTCATGACTTGATAGCATTGGCATTTTTGGTGGAGGTTTGGAAAAGACCTTATGTTCATCTGTCCTCCCTAGAGGATTTTTGGAATAGTTTGGGGAGACCTCCTTTGATGGCCTCTTTCTTACAAGATGTGTGGTATGTTGGGCCTTCTTTCATACTCTGGAAGATTTGATTGGAATGAAATCAAAGAATATTTCAAGGAGAGAATTTGTTGATTCGACAAGTTTGGCACAAAATTATGGGTATGATTTGAGAGACAGTGGAAGCTAAGTGTGATGTGGTGTTCCCTTTGGCAAAAGGGGATGTAGAGTTAGTGGATAGGCTGGGTATTCAACGGTTGTCTCCAGCTTCTTCTTGTGTTAGGAGAGGAAGGTAGATGAATAAGAAAGTTCAAAGGAGGGGAGTTGGCTACCCCCTCTGGCTAGCATTTTGAAGCTCAATACTGATGGCTCTTTAAGAGGAAATCCTAGCCTTGCTAGCATTGGTGGGGCTGGTAGGGACTTTTCTATATCAATGGTTTTTTTTTCTTTTTTGTTCATGAAGGAGTTCCAAATAACAACCTTATGGAAGGTTTGGTGATTCAATACACTTTGGAGAGGTCTTATGCTTTGGGATGGTGTAAGGTTATTTGTGAGTCTGACTCACAGGTTTTGATTAATGTGTTGAATAAACAAAAGGTATCTAATGTTAGTTGGCAAGTGGAAATGATAGTGCAACAAATTTTGTAGATGAGTTCTTTGATGGAAATGGTGTCCTTTGTCCATATCCCAAGGGAGTGGAATAGGGCAGCAAACTGTTTGGCTAAGTGGACCTCTGAGTAATTAGATGGATGGAAGATTGATGAGTGGGAGTAGGTTCCCCATGAGCTCCAACATGACTTGGAGAGGATTCTAGCTAAGGATGAGAATGATATTGGTGAAGGATAATGGTGTTTCAAGCTTGGGTTGACTAGTTCTTTTGAGTTCCTCGGGCCCTAGCCCTTTGTTGTTTTGTAATACTCTTTTTTGATTTTCAATAAATTTTTTTACCCTTTTATTAAAAAAAAGTATGATTGTGAAAAGCATGTGTATTTTAGAACTTGTAAGGACAATTATCCTTATCTTTGTACGCCTATATTTTGTAACTGATTGGTATACTCCCTGATCTTTCTATAAAGGCATGTATCACCATTTGTAAAAGAGGATATATTTTTGATCAAATTTTATACACTTAAAGTAATTAATATAATCAAAGAATTCTATAAGGATTATCCATATTTTATATGTCAATTTCTAATATAGATTATTTATCTCAATTATTGGTAGAGGTCTTAAATTTGAATGGTGTCTTTGAATTTTGAGCTGCATTTTCTAATCATAGGGTTTCTAATTTGTGCATTTGCTAGATTAGTTAGAAGATATTAGGTTTTGCTTCACTAAATTTTTCTCTATATTTAGATGTGCTAATTCTATTTGATTATAGTAATAAATCCTTAAAGTAGATATGGTTCTTACTTGTGACTCTTTACATTATTTTTTGAAGCTTTCCTAGTATATAGTGGAATTTGAGCTTAGGCTATCTTGCATTATATATTGGTTGAATGCATAATCAATTATAATTGATGATTTGTCATCATGTTTGAGACTAAAATTAGTAATCAGTCATTTCTTTTTTTGCCTTACCCTTCTCTTTGCTCCTTTGTTACAAAAAATCACATTAGTTTAGATTCATTATAAATATCCACTTAGATTAGTCTATAGCTTAAATAAAAAAACATAATTCATATAGTATTAACATAAACTCTCTAAAATTCATGAAGAATAGACCAAGCTGTCTCCCAACCACCAAATCATATAAATATTGTGGAACAATTTATCTTGCTCTACTGTTATTTCACCACAAGCAACTAGATTGCCAAAACCTACAACTCATGATATAAATGTTTTAAATTATAAAATGAGAAGTGTTATTTATAAAATAAGAGCACTTGTGGTTCATTTAGGAGTATCAACAGATGGGAGTGAAGTTTCGATTGTATATATGATGCATAGGATTGTATACAGTGTAAAGGTATATGACACTATGTTCTCATGGGGTAGGACTATGCTTTCCAAACTATACAGGGATCTCTATAGGTTTACATAGGAGGAATTTAGTGGTAGATTAAATTCAATGATGTTATTGCATTGTTGGGATTATGAGCACATAGTAGTTGTGTGGTCGATAGGATTACCGAGGCAGAGGTGGGCACCTCCACAACAATTTGGTGGGTGGTGGATGAGTAAATTGGCTATCTAATCCCTTAGGATGGATCATTATAGGTGGGTGATAGACATATTGATAGATGATGACATTGTATGGAGGCCTTATAAAGGATTTCCTAGGTAGGTTAAGGATAGAGTGTGATTGTGGTTTATGAGAATTAGTTATTAGATACATGATCGTTGGGTTAGAGTGTACAAATGATTTTAGTATGATTGCATGATTAGATAGTTTGTGGTACCATAGGATGTGCCCTCAATAGCATGGGTATGGGTGAAGAGTGCATGGGTACCAAGAGGGGTAAAACATCATGAGAGGCTTACTAAGGTTGAGCTAGTATTGTTACCTTTAGATGCATGGGATGAAACTATAGACATTCCTGATGTGGATGATGTTAGATGTACATATGCATATAATACATGGTGGAATAAGCATCGATGGGATCAATTATATCTTTTTCATGGAGGGGATGCTCTTGGGTATGAGGATCCTGAGCCAATCTAAATGATGGGAGGTAAACAGTGATTATACTTGAATTATATATGAATTTATGCTTTTAGTTTGATTTGAAAGTGTATATCTAATGTAGTATTTTACTTTATGTGCTGGTGGAGTAGGATGTGCTCAAGCTGAGGCACATGTAGGGCAGAGAGTGGAGATGATAACTATTGGGAGACCATCATTGAGTCTACACTCCAAGAGCTTACACAAAATGTTCCTGATGATGCAGTGGAGGAGGGTTTGATAGAGCAAGTGATAGTGATAACTAGTGTTCATGCTCTTTTGTTTGATAGATCTACTATAATGACAACTTCATATTTTAGTATGTGGGAGAGAAAGATGAGTTGGGAACTAAGCTATATAAGCATATGCTACCTCCACCTGATTATGGTTCTATTAGCACTAGGATCATGGATGAGTACACAAAATTCTAGAGGTAGTATATGGTCTTACATGAGGATCATGGTTGACTACTAGAGTGAGACAGTCCTCAAAAGAGGCATTTGGCAGCTCAAGGAGATGTGGGGTCATCTAGTGCTAGGTTGTATTATGGGACTAGTACTAGTGGGGAGAGTGAGACTGAGAGTGAGGGCATGATGCCCATTCATGATTGATTGTATTTGATATGGTGTATATGTTTTTGAAAAATCATTATGTGTGTGTGTGTGTGTCTATATATATATATATATATATATATATATATATATATATATGTATATGTATATATATACATACATACATACATATATATATATATATATATATGTATATGTATATATATATGTATATATATATGTATATATACATATGTATATATATATATATACACACACACATATATGTATATATAAATATATGTGTATACACATATGTATATAATATATGTGTATATATACATATATGTATATGTATATGTGTGTGTGTGTATATATGTTGGTTTGATTTTGGATTCAGGCATATTGTGTTATGGAATTTGGAATAGATTGGCATATGTATTGCAAATGGTTGATTAGAAATAGTTGATTTGACATTGATATTGATAAATGTGATGTTAATTTTGATTTTGAATTATATGTGAGTAAAAATTTATTGTTTTGTAATTTGTAAATTAATTTGATAAAGTGAATTGCTTTAAGATTGGTAAAATGGGATACTAGTGAGGTCCAGATTTGGATAATATGGTTTGTCTAGGGATGGCTATTTGGAACTATGAATTCTATTTGTTAGTAAAAGGGGATGTAAGAGATCATTTTTGTGCATATCACTTCCCTGAGAGTTGCTCCATCATTACCTCCTAAGTGAAGCTATGTAATCATGCATATACTAATTGATGTTTAGACTATGTGTTCAATCCCTCTGAGTAAGTGGCTCAAGAATACAAAGGATGGACCTTTGGCTCCATCTTTATCCCATGAAGTGAAGTTATGAATTGACATAAATATAAATGTGTGTCATACCACTATCTTAACCTTGATGGCCAATTAAACAAGTGCCCATACTACTCATGCTATATAGGAACATACGTTGTATATGATACTATCTATTATGCACTAACTATAGTTGTGCATGGATACTCTACCAAATATGACCTTAATAGATGTGTAACTAAAGCTATGTTCTATGAATAAGGATCATCTATCCATAATAGTAGTGGATTGTAGTGTGAAATAGTACCCTATAGCCTCTACTATGATGCATATGATCAAGTGATAGATCAAGATGGAGCAGAACCCTATGATAGTGGCTCATCTAATCTCAATCATAATGGGTTTTTACATGAAATGGGTCCTATAAAGATTGGTCATTATGAATATCTCTTTGAAATAATACTCTATGATGTGGGTTCATCTAATCTTAATTATATAATACGTGAGATAGGACCTAGAAAACTTGGTTATAGTGAATATCTTTCTAGAGAGATACTCTATTGTGGTGTTTGTGACTGTGCTAGATATGTATATGGAATTTCACTATGTAATCCTTAAATTATAGTGTTATATGTATGATCCTCTCATTATACTAGTTTCCAAAACTTTTGAATAGTGGAATAGATATCCTATGAGTTTCTGTCCTAGAAGCTACATTACTCTCATGATGAGTAATTGATGATTATAGTGAAGGAATGTCCTAGGATGACTTGGCCATAGAGGAATGAGGTTTTGGAATCCATGATGGGGGAGATCTTGATTCCCCCTATGTAAATTTTATGATGCCATTATAAACACATCTATTAATGCAATCCTTGAGTCCTTAACAATCATTATCTTTGTGTCCATGGATATGATGATAGTTAGAAAAGGGACAATGTGGATATCTATGTAAGAGACATGGATATCTTCAATGATTAGAAGGTAATGTGATTAACCTCTTATCTAGTAGTGTTGATAATATCACACATGTAATATCCTGCTCTAAATCAAACTATAATGGTGCCTTGCTGCTAATCTTTATAGTGCATACTATAGGTTGTGCATTGGAAACTAGCTCTCTGTTCTTAATTAGTTGTTTTTCTAGTTGAGGTCTCCTATCTTATTTTGGACATGGTGGTTTTTATGTGCTAGGAGCTGTAGATGGAGGTAATACTATGAAATCTAGAGTAATTCAATCAACTAAATCTACCTCAATCAATCCCCATTTCTTTTCCAAGGCTAGAACTATATAACATAAGTTATTGAAAGAGGAATCTATCTGATATAATAGATGCTCAAGGATAAGTTGATGAAGCCACTTAAAAAATATATGCTGATTAAATTTGTTGGTTTATAGATCAATCTTAACATGTGTATCTTAAATCATAAGATATAATCACTAACTAGCTCTGAAGTATTTTGATGCAATGTGGAAAGTTTCTCATATGTAACATGAGGGCCCATGTTTTCTATTCAATATCTAAGAAATACCTCCTCTAAGCCATCATATGTGTGCAAGGAACCAATAGGGAGTAGATGAAAGAACCAATTCTATGCATTACCCACTAGTATCTGCTGGAACAACTTGAGTAGAATCAAAAGACTCACATGAGATGGCAAAGCCTTCTTAACGACTTGAAGGTATCTGAATGGATATCTAATTCCATCAAAGTGAGGCAATAATGGTATCTGGAGATGCTTAGGCAATGAATATTTTACAGATGTCTTTGAAAGAGGGTTACCATGTAAATCATTAGCATTCATACAAGACTTATAAGCCTTGTTTTCCAAGGTAAGGAGATGTATTTGGTGTTGTAATTCACCAACTGCATGTATCAAATAAATAATCTCCTAAGATGGTATATTAACATCTTGAAGTGGTTAATTTAATCATTAAATTTGATCATTAATTTTAGTCATGGGAATGCTACATTTAGCAATTGGATAATAGAGAGTGGGTGTGCTCACTTGAACTTTTGTAAAAATGGTAACTTGGACCTTAGAGAGGGATGTGGGCTACCATTCTCTTTAGGTGAAAAGTAAGAAATAGGTGCTACTATATTATGGGGTGGCTTAGGATATTCATTGGTATCTTTATGTTTAGTGAATCACATCTTAGTTGAGTAGAGGATGTGATGTTATCATTAATATATGCATCATTTGAAATATAATCATGCATAAAAGTAGAAACAAAATTTGGTAGTGCATTATGTTTGAAAGGAAGAGTGAGAGAAGAGTTATAAACATGAGATGCCTTTTATTATTCACTATGTACATAATAATCACCATTATTCCATGCATTATCATAATGAAAATATGTTCATAATCATTC
Source organism: Torreya grandis (assembly GCA_037957365.1). Taxonomy (NCBI): domain Eukaryota; kingdom Viridiplantae; phylum Streptophyta; class Pinopsida; order Cupressales; family Taxaceae; genus Torreya; species Torreya grandis. The sequence goes on along the minus strand of JARHVA010000007.1, from coordinate 3,308,675 downwards.
TCATTTTCATATTCATTTGCATGTTCACTATCATACTCATTATCACTTTCATTGTCACTAGGGATAGGTGTAAGAGAATAATTTAATTCTTTTTTAATATGCAATAAATTATCATGTGAAATTGGAATATTATGTGCATCTATGTTATCCATGGATAGAGTGTATGCATTATTTTCATTTGAAATATGAGAATTAAGAGTAAGAGGGTTATCAATTATACATTCATTTGATAAAGTAGAGTTGAGAACATGATATGGATAATTTGAACTATGCACTAGAAATTTAACTTTATTACATTTATATTGTTGTATTTTTAACATAGAAGTATCAAAAGAGAGAGAGAGATTAGGTTCACATGGAAGAAAATTATCACCAATAATAGGTTCATGTGGAAGTGCATGACTAATTTGTTCATTTGGTGCATTGTGCATGGGAGAATGAGGTGAAAAGTACCTTTCCCATTTATCAAAATTATTTCATTTAGAAGAGGGAATAAAAGAGATAGGTTTGAGAGAAGAAGATGCATCTACTTTTCCTTCACTATCACTTTCACTTGTATCATCATATTCCTCATTACACTAATAGTAATTATCTTCATTGTATGAAATCATTTCCCATATTTTAGCTAATGGGAAAATTTGTCCATTCATTGTCATAATTATGACAAAAATTTAGAAATTGATCTATGGGATGAGAGAGAAGAAGTGCTTGTAGTGGCCATTTTATTTCTTTCACCAAAGGGAATGTGAAAAATTATTATTAAGAAAATACATGAATAAATAACTACTAAAATAGAAATTTTGAAAATATTTTTGACACTATAAAAAAATTGCAAAAATTCCAAAACATTTTTATAAAAATTACAAGGAAGGCTTGGGGTTTTAGGACCTAGTTTAGTAATCTAGGGTTTTGAATTGGGTTTTTAGAATTTTTTAAAATTATTACAATAATTTAAATTATAAAATAAATTTGAATAGGATAAATGCACAAAAATTTATACAAAAATTAGGAATTTAAAATTTAATTTTTAAACAAGACAACTTAAAACATAGAGATTTTGAAAATATTTTTGATACTCCAAATAATTTGCAAAAAAATCCAAAATTTTTATCTATAAATTGTAAGGGAGGGAGGCTTGGGGTTTGAGGACCTAGTTTGGAAGTAGAAATTTTTAAAAATATTACAATAATTTAAATTCTAAAACAATATTTGAATAAAATTAATGCACAAAAATTTATAAAAAAATCAGAAATTTGAAATTGAAATTTTCCACAAAATATGAAGAAAAAATACTAAGAGTACTTAGGGTTTTAGATTTGTTCAAAGTAAGAAATATTTTATTATTTTTGAAAACTAGTTTTTAGTTCCTAAACAATAAAGGGTCTAGAATAAGGGGAAAAATTTAATCTAATATGGTAAAATATAGATTTTTATCAAATTAATTACATAGGGAAGAGAAGTAACTTATCTGGAAAAGTAGACTAAGACAACTATTTCAAAACCTAAAAATTTTTATACAAGATTGGGAAGATGTTAGGAATATGGATCTATATTTTGTTCAATGAAAGGACATGAGCACCAAAAATAGGACACTTCAGGGTCTAACATTGTAGTCTAGGTCCTACCAGTATTATACAAACTAGTCACAAAGATATGAGTTTTTTAGGTTTTATCCATTGTACTTATGTGAGCCTACCTATGAAATTTTGAGTCTTGAATGTTGATAGAGATTTTTGTATAACTATTTTAATATTAAAAACTTTGGATCCATCTACACACATAAAAAACAAAAAATTCATCAAAAGCAAAAGGGGGAAAAACTAGGTTAGGGTAAGTATGATTTCACGATCTAGAACCCCTCCTATCCTGATTACTACCTACATTAACCCTCAAGATAGGGTCTCAAATCAGATGTATTTATCCCTTAGGTAACATTCATAATCAACATACACTATAGATTTAAAATTGACTTTCACCTAGGCCCTTCCTTGATCAAGCATGCAAATCTCTATATGATGTAGAATGCTGAGCTATATTATTGACTGTTATTTAATTAAATATTGTGCCAAAGTATTAAGTGTTATATATAAAATTCCTTATGTATTAATTTATATGGGAGACCCTTTATTTTTAATTTGGGATATTTATTCACATTTAGTTGACATTAGAAATACAAACAAAACTTAAGGACAAATTCAAGAAGGTATTAGGACTCATTAATTGAAAAAACCCAACTATTAGGACTTAAAATGTAGTTGGATAGGAGTACTAAAAATAGGAAACCCTAGGGTTCAATGTTATAGTCCAACCCCAACACTCCTATCTTACAAGCTTGGGACCTAGGGGGATGGAACTAACATAGGAAATAGAGTCTAGTTGAGCTAGAATAACAATTTAAAAGGCTATAGATGACTAAAAATAAGCAAAAAGGTGACTCAAGTATGAAACAAGACCAAGATGAGTAAAACAAAAGACATTGATAAATGTGAACAAGGCTCATATTCTCTATTCAGAGTCTCCTATGAAAAGACTATGAAAAGACATGATATGTGTGGTTGCTTAACCCATTTAGGGTGTATATAACAGGTAATTGAGATCATTTTGATGTTGTTTCGATGTTTAATGATGAATTAGCTATTGGATAATGTTTTAAACTCCATGAGGATCATCTATTTGCATTATTAACATTTGATCAATCATATGCAATATGAACAAAGGTTTATAAGTTGTCTATGTATTTGTTCATGGTGACTGTGTGCACAAAATGTTGATTGAGAAAATTATGCATAAATATAAGAGTGATTTGGTGACTACGATCATTTGAGGATGTCATATGGGTCATGTGGTATATGTCCATGCATTTTAAAGTGGTCTTGTGTTATTATTTTGTTTAGAGAAGTGTTAAAGAGATCAATGTGTCTTCATAAGACCTAAAAGTGACTTAAGCCTATTTGAAAGTGGATTGTGCTTAAGTGTGACCCATGTGATATGATTTAAGGGTGAAGGCATGCATTTTAGTTGATGTGGAAATATTGTGAACTTAATAATTCAATAATTCTCTATAAATAGTGAAACCAAATGTGATGGTTTCTAGATTTTTGAGACTTGTGAGTGAGACAAGTGTAAGGTGCATGCGAGAATTATGGAGTGAAGGAGAGGTAGAGTGACCAATTGATGAATTCATGACAAAAGTAGGTTTATGGCTATGTGTAAAACCTATAGGAAATATTTTTTATGTCAAAAAAGTGTTGTTTTAGTTTGAGGATATGTGAAGAGGTCTAAGTGTGTATATGAGGATAGTTTGAGTGAAGGAGAGAGATTATGGCATGCTTATGTGAGAGGCTTGTATGAGATAATGAGAGAGTTATGTAAATATTAGATAATAAAATATCCATCATGAAGTGTTAAAGACATTAGTTCTAAGGTGGAGATGTTTACTTCAAAGGAGGGTCTAAATGAGTTGATCTTTCCTAGGGGTAGTTGATCTTTGTGAAATAGGTGTTTCACTAAAGGCCTTTGGTCAGGAGGATATGATCAAGCTTTCCTTGTATAAAGGAGTTAACAAGTCTCTTTCTTGTAATTTATTATAGGATGTTAGTCTATGTGTGATAGGCTTGAGATTCGATTTTATTCCCCATGAGGGTTTCCCATAAGAACTAAGTGTTATGAGTTTGATCTTGTGTATGCATTAAATTAATGAGCTCTCTTGTGATTTTTTATTGATCGAGTTGATATATGTTGATTGTATAATAGTTTTAAAGGATTGGAATTTAAATATTTGAGCTCACTAATTTACCCCCTCCTCTTAGTTATTGCACCTCTAACAATTGGTATCAAATCAGGTCCTTTGGTAAAGGCTTAATAGCTTGAAGGTGATCTAAGGTACAAATGGGTAGTCATCAAGGAGGTTTCTCTACTAAGTAATAATCAATGTTCAATGGATATAATTACTCTTTTTGGAGTACAAGGTTAAGGATCTACATCATGTCCCTATGGTTTTATGTATGTCAATCTATTGTGGATGGTTATGTTACTCCTACTACTCCATCTAGTGTTGCAGACAAGAAATTGTTTGAGAACAATTCTAAAGATATGAATGCTATCACTTGTGGTATTTCAAAGACTAAATACACCAAGGTAATATATTTTAAATATATTAAATAGATATGGGACAAAATTTAGATCATTTATGAAAGAGATTCAAAGGTTGATCTTGCTAAGTTATAGACTCATAGAAGGAAATTTTAGAGTCTCAAGATGAACAAAGAAGATTCTATGGCATGATTTTTGTAGAGAGTTAATGAGATTGTGAACATCATCAGAGGTCTTGGAGAGAACCTTCAAGAGGATACTATATTTCATAAGCTATTAAGGTCTATATCCCTTAAATTTGATATAAAAGTATCTAGTATAGAAAAAAGTCACAATCTTACTTAGTTGAAGATGGATCAATTACATGGCACTCTTACTACTTATGAGATGAGGAAGAATGATGATATACCACCAAAGAAGGAAAAAATATTCAAGATAGAGATGAAGCCAAATAATAATTTCCCAGGTAAGAAACCCAAAGAGGATGACATTTCCAATATATAAGAGGATAAACTAATTGCTTTAATTTCAAGAAAATTGAAAATAGGTTTAGGAAAGTATAAGGGTTAACTACCCCTCAAATCCTTTAATTGTGGAAAATTAGGACATTTTGATAATAATTTACATCATAAGTATAAGAAGGATGATGATGAATATCATGATCAAGGTCATGATGATGGTAAGAGATCATTCAGGTTTGATAAAAGCAAAAAGGGACTCATCACGTTTGACAACAAGAAGTACTTAAAGGATAAGAAGATTATCTACACCAAAGAAATTAAATCTCATCAAATGAGAGTGAAGTTAGTGACTCTGAGTATGATCATGAAGATGATGGTCTAGCTGAAGATATATCCCTCTTTCATGGATAAGGAAGGTAGTTACTCACATCAAAAGGAGTCTACTTAGAGTGATTCAAATGATGACAAAGATGAGGTGGACTATGAGACCAAATTGATGAATGCTCTTGAAGAACTGAAGATTGAGAAGAATATCAATAAGAAGATGATATCTAAATACAAAGACTATGAGTAATAATTCAGTATGTATGAGGCAAGAATAAATGAAGACACCAAGGAGCATGAAGATATAGTCAAGCATCTCAATTTTCAATTAGAAGTCCTATCTACAAGCTTGAAAGCTAAAGAAGATGAATGTTCATGGTATGTAATTGAAAATAAGTCATTAAGAATTATATTAGAGAAGACATATAGTAAGGTGAAGTTATTTATGAGATTTGAAAATAGCTCAAGTGATCTAGACAATATTTTAAATGATCAAAAACATGAAAGTGATAGAATTAGTCTTGGATATAAAGAAGAACTAGAGAATGCAACTCAAGACAAGCTGAATACTAATTTAAAAAAGAATAATATGAATTTTAAGATAAATCTTTAGATAAGGAATAAAGGTGCTAGTAGAATGAATAAAAATTAGATAAGATAACTAAATTCCATGAGATATGTAAATTTCAATGGTTATTGCTATTCTTATAATTAGTTTGGGCATAGAGCTAGAGAATGTGAAAGACCTCTTAAAAATTAGTTTGCATGGGACTATAATGGGGTCATTAGTCAAAATGTGTGAGTAAGGTTGAGTTCTCTAACTATCATGATGTGTGATACTTTGAAAAACATTTTCCATTTAAGGTAATTAAAGTTGAGTTTCCTTTAAGAAATATTGGGTGCTACAGCTGTTATGAACTAGGACACATTGCAAGATTTTGTCCAAATCTGGTAATATAGAATGATATTATTACAAAATGTATGATGTGCTTCAACTATCAAAAGAGAGGTCACATTTATGGATTCTATCAGTAGAGGTCTACAAGTCATAATAAGTGCAATTAGACTCCTAGAGTGCAAAAAAGAAGGCAAGTTAACTCATGAAATCCAAAGGTTGTAAGTGTGAGTCATGATGAGTCTACAAGTCCAATACTCTATTTTATATGGTGGAGAATGCTATAGAAGTTAAAAATTTCTAAGGGATCTCATTGTATGTTCATGTTATGAATGAAAATACCAATCTCAAGGAGAAGACCAAGGTGCTAGTTAAGGTAAGTTATGAGATGTGTATGGATCCAAGTGAACATCCTACTATTAATGAGAAAGTATTATTCAAAGTAAATCAATTATCTATGCCTAGTGATGAGGTTTCAAGCTACAAGGTTGATTATTTAAATGAAAAGGTATGTCAAGATTTCATAGTTACTCCATATGTTGTCAACTATATCTTAGAAGAGAAGGAGAGTGATATAGAAAAAGAACCATTTGTCATAGTTTAGACTAAGAAGAAGAAGAACAAGAGAAAGAAGCCTTATAAATCTAATAGGATTTCATTGATTACTGAGGAGATGTGTTCCACTCCTAGATTGATTTTAGTTTAGGGCATTGTGGTATAAAGGATGTCTTTGTCTATGCTTCTTAAGAGACTCCTTTTGGTGGAGAAGCAAGTGTTTTTGTGGTATTCTTCAAATTTTCCTAGAGGGCTAGATATATGTGTTTTCAATTGGATTAGGTATGTCCAAGTGGAAGAGACATTGTGGTGATGTTAGAGTGATGTCATAGTTGTATACGGTTAGTTTATAAGGTTAAATTGAAGGTTTTAAAGTGACATAAGAGCATTTATGTTTTTTCAAGATGATATTTTAGCATAAAAAGGTATTTTTACCTTATTATAGCATTTTATAGGTGGTTTTATGGTTTGAAGGTATGTTGAAGTCAAATTGTAGATTTTTGTTTGCTCTTAAATTTCCTAATGTCTGCTAAAGAATATATAGGTCTTACAATGGGTTATATAATGTATGGGTTCCCAAATTTTTCATGCTCAATTTTTGGTCCAAAAATGTGTAATGGCTATCTCTAGGTGTGCATGAAGTTTTAGGAGTGTATGTTGACTAGAAGGTGTTGCATTGACCTCATTTGTTTTGAGATTCTAGGGTTTTAGGATCTGCTAAAGAAGTGGTTTCCCTTGTGAATTGATGTCTAAAGATTATTAATAGGTTGTATGGTCCAAATGGGTTGTCAAATCAAGCTTCATAGAGATCATAAGGTTTGTGGATTTTAAGTTATTCAAGTTTTTATCAAGATGGAGGCTTAATTGGTTAGTAGGTTTGTGAAAGAAGTATATTGTAGAAGATGATACAAGTGATGCAAATTAGTGTGATTTAGGTGACATATGATATTGATTTATATATGAATTTTTAGGTCTTTTTAGTGTGTCTACTAAAATTTGTGGGCTCTACAAGTTTCAAGTAGGGCTACAAAGAGACTAGAAAGGCCTAGTATGAAGAAGAGTGATTTTTGATAATTTTTATTAAAAATATCAAGGTATGTATGTTTCAAGGAGATTTCTAAATTTTTTTTAGATAATATTTTATATTTTATGAGTGTCATGAAGTCGTGTTAATGATCCTTGGGGTGGCTTAAGAGAGAAGGGTAGTAAGCTTGTACAATGGTTCTTCGTGGTGTATGGAGATCTAAAGATGCTCAAGTGATGAATTTTATTAGATATATTAGGGGGAGTCCCTCTCATATGTTTCTTGAATATTTCCATCAGATTTTAGTGCATGGTTGATAAGTGCAAGGTGGTATGCACAAAGTTAGGGGGGAGCTAACTCAGGTAGCTTGAATGGCTTGAGGAGCTTTGCATGATGTGAGGGGAAGCATATGTGAGGTGATTCAATAATATTTAAAATGTGTTAATATATGATACATTTGAGATTTAAATAAGGTTGGTATGATGAATTGATTAAACCTAGTCACATTTATGTGTTCTTTATTCATTTTTTGTAATGTTTGATTGAAGAGAGTATTGGCATATAGTAAGAGGAAGTTGTCAAGGTAAAGAAGAGGTAGGATCAAGGTAAGGGGAGTTTGAATCATATTTTTATGTGTTCCTTTCCTATTTATGGTATTTTTAGGTCCTTAGGATCAATTTGTTCCCACTTTGTCATTGTGTCAAAGGGGGATAAAAGTTCCTATTGTGAGAGTGTTTGAAGAGAGAGAAGGAAGGTAAGATGTATAATGATGTTTGCTGACATCAATAAAAAAGGGGGAGATTTTTGGAGAGTTATAAATGATGTCATGGTAATTTCATAAAAGTGTCTAAGTGAGTGGATGAAGTGTCTTGATAGTTTAACTAACAATGATAAAGTGTGCAATGTGCTTGTCCTAGTGTACTTGAAGTTAGCTTGGTTGATATTTAGTTTTGGCATGGATAAATATGTTTAGAGATGAGTATGGAGTATTTATAATGTGATATGGGTCTTATAATACATTTTATATTATTTAAATTCTTATTTACATGAGTGGATTTCATCTGGTTGATCATTATTGTCATCTAAACATTTTAGGTCTAGTGGCAAAATATTTGAGTAGGCAGTTTGTTGACATCACCATTGCCATGTGTGGATGAGTCAAAGTTGGTCATATGGTTGTGATCATATTATTCCCTAGTTTCTATGAACAAAGTCTCAATTATAATGATGAAGAATGAAAAAATATATGCAAGTGCAAATTTGGGCTCTCGAGCATTTTAACAATATTTTCCCATAGTCAAATTTGTAATGTGGCAAGAAAATCTAAGTAGGCATTTTGATGGTGGCATTTATCACATGTGTGGATGTTTATAAATAAGGTGATCATATTATTTTGTTTAATTTTGTGCCTAATTTATTTATGTTAACTTTATATTCAAGCACTAAAGGGAAACAAAACCTATGCATGTGCAAAGTTGGTCTTTTCAGATAGTTCTTGACATAGTTGGCTCTGTGAACTGATAAATCTAAAGAGGCATTTTAATGTTTTTATATCTCACAATTATGAGGGTTATGAGATTATATTTACACATGGGTGGATTTTAATATGTGAGCGGATCATATGGTCTAAATTTTAGTACATGCACTTGAGCAAATCAAAATATATGGAGGTGTAAAGTTAGCCCTCCAAGCAGATGAGCAATGGTCCCCATAGTCATTTTTGCATGATGTTAAAGATCAAGGCTAGATGGAAATATAATGGGTCAAAGGTGATATTAAAATTAATATATATGGTTTGGATTAATTTAAATAGGTCAAAGTGTTTATTGGTTAACATAGTTAAAAATTAGGACCAAATAAAGATCCAATGGTGTGTGGGCAATCCTACAAATCAAGATCAATGGTGTGTGCTAAATGAGGACAACTGTTTGAAGTTTAATGAAAAGTAGAGATAAACATAGAGCTTATTCTAGGATAAAAAATGAGCAGGTGTTTTTACTAATTGAGATTAGTGGTGCACATTAAAGTTAAGAGATTAAAGAGATAGTTGTTTAGCATTGTTATAAACTGAGTACGTACAGAAGATCGATAATGCATGTTGAGTCAAAGTTGACCAATTGCATGAGATGAGGTAAAATGATTCAAGGTTTAATTTTTGATAATTGGTGAACTATTAATTAAATTTCAAATAATATCAATGGTGCGTGGTCAATCTAAAGATGTGAGCAAAGTGTTCGATGTTTAACTATGACCATTTGAATTCAAATATTTGAATTTAACAAAGGAAAGAATTGTGTCTGGTTTTTGAGCCATAAATTTCAATCTATGTAGAATTTGACTATGGTGTAAAAATTGAATTTGTATAATACTCTAAGATTAATATGGAAATATAAATTTTAAGGTTTTAATGTATGTATAGAAAATGATATTAAGCTCAAAATTTTACTGTGTATTTGACTATGTTATACAAGTAACCCAAGAAGGGTAATTGAGCTCATTTTGATGTTATTTTGATGTTTAATGATGAATTAGATATTATATATTATTTTAGACTATATTAAGATCATTTTTATGAATTATGAAGTTTTTATTAATCATATACAATATGAACAAAGGTTTACAAGTTGATTGTGTATTCATTCATGGTGATTGTGTGCACATAATGTTGATTGAGCAAATTATACTTGAGAAAAGAGTATTTTTTAAACTATGATAATTTGAAGATGTAAAATGAATCATTTGGAATGGGTCCATGTATTTTAAAGTGTCCCTATGTTCTTAGTTTGCTTGGAGAAGTGTCAAAGAGTTGAATGGGTCTCAATAGGATATAAAATTGACTTAGGCGTATTTGAAAGTGGATTGTGCTTAAGTGTGACCCATGTGAGATGCCTTAAGGGTGAAGGCATGTATTGTGTCCAAAATGGAAATATTTTGAACTTAATAATTAAATAATTTTGTATAAATATTGAAACCAAATATGATGCTAGCTTTATAGATTTGTGAGACTTGTGAGTGAAACAAGTGTACGGTGCATGTGAGAATTATGGAGCGAAGGAAGGGTAATGTGACCAATTGATGAATTGATGAGTAGAGAAGATTGATCACTGTGTGTATGAAATTTAGGTCATATTTATGATTTTAGAAAAGTGCTCTTGTAGTTTGAGGATATGTGAACAGGTCTAAGTGTGCATATGAGGACAATTTGAGTGAAAAAGGAGAGAGATTGTGGCATGTATATGTGAGAGGCTTGTATGAGATTAAGAGAGTTGTGTAGGGGTTAGATAATCAAAGATCCATCATCAGGTGTTGAATAAATTATTTTTAAGGTGGAGGTTTTCACTTCAAAGGAGGGTCTAAAGGAGTTGATATTTCTTAGGCGCAATTAATCCTTGTGAAACATGTGTTTCACTAAAGGCCTTTGGGTAGAAGGATATGATCAAGGTTTTCTAGTATAAAGGATTTGAACAGTATCTTGTTTGTAATTTATTATAGGATAGCAGTCCATGTGTTGTAGGCTTAAGATTGGGTTTTATTCCCCATGAGGTTTTCCCATAAGAATTAAGTGTTATGAGTTTGATCTTGTGGATGAATTGAATGAATGAGCTCTCTTGTGAATGTTTCTTGATCAATTTGATATATGATAATTATTTAATAGTTTGAAAAGATTGGATTTGAAATTGAAATATCTGATCTCACTGATTCAACCCCTAGTGATTGTACCTTTAACAAATCTAAATCCACAAACAAAACATCATCTAAAAAACCATAACCATCATTTATATCCTCTAATCAATCATCTAAACATATCATCATCATTATCGCATCCATAAATACACCACACCATAAACATAACACTCAAATGACATAACATCAATAAAATCATGTGCACGATCCATTTATCTATACCTAATAATCACATTAGCTAACTCATCCATCACACAACATAATAACAATAAATATAATCATAAACATAGCATCATATATCATAAAATACTAATCACATATATATCAACAATTCATAATGCCATCAAAATCCATGTCAAAATATATAAAAAACATGCATGGGCTGTATGGGAATAAATGTGCTACTATACATGAAAATACATAATATGATACATGTTGTGAACTAGGAATTTGACTCAAGAGAGGTTATTAGTATTGTGTTAGTCCAAAAATGCAAAAAAATTGATAAAAACACACTAATTAGCATAAATCTCTAGGTATAGTTACTAGAGTGAGCTTAGTAACAAAAACAAATGAAAATCGTAACTAGAAACTAAAGAAAAATAAGAATCATGACCTTCCTTAGATACTCTAAATGCTTGTTGTAATGGATTTCTCGATTTGTGCTCATGAAGTCTTCATCAAAGGAGGCTTGGATATCTCCTCTTCTCCTTGGAACCTTATGGATTTGGATTGGCTTGGATAAATATTTTGGCATCATAACTTCATGTGAGAGCTCTTGGAATAAATTTGACATGGTAACTTTGCATAAATTAAGCCTAAAAATGATGTTCATTGCCTCTCTATTTATACATTTTCAAGAATGACCAGAATCAACCATGACCGTCCATCTCAAGATTGAGATGTGTGGTCATAGATTAATTGAATTATGTAATTAAAATCCATAATTATCCTTATCATGACTTTGGAAGAAGGGACATTAATGAGGCTTGGGAGGTAATAAAGAGGTATGGGAGACCCATAATCCTGATATTTATGGCATTTATGGCCTAGGGATGTCTTCCCAAGAAATGAGGTCACTTAATGATGCAGATATTCAATAATCATTTATAAAAACAAGTTTTAAACAATTTTTCATGGAATTATTAATTAGGCTCTAATTTGGTTTAATTAGTTCTTAAGCATGATTAAGCACTTTGTGCACAAATTACTCAAATTTATTAGAATGCCTTGTTATTGGTCTAAAATTTGACTAGATTGGAATTGAAAGTCAATGTCAGATGTATTAGATTTTTTATCCCATTTAGTATGTTTCCAACACTATATAATATACACACATCTTGTACAATAAATTTGATAAAAAAGAGCAATCTAGAGCACCCAGGTGCAAAATTAGCATTTTGACTCGAAATGATCTGATCAAAGTTAGCTTTCCCATAAATGATATCAACCCATTTAGTGATACCATAGATAAAATTAACACTTAAATATGACAATTTTAACTCATTTAATGTGATTCAATGTTTTTAGGCTAAATTATGTATTTTGGTGGAAATTAGTCAAAACCCTAATTAGAGGTCATTGGTGGCCAGATTTAGGTGTCTATAGTTTGCCCCTATTTGGGAAGGTGTTTCAAGATATAATCATCGTGATGTATTCTCAAATAATGAAAAGGTCATATATGCCTAAAACTACAATGATGATAAACTAACTGTATGATTGTTTGCCCCCTCGAGGGAATGGTTGGCACAAGTAGGTCAGTAAATGGTCCCTCAATAAGAAGTGAAATGAAGAGACCAAAGAAAGGAAAAATGATGGGGTGAAAACCCAATTATTTTGAAAAATTAGTCAAAATTACTGAAAATACAAGTGGGATGGTGTACAATGGTTTGCCCAAAGGCTGTTATAAGAATTTTACCTTGATAGTGGCAACGTGGTATGATAACACAATGATTTTCCCAAAGGTGGTTATAATCATTAAGAAGATGGAGCTACCCCAATTAGGATAGATAAATAAGATAAAAACATGCCCTTGTATGGGTATAAAAATCAAAGTGGTGACAACACAATGATTTTCCCAAAGGTGGTTATAATCATTGAGAAATGTAGGTGAGATGGTGTACAATGATTTTCCCATAGGTGGCTATAATAATTGGACCTTGATTATGGAAAACATGATAAAATTGGCCAAGGATGATGATAACTAACATAGAAGGTAATGATGAATTGGAACAACCTAATAGTAGGGAGATGCTCATCTGAACTAATAAAGGTGGAAATTCTTTCATGGTTTATTACTCTATTTAGGATATGATTGGGATTAAATCAAGATGTCGATGCTGAAGAGATAATGCCATTACTGAATAGACTTCTTGAAGCTGAGGTTTGTTGTAGCACATGTCGATAGGCATCATGGTATAACATCATGAGGACTTGGTTGAAATATGTAGAAGGAATAACTCTCATAATCCAATACTCAATAAAAAAACAATGCACCAATTATAGAAACCATGATGACAATGTAAACACATGACTATGGATGGATTCAAGTGTAAGTGTAGGTAAGGAATCACCCAATGAACACACATAAATTGAATCAAGGCAATAGTGTTGAAAGTAAATAAATAGGTAGACAAACAAATAGGTAAACAAACAAACAAACAAAATTATTAGAAACAAACAAACAAGAAATATAATAGAAATCATACAAAAATTGCCCCTAGAAAATAGGCAAAAACTTAACAAATGAATAAAATATGGGAATAGAAGAAAAAGGAAGGGGTGGCTAAGCTATTTCCATATGCACTAGGCAAGTGGATGCTGCCTACATAGTTCCATGGATGTAATATCTAATAAAAAACATCAGGCCAAATGTAGTTCTCTCAGGGAATGGGAAAAATGTGATAACTGATGAAAACAAACATAATGGATGTGATTGAAGAATAAGAATGGTCTTGAAAAATGGCAAGTGCATGAGAGAAAAGGCCAAAAAGGATGGAGAAACTAAGTGACAAGTGGTTTTCTTGCAACTTAGTAAGGGTTCCCAGAATCCTTAAGGTAAAGAAATGGTCAATGTTTTTGGTTTTTACTAATGATATTACAAATGTTTTTGGAATTTTTTGAAGTATCTCAACTCAATCAAGAATGATAAGACACTAAATGGTTCAAGCTCACAAAATAGTGATAGTGTTCAAACTTAGGTTGCTCACAAAATAGAGAGAGCGTGGCAAAGGGGTGATTGATCTAACCTCAACAAGTATCAAGCATTGCCTATATAGTCCTAGAGTAGGACCTCAAGTCATTGTAGTTATACCCTTACAATAGAGGAATTCGATCGATGTAATAGTCAATTCAAACAAAATAGGCATAGTTGGCAAAAAGGCACTGTATGGTAAAAAGGAAATAGCAAGTTGGAATGTCAAGGCTCAATAAACAAATGTTGCCCATAGTTGGTTATAACTAGGACACAACATCATAGATCAATGGTACTAATTTTCCCAAAGGTGGTTATAATTAGTAGCAAGACCAATGATAAAAAAGGAATAATAAATGAAGAATGCCACTATCTAAACTTTTATCATATTGCTCCAAGATATGATCTATGTCTGAAGTACTTAAAATGACTAATGAAACTAATCAGATTCCTTGGTGCTAAAAATGCACAATGAATGGAAAAAACCAATGTCAAACAAGATAGGCTTTATAACACATTTTGTCAATAAATCAGAAATGTAAAGTGAATACATCTAAGAGGATAGATAAGAATGACATTTGTACAAAGAATAATAGTGATAAAACAACATAACATGAAACAGTCCTTACAAACAATACACTTTATCACTCAATCATAGTACCACTTGAGGTGAATAATATTCATCAGCTCAAAAAGTTCATCTCTATCTAGTGTGGCAAGCCTATATGTTCCTGATCCATAATCTATAGTAATGATGAACGGCCCTATCTAGTCTAGTTTGAATTTATCTTTATGCTTCTTCTCAACCATGGTATTCTTTTGGTTTTCTTTAAGAACAAGATCACCAATTTTGAATATTCTATACTTGACATGCTAATTATAGTTCCCTTTGAGTTAGTTTTGATATTCTTTAATATTTTTGAGTATAGCTTTGCATTTTTCATCAAGCAAGTATATCTCCTAAAAGTGAGCTACTTGATAGTCATGATCATCTAGGACATGCTTGAAAGATATGCATAGTGAAGGTAACTTGACCTCAATGGGAGGGATGGCTTTAGTACCATAAAAAATTGAGTATGGAGTGGATCCTATGGGAGTATGATGATTGTTATGGTATGCCCAAAGGGCGGGGAATATCTATAAATGCCAATCATGATCGACATCATTGACAATATTTTTGAGAATATTGAGAATGGTTTTGTTTGATGCTTTGGCCTAGCCATTCCTTTGAGGGTAACATGCTATAGAAAAATGTTGTGTGATGTTATATTCAGTACATAGCTAGTCTACATCCTTATTCTTAAATGATCCTCCATTATTATATATAATGTCAGATGAGATATCATAGTGACAAATGAGATGATTGAAGATAAATTTAGAAAGTTTCTTTCCAGTCACATGAGGGGTATATCTTCAAACCACTTAATAAAATACACAGTGAAAATAAGGATATGTTTATGGCCATCAGATGAAGTGGGGTTGATATTTCCAATGAGGTCAAGTCCCCATGTAGCAAATGGCCATGGTGTTAATATTAGTTTTAGAGTTTGTGGTGGAGTATGAATTAGATTAACATGTTATTGACATTTGTCATACTTCTTTACATATGCAGTTACATCTGCATCTATCGTGTACCAATAATAACCAGCATGTAAGAGATTTTTGGATAGGACTGCTCCAATATAATGACCTCCACATGCTCCATGAAATTCTCTTAATGATAGTGTAGACTCTACTAAAGTTAAATAATGAAGCAGAGTTCCATCAAAACTGTGACAGTAAAGGGTAGATCCAAGTAGAGTATAATGATTGAAATGATGAATAAAGGCTTTGTTTTGTTTATGAGATATGTTAAGTGGTAGAACTTGGTCATGAAGGTAGTTGTAAAGGTCTGAGTACCAGATAGAATTAAGACCAATAATATCACAAATCATTGCAATAGTTGAAGGTTCTTGAGTTGGTGTGAACAAATTCTCAATAAAGAACTGATATTCTCTAGCTTTTTTTGTTTGTTAAATTAGAGAGTTGATAATAGCCATGACATCTATAGTTATATTACTAGCCCTTGGTATATGCTCAAATTGGATATTTGCAATTTTTTGCTTTAGTGTATCAACCATAGCCTTATATGGAACCAACTTATCATCTTTAGTCTTAAAATGGTCTATGACCAAATTGATGATTAATTGAGAATTACCATGAACCTTTAGATGAGACATATTCCATTGTACTACTTTTTTAATTCCTATGATAAGTGCTTCTACTCAGCTATATTATTTGTACAAGGAAAACTAAATCTAAATGATTTAGGGATCAGATCCCCCTATGGTGTAATAAATAAGAGACCTACCCTTGATCCATGTGTAGTAAATGAACCATCAAAATATATATTTTCCAATGTTGCTCCAAAAGAGGTATTTCAATGATGGTCATTATGGATTCATCAAGAAAATGAAATGTGATTGGCTTTGTGTTGACAAGGGGTGCTTTAACAAGTTGATCTGCAAGGACCTATCCTTTGATTGCCTTCTAATTAACATGCTCTATGTTAAAATCACTAAGAAGCATAATCCATTTGGCCATTCTACCTTGTAAAGATGTTTTAGATAGTAGATACTTGAGTGGATTTACTTTTGAAATGACCATGGTCTTATTGTTCAACATGTAATGGCATAGTTTTTGAGCTGTGAAGACCATGGTTAGACAAGATTTTTCAATAGGTGTATAGTTCTATTCATATGTGACCAAGGTAAGGATTAAGTAGTATACTACATGCAATTTTCCATTGTTATAATGTTGAGCCAAAAGTGCCTCTAAGGAATTATCGGTAGCTGATAGATACATCAAGAATGGCCTTCTTAGCATAGGAGGTAACAAAATAGGTGGATTAACTAGATAGTACTTAATTTTTTAAAAAGTTGTTTGGTAGTGGTCATCACAGTGAAATACAACTCCCTTATTTAGAATATGTGTAAATTGATGACACTTGTCTACTAATTGAGAGATGAAGCATTGGATTGACTAGATCTTGCCCTATAAACTATGGAGTTACTTCAAATTGGTTAGTGGTGACATCTCAATTATAGTATGGACTTTAGCTAGATCAACTTCAATGCCCCTATGAGACACAATGAAACCAAGTAACTTTACTGAGGTTACTCCAAAAACACATTTATTTAGATTGAGTCTGAATTTATACTCTTACAATCTTTTAAATATCCTATGTAGCATTCCCAGATGGTTAGCCCTAGTTTTGGATTTTCCTAATATGTCATTGACATAGTCTTCAATAATATCATGCATCATATCATGGAATATGATAATTATGGCCCTTTGATATGTAGCTCCAACATTATTAAGACCAAATGGCATTACCTGATAACAAAATGTTCCCCATGAAGTGGTGAATGCTATTTTATGTTGGTCTTCTAGTGCTATTTTGATCAAGTTGTATCCTGAAAAGTCATCCATGAGTGAAATAATTTCATAACCTATCATGAAGTTGATGATCATGTCAATATTAGGTAATGAAAATTCATCCTTAGGATAAGCTTTGTTTATGTTTTAGAAATCAATATAGATTTTGATTCCTTCAATCTTTTTTCTAATAGGTATAACATTAGATATCCATTCTGAGTAGTTAATGGACCAAATACATCCTACTTCTAAGAGTTTTTCCAACTCTTTCTTTACCAATATAGAAATGCAAGGATACATCTTACATAGATTTTGTTTCATTGGTTTGACATCAAGATTGACCACAAGGTGATGCAAAACCAAGGAGGGGTCCAAACTTATCATGTCAAAATAAGCCCATGTAAACATATCTATAAATTCTCTCAAAAGATCTGTAAAGACTTCACATTCCTCCTCAATGAGGGACACACTTATTTTATCCATTTTAGGTATGATGGAGTCTTGATGTCTACCTCTATTGTATCTTGAACTATAAGGGTCAAACCATCTTCTAGGATAGTAGGCAAAGACTTGAACTATTGGACTACATTAGGGTCCTCTATTGGGAATTGATCTTCAATGTCTCCTAGGCATGATGAATCTAAGTCCCCCAATGGGAGATCTGGCTATGTGATAAAAATAGTCAAAAATTATTTAAAAAATTGATCAAATACTTTTTGTTATAAAAAACTAAACTTGGATCCATAGGTAAGTTCATCATTGGTGGTCTCATGGACTAAATTTGAAGAAGAATGAACACCCCCATCTAACAGTGCCTGAAATAGGTTTTCACCACTAGACTTGCCTTTATGTTTAATTTTTCCCTGGTCATAAAATGTCTCAAAGAGGTTTTCACTTAGGGACCTCAATGTTTTATTTATTTGTTTTTGGATAAGGGTGTTCATCCACTCTCCAAAATAGGCTTTAAGATCTAGTGTAATTGAGAATCTTGATTTATGATATCCCAATAAAACATTGTCTCTAAGGCTTAAAAAGTCATAGAATGCCTCATCATTCTAAAACTGATCAATCAACAAATTGTATTTTTGTTGGTCCCAATCTATCAGTTGGGGATATTATAATGGCAATGGGTTGTGATATATGATTAGGATAAGAATACATATGACATTATTATCGAACATGTTAGTCTCAACTAGGTCATCAAAGACGAGGCTATGATCAGAATCTACTTCGATATCAACATCATCATCACTATCCACTAGTGATGGAACTCGAATAAGATATGTGGGGTCACCCTCAGGGGGTTTAATCTATGTCCATAGGGTATTTTGTACTTAGTCATGGAAATTAGCTCAATGGTTCCTTGTTGATTCAATCTGAGGCCTCTTCCTTAATAATCTTGATGCTCCATGATCTTATTAGAGATATGATACTTTGCACTTTTATAACAATTAGCTTCTTTGTCATTGTACAACCATGATTCATCCCCTTTAAGAGGGTTTGGTTTTAGGCCAGATGCTGGTACAAACATGACAGGGCCCTTATCTTTGTTCTTTTGTTACCAATGCATGTGTGGGGTATTTTTAGATCACCTAAGGTCTTTGGATTCTAAGGAAGATTAGCAATATGGAAGGTATCATGGGTCACGTACTCCCATGGGCCATTATTTGAAATGGTGAAATGATTAGAAGCTTCAAGAGGTAGCATGTGGGAAAGATAATCCAAGGTATTAGGATCTATGCAATTATCCTATGGAGGATCAATAAGTATGGCCTTTCCTTTATCCTACTTGGAACTTAGATTCATGCCATATTGGTAATTTTAGCTTTAAAACTCAATCTCAAGATGTTTGCAATGTTTATATGGGTCTAAATCTCCTGGAATACTCACTTCCATCCCTGAGTGGGAGAACTTGATACATTGGTGTAACATTGATGGGAATGCATGAATATTATGTAACCAAGGCCTACCTATAAGCATAGTATATGACAACTCAAGATCAAGCACATGGAAAACTGTATCATGGGTCAAAGGCCCAATGATAACTGGTAAGCTAATGGTGCTTTGTGATTCTCTTTCTTGATTATCATAGGCTTTAATATTTATTATTTTTGGTTGGAGATCTACCATTGTGTACCTAAGAAGCTTGATGAGCTTTAGAGACACTATGTTGAGGCCTCATCTATTGTATATAAGGACACACTTCACTTTATGCCACTTTATATAAACTTCTATGTATAATGGATTATTATGGAGTGGGCCAAGGGAAGACATATCACTTTGGTTGAATGTGAATCATTGGGATGGAACTAGGTGTCCAATCGAAGCTTTAAATTTATCAGGGGATATGTCACTAGCAATAGTGGATTGGGTTAAAAGCTCGTTAAAAATATTCTTGTGGATTGTTGACATTCACAACAAATCTAAAATATAAATATGTGCTAGTGTCTTCTATAATTGTTCCACAATATCAAACTTCTTGTCTTGGTCAATGGTGAATGGTTTATTTTGAGGATAAATGGTTGGTGGGATAAAAAGAAAAGTGGAAGATGGTTGTGGACCTGGGATAGTAATCTTTCACCTTTGAGTTATGATTATACAATTAGGATTAGATGCTAGACCATAAATGCTAACAAATGCTAGGAATAGTTTGGGACCAGATATGACAAGTCTTGGTTATTAGTGTACTTGTATATGGTCATGTGGCAAGGGTGAGTTATCAGTTTATTATCCAAAAGTGGGAGTCTCAATTTGTTGGTTTACCTATGTGTAGTCCTAGGTCAAAGAAGGATTATCCATGTAATTTGGTTCAGTGGCATTATTTAGCAATGGTCTAGATTGATTAGTGCTCAATATAGGATTAATGGAGATGGTATTAATTATACTACCTACAATATGACATACAACCCTATTATAGTCATGTGCAACTACAAATTAGGTTTGTTTGTTGTTATCATTCTAACTTTGGTTTTATTTATTATTCTAACAATGTGGGTTTTGTTGTTGATTTTGTTGATTCTACTAGTTTGGCCTTTGATTTTGATACTATTGATTTGATTGTTACACTAGTTGGTGTTGTTGTTACTAATTTTTATGTTATTATTGTGTGTTATGTTGGGGAAAGGGGTTTTGATAAACCCCAAGAGTTTGATTAGAGGTGAAATCACCATTATCTAATGTTATCTCCCCATTATCTAACATATTCTCAATCCAATTCTTGATTTTCACACATCTTCATAGATTATGCCTATTGACTTGATGATATCCACAAAATTCATTTTCATGGTACCAATCAAGATAAATAAAGCGTTGTGGATAATGACTTGGTATAGGCCAACTAATCAAATTAACAGTGGTAAGTTTGTGAAATATAGACTCAATAAGCTCTCATAGGTCACTAACAACATAATGTGTAGGCACACTTTTCCTTAGAGGAGGGGGTCATAATGGTAAAGGTTATTGCATTTTTTGCATGGGTCTTGGTTGTTGTGCTTGTGGCATTGGTTGGAGAGGTTTTTAGGTAGGAGTAAGCTGAAAAGGTAGTGCAGATGATGTTTGCACTATTTGGACATGATGCAACTTAGTTACTCCATTACCCACAACATTCCTATTATGGTTGAATTGCTTTGGTTTATCTTGGTTATTGGCTTATGTTGGTTGTGATGCTTGTAATTTTTACCTTAATTCTAATTAGTTGATGTAGGCTTGATGATCCCTTTATTAGTAAGGGCTCACTCAATTCACAAACCTCTATCGATGATCTCCTTGAAAGTATGTGTACATTGTAGTTCCAGATGATAATCTATCTCACTATGCAAATTTTTAGTAAACATAATAGCTAATTATTTATTTAGTAAACTATGGGTGAATCAGCTTTTAAGGGATCTCCATCACGATAGATAACTTGCAAAACTCTCACCAGCCTTTTGTTTTATTTGTGTTAATTTAACCAATGAAATCTCATGTTTGAGATTATAGGAAAATTGATGCACAAACTTATCAGAAAGATCATCAAAATCTGTTACTGAATGCTTGGGAAAATTTAAAAACCAATCCAAGGATTATCTATCTAAGCTCCTTCGAAACAATAAAAGGTGTATATCGTTATATGCCACTAGTTGACATGCAACAAAGAACTCAGTTAAATGGGCCTTAGGGTCACCTTTCCCTTTGTATTTGTCAAATTTCAATGGTTCATATCTTGGAGGAAATGGTATCTATAATTAATCCATGCTGAATGGATAAAAACACACATCATCCAACTTGAACTTTTTAGTCTATTTCCTAGCCTGAATGGCAACAATTGCATCCTTTATCTATTGAAATTCTTGGGATAAGAAACTAGGAGGAACATTGGCTTGAGGGAGATTATTGGTTTGGGTAGATGATTGGGAGGTCATAAGTGAGACACTTTGACCAAGGTATGATGGAGATATCTATTGGGATATATTAGTTTGGTTAGGAAATGGACCAAGAATATACATACGTGGATTAGGATGTACCTAAAATTGCACATTTGGTTATGTGATATTTTGGTTTGGGTTGTCTATGAAGGTTTGACTTGGAGGATTTTGTAGTTGGGATGGAGGGATATAACTATAATGTGCCTGATATGGTTGAAAAGGGACATGCTACTAACTAATTAAACCTTATTATTGAGTGGCAACTTGTGGACCAAGACCATATCTCTAAACTTGTGGAACATTTTGAATCGATTGTTTTCTAGTAGGTACTTGAGAAACATGGGAGTCTCCTTGTTGCACGAATCCTTGTTTAGAAGTGAAATTATGTTGAATATTCAACATATTTCACTGACCAATATTTACATGTTGTTGGCTAGTTAATGTTTGGTTTTGGATTGATACATTGGTCTGTGATTGAGGAGGTATTATTACCACTACTTGATGAGGTGGAATATTAGTTTCCCCTTATTGAGCTGGCAATATATTCAAACTCTATTTTATTGGTACACTATATTATGATAAATTTTGTGGAATACTACTCATCACTTGTTGAGGAGGAGTAGGATTTTTCACATTCAGTTGTTAAGGCACGACATTGGTTGTTGGTTAACTACCTAATCTTGTTGATTGCACAATTGATGAAGTAACTAGTTGAGGTTAGGATGTATAAAATATTACTCCATGGTATGATGGTCCACTCATGGTATTAACTAAAGGCACATGTTTTTGACTAGTCATTTGTGCGTTAGTACCACTTTGATTTGGATTGGACATTGTTTGCACATTTTCCACTATATTTTTCTCATTATTCTACGTAGAAGTAGAAGACACTTATTCAATAATAGGCATATACAACAAGTTGTCTACCTAAGTGTTTTTTATTAATGGGTCTAAACTGTAATTGTCTTGACCAGTTAACTCTATTAAAAATCCTATTGAAGGAACTAAGTCAATAAGAGGTTTGCTCACCATAGTCATCTGATTAAAATTGCATACTATATTCAAGTAGGTTTGATATGTCATCTACATTTGGTTAAAGTGGTATTCCATGAGGTTTTTGCCTTTATTAGGCATATTAGGGTCTTGATATTTTATTTGGACTAGATCCAAATGATTGCAAGAAGAATCTTGTTGATCAAAAAATATGTTGTGGGGTATTTTTACTAGGCTTGGTAAATTCTCATGACGGAAGTTTGCTATAAACTTGGCCCCTAGCTCTATGGATCAAACCAAAATATCATATTTTTTCTCTAAAAAGTGATGCTAAAAAAAATGGACCATACATGGAAGATGTATTAGTAGAGCATGACTATTGAGGAACTGGTTCGTCAGCTGTGAGTATTGTAACTAGGTATTATGCGATTTGTTATTAATCTTTTTCTGAATAAGGCGGTGTATTAACCAATGGATCTTGGCTTTATGTCCCTAATTGATTATTATAATAGGGATAAAGATCCATCTCATAATCAATATTATCTATGTAGGGATCTTGCACCATTTCTTCCTATGCACACATTACTAATCCCTATATTGTACCTTATTTTACTATGAGTGTAGGAATGCCTGTTGAGATCCATAGTCAAAGCTTTATGATAGAAAGGGATGAGAGTTCTAAAAACTCTAAAAGGACAATGTCTAAAAAAATTATGTTCAGAATTGGTCTAGGTTTTTCAAAAGGATCAAAAGGTTTATGAAAATATTTGTGATAATATAAGCTAACGTTAAGTGTCTAACATTACATGTCTTACATAAAAAGATTAAGTAAATGAACCAAAAATTAAAATGCCAAATGCTAAGGTCAAAGTGTTTCTAATCAGTCTAATATAGGAAATTAAAAGTTTCTAGGTCTTTTGGCCAAATGTGGTGTCAAAAACTAGGCTCAAACAAGGCATGCGCTAGGAATCTTAGCCAAATGGTGTCAAAAGCTAGACTTTGAAAATAGATGTAATTTTTAATCTAATAGATTTGAAACACTTCTAACAAATATTAGGCATTTTATTGTTGTATATAGACTCAATCAAATAGGTATAAGGTATGAAACAAAAGGCACTTTTGAGATAGTTTATTTTCTCACAAATAATGGTATAAAACTTGGTTCTTTTGACAAATAAGCTAGACAAAAGTGAAAGGTGTAAGTGTGCTAGACAAAGGTTCATAAAATTATACTCAAATTGGTTTTAAAATGTAGGAAAAAATTTGAACTCTATGAAAGAGGGCCTATGAGACAATATCTAAAATGTTTTGGTTAGTGTAATAGTGCTAGACTACCCAAAAGATATGACAAAATACTTGTTTCAAAAACTCTCTAAGGAAAAGATAATTTCTCACAAATTTGACATCATAACACTACCTTTTTTGACTCAAAATGTTGTGGTTCATAGACTCAAAATGTTGTGGTGCATAGACTCAAAATGTAAGTGTTTAGCATGAAATGACTTAATTCTATCAAGTGGTGATAATGATCATGAGTTTTAAACAACCTTCAACCCAAATTGGAAATTAAACCTAAGTTCCCTCTAGTTTAGTGCAAATGGTGAACCCACTTAAAATATCAACCCTATGAACTTATAAAGTTGAAATTTTGAATTTAGATTATAAATGAATGACTTAAAAAAATTTAGCAAAGGTCTAGACTCAATTGGGCAACATAACTGCACCAAAGTGGATGATATGACTCCAAGTTTTGATGAACTTTGAACAAGACAAATTGATGATTTCACATGGGCAACATAATGCCTCTTTGTTCAAAGGAAAATGAGGACCATGTGTTTGGTTTGCATAGTTTTTCTACATCAAGTTTTGACTCCAAACAAGACTTTATTCTAAGATAAAACCAACTAATTAATCGCTCTTAGATCCTAAATTGACAAGGTTTCTTGGTATTGTTAGAATCTATCAATATACAACATTTGAGAAGATTTTAAGTGTTCATCTAAAAGTAAATGCACATTACATAGTAGGGTTTTTACACCTCCTCCTCTCAAATGATAGCAAAATGGCATGGACAATGAGGTGCACCTTTCACCAACAATACTTCTATGACAAGTGGGGATTTGTCTAAGATCTATAAGTTTTTAAACGTTATAGGGGAATCAATTACACAATGAATTTCATGTGAAACAATGCAAAAGGAAAGCATAGATTTTGGGTCTGTATCACTTGGATTGTTGAAAAAAGGTCTAGTCCTTTTTGTAACCACTACATCTTGTTTTTCTCTATGTAGTGTGATGTCTAAAGTCTCACTATGTCCCATGTGCAACTCCAATATGGATCCAAATGAAGTCAATGCCAGGAGGTGAAACCCTAGGTCAAAGCTTCCCTAAAGAACTCACAGGAGGTTATAACTTCCCCCTCTCAAGACAAATTTACATAAAATAAAGAAAACATAAAATAGAAAGACTTTAGGATCGTTATCAAGGTCACCCAATACTTCTACGAGTTTTTTGGTAGTGCTTTAGATGAAGTTCTTTCTATGCCTTGGACTAGGCAATTTGTAAATAAGGAAAGCACTTTTGGTTCCAAGGGTTCCCTAAAGGGGACGAATAGAAGAACATACATGAAAAATCCTTGTATTTTGTGAAAAAAAAGTTCAAATTGAAACAATGAAAACAAAATTGACAAGTGTGTTCAATTTTAAGCCCAAATGAAAGATTTGGTGGTGTTCATTTCACCCTTTGGTCTTAAAATTGTAAACTTTGAAAACTAATGCTAAAAACTTAATTAAGCACCTAAATGTTATATCAAACACCAAAATTATGTTCCTAGTTCATTTTAAAGCATACAAAAGATGATTTAAACACATTTTAGCAATTTTCCAAGTTGGTCCTATAAGAAAAATGTTAGCAAGTATTTTATAGCTTTGAAGCATTTTTAAAGATGAAATAAATAACTTAGGAAAATAAAATCTCAAGTTGACATAGTTGGTTGGGATCTGAGTCAGGGTGAGTTGGATCAAGTTAAGGTGAGTTTAGATTTAAGTCAGTGTGAATTAGGATCTGAGTTGGGGTGAGTTGGGATCTGAGTCAGGGTGAGTTGGGTTAAGTTGGGGTAAGTTAGGATCCGTGTTAGGATGAGTTGGGATCTGAGTTAGAGCTGAGTTGGGATCCGAGATAGGGTGAGTTAAGATCTGAGTTGGGGTGAGTTGGGATCAGAGTTAAGGTGAGTTTGGATTTGAGAACAAAATCATGAACTCAAAAAAATAAGCTTTTTGCCCAAATCTTCACCTTTTTTGCTTCCACACTCCAAGATCCTGCATGATAATGGTTAGTATGTTACTTATAGGTGCTATTTGATCAAATTTTTGGGGTGCGGTCCCATTAGGAATGTCATTATGTGAACTAATAATTTGACTCAAGAGAGGTGATTAATATTGTGTTAGTCCAAAAATGCAAAAAAAATTGGTAAAAACACACTAATTAGCATACATCTCTAGGCCTAGTTACTAGGGTGAGCTTAATAACAAAGAAAATGAAAAGCCCACCCAAAAACTAAAGAAAAACAAGAATCCTTCACCATATTTGGATGCTATAAATGTTTTATATAGTGGCTTGCTTGGCTTATGTTTATGAAGTCTTCATCAAAGGAGGCTTGGCTATCTCCTCTTCTCTTTGGCACCTTGTGGCTTCGGCTTGGCTTGGATCAATATTTTGGAATCATAAATTTGACATGTGAGATCTCTTGGAATCAATTTTACATGGTAACTTTTCACAAATTAAGCTTAATAATGATGTTCATGGCCTCTCTATTTATAGATTTTCAAGAATGACCAAAATCAACCATGACCATCCATCTCAAGATTGAGATGTGTGGTCATGGATTAATTGAATTATGTAATTAAAATCCATAATTGTCCTCATCATGACTTTGGAAGAAGGGAAATTAATGAGGCATGGGAGGTAATAAAGAGGCATGGAAGACCCATAATCTTGATATTTATGGCATTTATGGCCTAGGGATGTCTTCTTAAGAAATGAGGTCACCTGATGGTGCAGATATTCAATATTCATTTCTAAAAACAAGTTTTCAACAAGTTTCCATGGAATTATTAATTAGGATCTAATTTGGTTTAATTAGATCTTAAGCATGATTAAGTACTTTATTCACAAATTACTCAAATTGATCAAAATGCCTTGTTATTTGTCCAAATTTTAACTAGATTGGAAGTTAATGTCAGATGCATTGGATCCATTATCCCATTTAGGATGTTTCCAACACAAAATAACAAAGACACCCATCTTGTACAAGAAATTTGATAGAAAAGATCAATCTAGAGCACCTAGGTACAAAATTAGCATTTTGACTTGAAATAATTTTGTCAAATTTATTTGTCCCATAGATTGTATTACCCCATTTAGTGATACCCTAGCCAAAATTGGCACTTGAATATGTCAATTTCAACTCATTTAATGTGTTTTAGTGTTTTTAGGCCACATTGTGCATTTTGGTGGAAATTCATCAAAATCATGATTAAAAATCATTAGTGGCAAAATTTAGGTGTCTACACGTCTCCCAAATCATAAATCTTAACTCATTACTATCTAGGTTATTTCCTAGGAGGCTAGTGTACCGATTGGGAGGAACTAGCCCTAAATGTCATTACATGCTGACTAGGTGACACAAAGACCTCTTATAAATCCCTATAATACTAGGTCTTCCATGTCAATCATGTGATATATCTCATGATCATCCCCATATCCCTCTTTGATAATGTTATATCACCTTCTACCTTGGCCTTATCTACCATCTATAGTTCTCCCATCATCAATCTCACCCTAGACTATAGCTACCCAATATAACCCTATAAAGTCACTATATAAGCATCTTGACTATGGATCTATCCATGTAATCTAGTTATCCTCCCATGTAAGGTTTCTACTTATCTTATAAATCTTGTGACCTATCCATGTGCTCTATATAACTAGTTTTCCCTCTATATAATTTGACCCTATAAATTCATAACCATCCTATCTCTCTTAGCTATAATCCTAGCAACCTCTGAGGATCAGGATTGTATATATCTTCTTAGCCTCTATAAAAGTTCTCGCTCATCCTCGCTCAAAGGTGGCGTAGATGGCCTTGCCTTTTCTACACCTCCACTTCTTATAGCCTAAACTCCCCCTCTAAATTGGCCCTTAGATCTTACCTTATCTCCACCTTGACCTCCCTATTCTCCTTCATCAAAATCCATCACATTTGTCCCCTCTCATATATCCTTATGGCCTTGTGCCTATAATAGTCTCTGAGCTTACTTAATACCTAATATGACCCATACTTGTAACAATCTCCACACAATAATCCTCCTCATCCTAGATTTCATGTGTGTTCATCTATGTTCCCTCAAATGTTAGATATTTATCAATGACGTCTTTAAGGTGTCCAAGGATGTTGATAAGGTTTCATGTGTGTTAAAATGGTAATGACAAAGTGTGCTTCAATGTTCTTGCATAGCTCTTCAGTGTTTGACTTGGTAAGGTAGATAATGGATGTTATTCATGGTGTAGTCAAGTTGAAAAGACCCTATGGTGTGTTATGATTTCTTGGAGTGCTTATGGAAGTGAAATTAACTCATCAAAGTAGTCTTATTAATGTCTAGGTTTTCTTAGTCATCTTGGTAGATAAGGCTAAGTAAGTAGATTGATGACATCAACATTTGCATGTGTGGCAGTGTCAAAAGGAAATGATCACATGTTGGTGTTCAAGTTTGAGTCTAGTTTCTATGGTCCAATTTTTAGGTCATGAGTTTTTGTATAGCAAAATATATCAAGGTGCAAAGTTGGCCTTCTAGTCAGATTGCAGTGTTTCCCATACTTAGCTAAATTTGTAATATCGAGTGACCTTTACATAGGGCTTACAAGTGTCAAAACAATATTCAATAAAAAAAAAACCTAATAATGAGTGTTTAATCAATTATATGAAGATTTAATGATGAATCACAAGGTCAATAAGTCAAAGGATCCTAAGATTTAATGTGTTGGTGACATGTATCACAATCACGAAGAATTGGTAATAGATTAACAACACAAAGGTGATCATATAGATGAAGATAAATAGAGTGAATTAAATATAAATATGGAGATAAATGGTGTTTATTTAATCAAAAATTCAATATTTCTATATTACATGTGGTGTTTCCAAGTGGAATAAGTGTAAAGATTGACAATAGGATACATAGAAGTCATGTGAGGCTGCCAAGCGGCACAATCTTGGAAGCTCACATTGAAGATCAAAAACCAAAATTGATAGTTAAAGATAGGAGAATAATAAGGAGATAAATAGGGAGTATTTGATAAAATTTACATAGGGCATGAGAGGAAGACATGTTTCTGAATGTTTTACATTAAATAGTGACTATTGGAATTTGAATATTCAAATTAACAAAGGAAAAACTAGTCTGTATTGTTTGAGATATATCTTTTGATGTAGGAAAAATTTGAAGGTGGAGTAAAAATAAAAGTTTTAAAAGATGAAAAAGGATATACATATAAGTTTTTTATAATTTTTTAATATCTATACAATTATAATTATTTATATCTAAATTTGACTATGTATTTTACCATCTTCTGCAAGTGACCCGAGAAGGATGTTTGAGTTTGTTTTGATGGTTTTTTGATGTTTCATGACAAATTAACTATTAGAGAGTATTTTATAATATATGAGGACAATATTTTTGTATTTTTTAGGTTTTAATGATCCATTTTTAAAATGAAAAAATGCTTAGAAGTTGATTGTTTGTTCGATCATGGTGTTCTTGTGTACAAGACTATTGTTTGAGCAGATCGTACATACACAGAGGAGTGTAGTGATGAATGTAATCACTTGAAGGTGTCTTAGGTTTAATTTAGAGTGGAATTATGAATTTTTAATATATATTATGTTTCTATTTTACTCAATTAAGTACTAAAAGAGTGAATAGGTCTCCATGAGACCTATAAGGGCTATCAAGGCCTAATTGAAAGGTGTAGTTGCTTAAGGGTGACCCATGTATGCTATGGCTGACCTATGAGGATGGTATTGAGTTATGTATTAATGATATATAATCCTTAAGGGTTAAGAAAAGTCTTATGTCTGACCAAGAAGATAATATTTATGAAGTCTCTATAAAGAGTGAAATTAAAGGTGATGGTTTCTAGTTAAGAGAGTTTAGAGTTGAGAGGTGAAGGATAGAGAACTGTGGGTGTGCCTATTGGATGGATTAAAGAGTATATTAGGTTGAGTATAATGTATATGACCTATAGGTCATAATTTTGATTTCATAATAGTGATCATGCATGTTTTTATATTTATGATGAATGAAGTATATAGAATGTATAGTGTGAGCAAAGAAAATGTAAAGATTATGAGATCTTGGTGAATGACCTAAGGATTAGAGGGAAATAAGGTATGTGTATATGAATACTTGGTCATGTTTATAATATTTTCATATAGTTTTTTTATTTGAGTATGTGTGAACAAGTTTAGAGTGATCCAAAAGGTGGTTTTGGATGCATTGAGAGGGTTGAAGGCTAGAGTGAGTGTAAAGGAGAAAGAGTGAAATCAAAGGAGGTCATCATAAATTAAAGAGTAACAAAAGGTGTTCAAGGTGATCTAATTTTCAAGGTAGCTAAGTGTGTGCTTGGTTACCTAGGGGGTTGTAGCCTCCTTGCTAGTTGGAGTTAGCTAAAGGTTAAGTGGATGCTCGACTAGTGTCGGGGTGGGTGCTCGACTAGTGTCGGGGTGGGTGCTCCTTGATTAGTTGGTAATTGTCTAAATGTTGGATCTTGTCATTATAATAATATAGCCCATCTTGAAATGTTTATTGGGTTTTATTCTCCAAGAGGGTTTCCCACATATGTCATGTGTTATGTGCTTGATATTGCTTTATCTTTCATGTTCGTTGTTATGAATGATGTGTATGCATCATGATTGTATGTGTCAAATGATTAAGGGTTTAAATATTTTAGAATTATATTGAATATATTGCATCACTGATTCAACCCCTCTTAATGATTATACCTCTAATACTTGGTAGCATATTAGGACCCTCTTTATAATTTAACACCCTGAAGGTGATCTAAGGTACATTATGGGTAGTCATCAAATGCAAGGAGGCTTTTCCACTAAGTAAGAACCAATGTTTAATGGGTCCAAATATGTTTTTTGGAGTTCAAGGATGAAGACATACATCATGTCAATAGGGTTTAACATTTAGCAATTGATTATGGATGGATATTTATCCCCCCTACTCCTCCAACTAGTGTAGCTAGTAAGAAGTTGTTTAAGAGTAAATGTAAGGCAATGAATGCCATCACATGTGGTCTTTTATAAAATGATTACACCAAGGCAATCCATTTTAAATCTACCAAAGAGATATGGGACAAAATGTAGATCATTTATAAATGGTATTCAAAGGTCAAATTGGCCAAATTTTAGACTCTTAAAAGACAATTTGAGAGTCTCAAGATGAGGGAAGAATATTATGAACATTATCAGAGGTCTTATAGAGAATATTGAAGAAGATACTATAGTGAAAAAGGTATTAATATCTCCCTCAAGTTTGATTCAAAATTATCTACTATAGAAGAAAGTCATGATCTTAATTAGATTAAGATGGATGAATTTCATTTCGTTCTTACTGCCTATAATATGAGAGTCAATGAGGAAAAACTACCAAAGAAGGAAGCAACCTTCATGATAGAAATGAATCCAATGAAGAAGAGAAGTCAAAGTAAGGAACTCAAGAAGGATGACATATCTGATATTGATGATGATGAACTAATTACTTTGTATACAAGGAAATTGAAGATAGGTTCAAGTAAGTATAATGGTAAACTACACTTAAAATGCTTCAATTGTGGAAAGGTATAAAACTTTTCCAATAATTTACCTCATAATCATAAGAATAATGATGATGGAGAGCATGGTGAAATCAAAGATGAAGGCAAGAAGACATTCAGGTTTGATAAGAGGAAAAAAGGATTCAAAAAGTATGACAAAAGGAAGAAGTCTTTCAAGGACAAGAAGAGGCTTTACACCAATGAATATTGTAGCTCATCAGATGAGAGAGAAGATAGTGATTATAATTTTGATAATAAATATTACGTTCTTTTCATGGTAAGAAAAGGAAGCTGATCATATCGAGAAGAGGCTACTTGGAGTGATACAAATGATGAAAAAATAAGGAGGACTGTGAGACTAAGTTGATAAATGCCCTTGAAGATTTTAAGATTGAAAAGAAGAAGACCAAGAATTTAAAGTCACAAATGAAGGGCTAGGAGGAGTAATTCAATATGTATGAGGCTATAATGGATGAAGACTCTAAGGAGCATGAAGGTATAGTCAAGCATTTCAATAGTTACTTGGAAACTATGTCTACAAGCCTAAAAGCCAAAGAAGATGAGTACTGAAGGTATGTGATTAAAATTGAGTCATTTAAAGCTAAATTAGAGAAGATATATAGTAAGATGAAGTCATTTGTGAGGTTTGAAAATTTTTTAAGAGATCTAGACAACACTTTGAATAGTGAAAAATATGCTAGTGATAGAACTAGCATAGGTCACAAAGAAGAATAAAAAGTTACAACTCAAGATAATGTCAATGTTAATGTGAAAAAGAAGGATTAGACTTTGAATGTCAATCATCAGTCAAGAAATGAAGATACTGGTAGAATGAATACAAATCATATTAGATAACCAAATGAAATGAGGTATACTAGTTTTACTGGTTAATGCTATAATTATAATTAATTTGGTCATAGGGCTAGAGGGTGTAGAAGACCTGCTAAGAATGAGTGGAATCATAAATCAAATAGCATGAGAAAAGTTGGGTGTTTTATTTTTTATTACATAGGACACATTACAATATTTTGTCCAAATCAAGTAAGGCAAGTTGAGTTTACTTCAATAAGAATGATTTTCTACAACTATGAAAAGATTGGTCACATTACTAGGTTCTACAAGTAAAGGTCATCAAATAAAAATAAGTTCAATCAGACTCCTAGAGTGTAAAGAAGAAGAAAAGTTAACTCATGGATACCAAAGATGAAATGTGTGAGTCATAATGAGTCTATAATTCCAAGTGATCTATTTTCTATGGTGGAGAATGGTACAAAGGTTGAGGAATGCCAAGATATTTCATTGTTTATTCATATTGTGAATAAAGAGACCAAGCTCAAGGAGAAGACCAAGGTTCTAGTTGAGGCTAATTTTGAGGTTTGTATGGATCTAAGTGAATAAACTACTATTGTTGAGCATGTTTCATATAAATAACATCAGATGTCAATGCCTAGTGATGAGGTTATGAACTGTAAGATGAATACTTCAAGTGAAAAGGTATGTCATGAATCTATGTTATCTCTATGTGTTATCAATACAATATTAGAATAAAAGAAGAATGTTGTAGTGGATGAGCAACTTATTTCTCTTAAGCATAAGAAAAATAAGAAGAAGAAGAAGAACCATCTTTTTAGATGTCTAATAAGGAAAAAGAATATGAGTAGATATGGGTAAATCTTGGTTTCATATTGTTCTAGGATATTATGGGTTAAGGTGTCTCTACCAATGCTTCTTAGGAGATATCTTTATTATGGAGAATCAAGTATGTGTGCTCAAGGTGTGTTTAGGCATTTTGGTCTTGAAGGTCTGCAAGTAGAGTATGGAGGCTTCTAGGTGTCAAACAAAATTTGGTTAAGAAGACCTATTGAAGATGTCATGTGATCCAAGTGGAGCATGGAGTTAGGGGGAGCTTACTCAAATAGTTCGAAAGGCTTGAAGAGCTATGCATGATGTGAGGGGGAGAATATGTGAGATATTTAGTCATGGTTGGATATGGACTAAAGGTTCTCAAAGGGTGCCTAAGCTCAGGTGACTTAGGGGGAATCCCTCTTAATGTTTTTAAGGTGAGTTCAAGAAGTTTTTGGTGTTTATGTGTGTTTTATCTTCATAAGAGCTATGCATGGTTAAGAAGAGTGTTTATTTTGGAGCATGTTTGAGAAGATCAATGTAAGAAGTGGTATGAATAGTGTTAGTGGGATTTTTTATCATCTATTATAGGTTTTCCTTTCCTATAGTTGATTTTTAAAGTCTTTTTAGGTCGTTAGTATTAGTTGGTGCCCACTTTGTCATTGTGCTAAAGGGGGAAAAAGTGATTGAAGAGAGAGGAAGAGTTTGAGCATAAGATTTGTGATTGGTTTTAACATAAATTAAAAAGGGAATTTTTTTGAGATTTGTCAATGATGTCTCCAAGGTGTCCAAGGATGTTGATGAGGTGTCATGTGTTTCAGAATGACAATGTCAAAGTGTGCTTCAGTGTTCTTGCATAGCTCTTCAGTGTTTGACTTGGTAAGGTAGATGATGGATGTTATTCATGGTGTATTCATGTTATATAGACCATATGGGGTGTTATAAGTGATTATGGAAGTGAAAATAATTCATCAGAGTAGTCATATGAACGTCTAGGTTCTCTAGTCATCTTGGCAAATAAAGCTGAGTAAGCATATTGATGACACAACATTTGCACGTGTGGAAGAGTCAAAAGGAAATGATCACATGGTGGTGTTAAAGTTTGAGTATATTTTTTATGGTCTAATTTTTAGGTCATGAGGTTGTGTATATAAAAATATATTGAGGTGTAAAGTTGTCCTTCTAGGTAGATTATAGTGTTTCCCATACTTAGCCAAATTTGTAATATCAAGTGACCTTTATACAAAGCTGCCACGTGTAAAAACAAAATTAAATAAAATCAAATCAATGATATAAAAATGAGTGTTAAATTTTTAAATGAATAAATAATTGTGATTTACAAGGTCAATAAGTCAAAGGATCCTTATATTTAACACGTTAGTGACATGTGTCATAATCACAAAGAATTGGCAGTAGATCAACGACATGTGGGTGATTGTGTAGATGAAGATAAATGGAGCACATTTGATTATTAAAATGGATATAGACAGTGTGAATTGATTAAAAAATAAAATATGTCTAGATTGCACGTGGGGCTACCAAGTGGTGTAAGAGTGGAGACTAATAGCAGGATACATAAAAGGCATGTAGGGCTATCAAGTGGCATAATCTTAGAAGCCCAAATCAAAGATAAAAAACAAGCATTGATAGTTAAAGATAAGAGAATAAAAAGGAGATAAATTGAGAATATTTGATCAAATTAATAGGGGGAATATGATAAATACATGTGTCTAAAGCTTTTACATTAAATAGTGACTATTGGAATTTTAATATTCAAATTAAAAAAGAAAAAAACTAGTATGCATTATTTGAGCTATATTTTTTGATGTAGGATTAATTTGATGGTGGAGTAAAAATAAAAGTTTTAAAATATTATAAGGGATATCCAAATAAGTTTTTTATAAGGTTTGAATGTCTATATAGTTTTATTTATTAAGCTCCAAAGTTGACTATGTGTTTTACCATCTTCTGCAAGTGACCCGAGAAGAATGTTTGAGTTTGTTTTGATGTTTCATGACAAATTAACTATTGGAGAGTGTTGTAAACTCCATGAGGAAAATATTTATTTACTTTTTATGTTTTAACAATCCATATTTGTTCTAAAAAATGCTTATAAGTTGACTATTCATTCATTCATGGTGTTCTTATAAAGATGACTATTGTTTGAGTAGATAGTGCATATACAGAGGAGTGTAGTGATGGATGTAATCACTTTAAGGTGTCTTAGGGTTAATGTAGAGTGGAATATAAATTTATAATTTGTCTTGTGTTTCTAATTTTCTTGATGAAGTGATAAAAGAGTGAACATGTCTGCATGAGACCTATAAGGGCTACTAAGGATTAATTGAAAGGTGTAGTTGCTTAAGGATGACCCATAGATGACATGGATGGCATATGATGATTGTATTGAGATATTTGTTAATGATATATAAGAATTAAGGGTTAAGGAAAGTCTTATTTATGACCAATAAGAAAATATTCATGAAGGCTCTATAAAGAGTGAAATCAAAGGTGATGGTTTCTAGTTGAGAGAGTTTAGAGTTGAGAGGAAAAGGTTAGAGAAGTGTGAGTGTGCCTATTGGATGGAATGAAGAGAAGATAAAGTTGAGTATAGTGTGTATGACCTATAGGTCATTATTTGATGTCATAACAGTGATCATGTAGGATTACAGAATGAGGATGAGTGAAGTATATAGAATGTATAGTGTCAGAAAAGAAAAGGTGAAGATCATGAGAGCTTGGTGAATAAACTAAGGATCAGAGGGGAGTGAGGTATGTGTGTATGACTATTTTTTCATGTTTCTAATGTTGTGATAGAGTTTTTATAGGTTTTATATTTGAGTATGTGTGAAGAAGTGTAGAGTGATCCAAAAGGTGGCTTTGGATGCATTTAGAGGGTGTGAAGGCTAGAGTGAGTATAAAGGAAAAAGAGTGAAAATAAAGGAGGTCATCATCAGTTGAAAAGTAGTAATAAGCTTTAAAGGTGATCTTATTTTCAAGGTAGCTGAGTGGGAGCTTGGTTTCCTAGGGGTTTGTATCCTCCTTGCTAGTTGGAGATATCTAAAGGTCAAATGGATGATTGACTAAATTAAGGGGTGGGTACTCTTTGATTAGTTGGTGCTAGTCTAAATTTTAGATCTTTTAATTATAGGACTATAGCCCATATTTTAGGTTTTAGTGGGTTTTATTCCCCAAGAGGGTTTCTCACATCTGTCATGTGTTATGTGCTTGATCTTACTTTATCTTCCATGTTCATTATTATGATTGATGTGTATGATTCATGATTATATGTGTTGAATGATCAAGGGTTTGAAATTGGATTAAATATCTTGCATCATTGACTCATCCCCCATATTAGTGATTGTACCTCTAAAAACCAAGTTGTGTATGCTACCATCACTCCATGACCTAGGATTGGAGTCTGGTAATCCCACATAATCAAGGTAATGTTCTCATAATCAATTTTAACTAATGACTTGTCAACTAGATATCCCCACTAAAGTCTCTCTATTATTGAGGGAAAATATATGATCCTCTATAGGCACATCTTGTGGCTTCATAAACAATCATTATATATGATTAGGCCTATATCACTCAATAATATAATCCTACCATCCTATAAGATATCACTCAATCAGTATTAGATGTGTGGCATCTATATCCTTGACCCATCCCCACTAGACATATCTGTATAGCATATAGGTAATATGATCTAGTTGAAAGATATTAAAGGCCTACCTATAAAATTTAATCTCCCTAACATTATACCTTTGTACTCTTATAATGACATACCACCCAAATATTAGGGGCTAGTGGGGCTCCCTAACTGAATGAGTACCTAAGGGGAATTCTATAACAATATGCTCCCAAATATATATATATATATATATATATATATATATATATATATATATATATATATATATATATATATATATATATATATATATATATATATATATATAATAGTAGAGAAGGGCCTAGGCTTGATCTTCCTCTATATATTACTATATATATCTTTATATATAAGTGGGATAGCACAATAGGACCCCTATCAAACACTTGGTAATCCTATACCATGTCTAAAACCATGTCCCCCAATCCCAAATGAAACCACTAACAAATCTTGTCCATAAGAGTATGCCAATCATAAAAGACATAACCATGAGTGTCAATATATAAATCATGAACTCCTTTAATACCCTATAAATTTCTACTTGTGAATTTTTCATCTCAATCTATAATCTACTAGCCAGCCTTTAAACTATCACACTAAGAGTATGTGATCACCGATATATCTTATGGCCTCTCATTAGTAGATGAAAGATGTATAAAACATCCTCAAGAGTGACTATCATCTACCCAATGATGAAATGAAAATTTTTGGTCACATAATGCCACCTCTTGACCATATCCATGATTAATGCCTTATCAATCCTCACTACTAGCATTATTGTGATATAATATAGGCCTATCAACTCTAATAATCCATACTCCTCAAGTGTTAGTAAATGCATCTCATACAACACCAATGGTGTTAGGGTGTGGAGCTAAAAGCTTCACCAAGGAGCATACTTTAACAAGTTCGGGTCTACACAGACACCGGCGTTAGTCAGGAGCGACCGACATCGGTCAGGTGTAGTTGCAGAGGTGCTGACGTCAGTAGTAAGTTGGCCGGTGGTGGTCACAGGCAAGTAGCAGGAACCGACGTCAGTTACCTATGCGTCTAGGAAGTTGTTTCCGAGGATAAAAGTGAGTGTTTGCATGATGAGTTTAAGTTGTAGTCTTAAGCTCGCGTCTCTATTATTGGTAATATTATTTTTAGAGCCCTTGCTCAAGAGGCTTAACTACTTGTTGTAAGTGCATGCTCAAGTCTCCTAATTCTATATGTAGAATTAGATCTTTCTAGCTTATTGTAGTTAGTGTGAATTATTGTAGAATTGGTATGTTGAAGAATAGTACAGAATTGAATCAATCCAGGTTTGTTGGAGTTGATTATTCTTGAGAGAGAGAGCTCTTGAGGAATAGAGATCTAGTGAGAGATCCATACATCTAGGAGAGGTGTGGAAGAAAGAAGTTTCTTCAATTGTATTCCTTTTGTAAAGAGTTTGTTAATACAAGTTTTCAGGGTGGTTTCTTGTATCTCTTGTTCTTGATATTATCTCATTCTAATTACTTGTTTATCTGATTTAATTCTGCATTCATTGCTTTCACAAGTGTAATTTATTGTTGGTTGATCCCCAACAAGTGGTATTAGAGCCAAGTTCACTAACAGGTGGTTCAGATCTGTATAGTGCGTATTGATTACACGTTCTCACAGGGGTTTCTATAGGGATTTCTGTTTGAGTGGGAAAAGCAATGGCAGATGAAAGTAAACTTAGAATGGAAAAGTTCA
The DNA here is from genome assembly GCA_037957365.1 of Torreya grandis. Lineage (NCBI taxonomy): Eukaryota > Viridiplantae > Streptophyta > Pinopsida > Cupressales > Taxaceae > Torreya > Torreya grandis. Next base: position 3,269,737 of record JARHVA010000007.1, on the reverse strand, counting down.
ATGGTAAAAATTACCAACATTGGAGAATGCAGATAGAGGATTATCTGTATCAGAAAGATCTCTACTTACCGTTAGGTGGTGTTGCAAAGAAGCCCAAAGACATGGAGGATGAAGAATGGGAAGTTCTTGACAGAAAGGCTCTGGGGTCTATAAGACTGAGTCTAGCATCCACTGTGATATCTAATCTATCACAGGCAAAGTCTATGGTAGAGTTGATGACTATGTTAACAAATTTGTATGAAAAACCCTTCACTTCTAATAAGGTATATCTTATGAAGTAGTTATTTAATTTGCATATGAATGAAGGTGGATCTGTTTCTACTCATCTGAATGATTTCAATGGAATTGTGAATCAGTTAAGTTCAGTCAATATAGTGTTTGATGATGAAATAAAAGCTCTTTTAATATTATGTTCTTTGCCTGAAAGCTGGCATGGCTTAGTAATGGCAGTAAGTAATACTGCATCTGCATCAAATATTTTGAAAGTAGAGGATGTTGTTAGTGTTATCTTGAATGAGGAAATATGCAAGAAAAGCACAGAAGAGACATCTGGGAATGCTTTAAGTTTTGAGAGCAGGGGGAGGCAGAAAGAGAAGAGCAAGAAAGGCAGATCAAGATCCAAATCTAAGGGGAAAGGCAGATCTAAATCCAGAAATGGCAGAAGGCCACAATGCTGGAATTGTGGAAAGATGGGGCACATAAGTAGAGATTGCTGGTCAAAGCTTAAAGAGGTAAATCAGCATGAAGGAAAGGAAGAAGCCAAGGTTGCAGGTATTGCACAAGATGCTTTAATTTTCTCTTTGCATAATAATATAGAATCTTGGGTGTTAGATTTTGGTGCATCTTTTCATGTTACCCCTAACAGGGAATATTTTAGTGACTATATCCATGGAGATTTTGGAATAGTGTATCTAGGGGATGATGAGCCCTGTAAAATAATTGGCAAAGGTAAAGTGCAACTGAAGATGCAGAATAGCAACACATGGGTGTTGAGAGATGTGATGCATGTTCCTAGCTTGAAGAGAAATTTGATTTCTACAAGAAAGTTAGGCGATGAGGGTTGTACAGTAACTCTCACAGCAGAATCTTGGAAAGTGACCAAGGGTGCACTTGTTATGGCTAGAGGTAAGAGAGAAGGTACTCTCTATTTGTGTAATTGTGTTACTAACAAATCTCCTTTTGTATTATCTACTTCAGATGTGGATGCTAAATTGTGGCACTCAAGGCTTGGCCACATGAGTGAGAAGGGGATGTCAATTCTTAAGTCCAAAGGTATGCTTTTAGATTTAAAAGGCATAGATCTAGAGTTTTGTGAGCACTGTGTATTTGGAAAATAGAAAAGGGTTAGTTTTCTCAAGACTGGGTCTACTAAGAAGAGGCATAAGTTACAGCTTGTTCACACAGACGTGTGGGGACTGGCTCAGGTTGCTTCCATTGGAGGATCACAGTACTATGTATCTTTCATAGATGATGCTATAAGGAAGGTATGGATCTATTGTATTAGAAGAAAATCTGATGTATTTGAAAATTTTAAGATCTAGAAAGCTATGGTTGAGAATGAAATAGGTAAAAGATTGAAGTGCCTGAGATCAGACAATGGTAGTGAGTTTTGCAGTCATAAGTTTAGAGATTATTGTTATATGCATGGAATCCGTAGGCAAAGGATGGTTCCAAGGACACCTCAGCAGAATGGAATTGCTGAAAGGATGAACAGGACAATAATGGAGCGTGCAAGATGTATGAGATTGCATGCCAGTTTGCCCTTACAGTTTTGGGCATAAGTTGTTGACATTGCAGTATACCTGATTAATAGAGGACCCTCTACAGCTCTGGATGGTGGTATTCCAGAAGAGGCATGGATAGGTAAAAAGGTTGATCTCTCATATCTCAAAGTTTTTGGTTGTGAAGCCTTTGTGCACATAGATAAAGAAAATAGAAAGAAGCTTGATGCTAAGTCTATGAGGTGCACGTTTATTGGCTATGGCTCAGATGATTTTGGTTACAGATTGTGGAATCTAGAAACTAACAAGGTAATTAGGAGCCGTGATGTTGTTTTCAATGAAAGAGTGATGTATTGTGATCAGCTAAGGAAGCTGAATCAATCTGAGCAGAGCAATGGTGAATTGGATGAGGTGAAAGTCCAATATGAGCTCGCGGGAAAAAGAAATAATCACTTGCAGGAAAACATAGAGACTAACGTCGGTAGGGTAGGAACTGATGTCGGTAGTACAGAAATTGGCATCGGCCGTACAGAGACCGACATCGGCAGGAAAGACACCGAGGTCGATCAGACAGAACTGGTGTCGGCCAGTAATAGGTCTGGAGGTGACTGAGGTCGGTCACTGTCAAAGAATTTGGGTGGATAGCGTGTTGTGAATGAGTCTCAGACACCCATCAAGAGGTCAGAAAGGGTGAGTAAGCCTCCAATTAGATATTCTCCTTCTTTATTTTATTTATTGCTAACTGATGGTGGAGAACCAGAGAGTTTTGAAGAAGCAATACAGGTGGAGTCCAAGAGTCAGTGGGAGCGTGGCATGGTTGAGGAGTTGGAGTCCTTAAGAGAGAACCAAACATGGGATTTGGTTGAATTGCTAGCTGGTAAGAGAACACTCAAGAACAAATCGACCTACAGGTTGAAAGAAGGTGAGAATGGACAGATGAGATATAAGGCCAGATTGGTGGTAAAAGGATTTGCACAAAAGCTAGGTATTGACTTTGGTGATATTTTTTCTCCTGTTGTTAAAATGACTTCTATAAGGGTTGTATTGTCTTTGGTTGCTTTTGAGGATTTGCATCTTGAGCAGCTAGATGTTAAGACAACGTTTCTTCATGGAGATTTGGATGAGGAAATATATATGGAACAGCCAGAAGGATTTGAGGTCAAAGGTAAGGAGAAGTTAGTGTGCAGATTGAAGAAAAGCTTATATGGCCTCAAGCAAGCTCCTAGGCAATGGTATTTAAAATTTGACAGGTTTATGACTGAGCATGGCTACAGTAGGTGTCAATCTAACCATTGCATGTATTTCAAGAGATTTGATAATGGTAGATATATTATTTTATTGTTGTATGTAGATGATATGCTGGTTGCAGGATCTCACATGCAGGATATCTCTAAGCTTAAAGTGAAATTAGCTCAAATGTTTGCTATGAAGGATTTGGGAGCAGCAAAGAAAATCCTTGGCATGAGCATTAAGAGAGACAGGAAAAATCACAGGTTGATATTGTCTCAAGAAGATTATGTGGACAAGGTGTTGAAACGGTTCAATATGCAGGATGCTAAACCGGTAAGCACACCTTTGGCTGGACATATTAAGTTGAGTAAAGAATAATGTCCTAATTCATATGATGAGGTAGAGTACATGAGTAAGGTTCCATATTCTTCTGCAGTAGGGAGTTTGATGTATGCAATGGTGTGTACTAGATCGGATATTTCCCAAGCAGTGGGAGTTGTAAGTAAGTATATGGCCAATCTAGGTAAGGAACATTGGAAAGTAGTTCAGTGGATCCTTAGATATCTGAGAGGAACCAGCAGTAGGCACTTGTGCTATGGAGGTTCAGATACTTCTCTACATGGTTATGTAGATTTAGATATGGCAGGTGATTTGGATGGCAGGAGGAGCACTACAGGTTATGTTTTCACTATAGGTGGAATGACGGTTAGCTAGATATCTAAGTTGCAAAAGGTTGTTGCCTTGTCAACTACAGAAGCAGATTATATTGCAGCCACAGAGGCTAGCAAAGAGATGATATGGATGACACAGTTCATGGATGAGCTTGGTAGGGAGCATGAGAGTTGCAGATTGTATAGTGACAGTCAGAGTGCAATCCATTTGGCTAAGAACTCAGCCTTTCATTCAAAAACAAAGGACATATAGCTAAGGTATCACTTCATACGATAGGTATTGGAAGATGGTGAGTTGAAGCTGGAGAAGATCCATACGGATAGGAATCCTATTGATATGTTAACCAAGCTGGTTACAAAGGAGAAGTTGAATATTCATTCAACTTCTGTTGGTCTTCATGATTGAGTTGAAGATGGAGGAGCTAGAAGACATTGTTGTACAGGTACTGGTGTAACTATTTATCTCCAAGTGGGAGATTGTTAGGGTGTGGAGCTAAAAGCTTCACCAAGGAGCATACTTTAACAGGTTTGAGTCTACACAGACACCGGTGTCAGTCAGGAGCGACTGACGTCGGTCAGGTGCAGTTGCAGAGGCACCGACGTCGGTAGTAAGTCGGCCGGCGGTGGTCACAGGCAAGCAGCAAGAACCGACGTCGGTTACTTGTGCATCCAGGAAGCTATTTCTGAGGACAGAAGTGAGTGTTTGCATGATGAGTTTAAGTTGTAGTCTTAAGCTCACGTCTCTATTATTGGTAATATTATTTTTAGAGACCTTGTTCAAGAGGCTTAACTGCTTGTTGTAAGTGCATGCTCAAGTCTCCTAATTCTATATGTAGAATTAGATCTTCCTAGCTTATTGTAGTTAGTGTGAATTATTGTATAATTGGTATGTTGAAGAACATTACAGAATTGAATCAATCTAGGTTTGTTGGAGTTGATTGTTCTTGAGAGAGAGAGCTCTTGAGGAATAGAGATCTAGTAAGAGATCCATACATCTAGGAGAGGTGTGGAAGAAAGAAGTTTCTTCAATTGTATTCCTTTTGTAAAGAGTTTGTTAATACAAGTTTTCAGGGTGGTTTCTTGTATCTCTTGTTCTTGCTATTATCTCATTCTAATTACTTGTTTATCTGATTTAATTCCGCATTCATTGCTTTCACAAGTGTAATCTATTGTTGGTTGATCCCCAACAACTGGCCATCATAGTCAAAATGAAATCACCCCTAAATCCTCCTAAAGTAACAAACATCTTATAAAATCATGTTGATCTAATCATACCTACATCTAGCCTATCCCATCCCATCAACCTAATACCTACATCCCCAACTTACTCGTCTAACCTAATTATCTCCATTCACCACTCCTTAAATTTATCACCACTCCATCCTATCCATATCATTATGCTTTTAAAATAATAATAAGTAACCCTATATAAATTCTCCATCTACCCCTTCATCTAAGCCCCACTCACCTCATTGTACTAACCCTTACCCCATCCTAATCTTCCCTAACCTAGTCATCTACATTATAACCTCCTAAACCTAACCACATAAAATCCTTACTTTATATAGTCTAAACATCTAAGTACCTAATCCATTTATTTTCCATCCCAAACCCATCCCTTAACCTTTATCTTGAAATACCATAATATCACAACTTTCAACCTATCCCTTAATCATGACTTAACCAACATCACTAATCACAATCTATAGTTTTGCAAAACTATAGGTCTAACATTTTAGTTTTGAAAAATCACCATTCTCCCCTCACAACATGTGATATCACAAATCACTTGTTGTGATACTAAAATACCATAGGTCACCCATTACAATTTTACAATATCAGATCTTACAATTATGATATCATAAATCGTAAGGACAATATCACCAGTCAGGGCATTACCATTAGTTATGGTATTGTCCCTACAACATGTCCATTGAATCAATGCTCAAATAAATGAAAAAATTAAAAAAATTAATGGGATAGAGATGGATTACTCATCAGTGGTCCTACATTTGTTGGCCTTTATTGCTCTTGGACTTTCTCTCTACAATTTGATGAGTGAAGGTTGCAGTTCATTGTTAAGGCTCCTGAACAAAGAATTCAAAATGCTAAAAGAAAAATTGAGCCTATTTACCCTCCCTTTTCCTATTTTACCCCCTCATTAACCCTTATTTTAACCCTCATAGCCCACTTGAATCTTGCTAATCCCATTATCCTTCCTCAACTACTAATATTGGTCCCTAGATCCCATTTTATGATCGATTATCAATCTTAAGTATCTTGGGGTATATTTGTCTATTCCTCATTATAAATATATAATCTTAAGTCATAACTACATCATCTTGAGGTATTTTGAGACTATGTAGACAACACCTAGCCACATTCTTGTAACCAAGGATAAATCAACCACTATTAACATCTGATCCCATCCCGTCCCCTATGGGTCACTCATTAATATTAAATCACATTGAGCTATGAATCTAATATAAAGTGGATTATTTTTCATAATCATTCATTAAATTTACTCTATAGGATTCTTATTGTCCTTGGCATGTGTCCTTGCTTTGGGAATTATCATCAACTTGTGGCCTATCTCATCTCTTTATTCTGAAAATAATGTCTACATCTCAAGAATTCAAGCCTTATTAACTTAATTAACTAGCCTGTCTTTTAGACATCGATCATTATCTATAACTCATTATCTAAGGCCAAGTCACTTTATCCCATAAAATTTATGCTTATGGCATATAAATAATAACTACATCAACACTTGGGTTATATGAACCCCTTATCCCTTTCTTGGTCTTATCCCACCCAAGGGGATTTCCTTTTTAGTGACCATTTGGCTCATTCTTCCCTACATGATCCCTTGAGGGTGAATCATACCCATTAATAACATTCTCATCCACAAAATTATTTTTATTTGAAAATATATTACTCCTTCTGCTTCACTTCACTCATAATGTTCTTTCAGAGAGTAGAAAAACGTATGCACCTAAATCCACTTGTATTAATATTCCTATTAAATTCACTTGCTAATTTGATCTAAAATCATAACCTTAGCCAATTAACCAATATCCTAATTTCCTAGGAAATATTCCCTAAACACCATAAACCTTTCTATACCCTTATAAGCAATTAATTACCCCATTAACCTATTAACTAGCCTACTTAGCCACTAATCTACCCACTAGCTTACTTGCCAATTTAAAATTTATATTTATTCAACTATCCCCTAGCTACCCTACCACCCTAGTCTTTCCTACATCTTTATGAATCCTATACCTCATTAAATGCTATATAATCCCCTATTATCACCTAAAATAATCAAGAAACCTCTAGAACTATGGAAACTACTTTAAGATTATAGAAGTCTCTAAACTAGAGGCTTCTAAATAATTTTAAAAATCCCTAAAATATCCTTCACCATCCTATAAAATCTATGAATGGGCCATGGCCAAAATAACTTGGAAATAAATAAGATCTCAATATACTCTCATAATTAACCATTTTTAGGTATCCTCATACTCTTGTCAAGCCATTCAAAAATATAAGGAAGCCATTAAAGTCACTTTTAAGATCAAAAAATACAATCCACACTCAATCAATTTGGCATTCAAATCCATTTGAAGATCTTGGAGAGGAGTTGTAAGGGATAAAATGATGGTAAGAATCCATGTTTAATTGATTGATTGTTCATTTATTCCCTCCTTTTGATGTTTTTTGTGCTATTGGATTTTAATTACTAAACATAATATTTTTTATAAAAAGCTCACAATATGATCACACACCAACCATGAACAAATCCTAGGAGTTTCCTTCATCTCTTTTTGTGTATTTCCTCACTTTATGGACAAATCTTGGATGGACACCCTCTATTTTCCTTCATTTCATTCTTTAAATAATTCTCATTTTCTCAATAGAGGTATGGTGACCATTTATTGGTATACTTCATACTATTTTGACTTTTGTGATTTATTATGGCCATTCCCATCTCTATTCTTGCTTACTTCTTTAAAAATGACATTATTTTTTGGCTATGTTGTTTCCCTTATTCCTATCATACATGGTCCATTTACTATTAATTTCTTAGATGCCACCTTCTTTATTGTCGATAATTTTTAATTTTATACATTGTACACTTTATATCATTAATACTCTCCAAAATTAATGCCCACCAAGGTTTCTAGAACATGACTTGTGTCTACCTCTTCAATGATCGTAATTTCAATTTATAATGGTGAACCTTTTCTTCTCTTTTAATTTATTAACAAGTATTTGTCCACCATGAATACTAGGATGATTGTTCATGCATAATCCTAATTTAAACTTTCACTTTTTATTATATTGATTAAAAATCCTTTGGCTTCACTTATCCATATCTCATTTTATTTATTTCCCTTCTCATTATCCCATGCTCATGTGGATAAATTTACATGCTTAAACATAATGCATCCACTTTGTATATATACCACCAAAGAATAAGGCAATAATTATCTATGTGGTTAATGTGCCATGTAACTAACTAAATATAAGGTGACTACCATCACCAATCCCACTATCAATATCCATTCTCACTACTAGATCTCCCACTCTAACCATGTTGAATCAGATAATGACCCTATGGAATCAATGTAAACCCTTAAAAACTCATCTCATCATCAATATATAAATGAAATTATAACATAACCATAACCCATATTCCCATCACATAAACCGAATTCATCATTATGTCTTTATGGTATGAAGAGATAAAAAAATACATAAAAATAAAATGCGTATTTATCACAACCATAATCATATATCTCTTTTTTTGTAATCTAAAATATAATAAACAAATGGTGCATGAAATAAATCATGATCTCAATAATATAAAACAACTAAATTAATAGGTTCAAACCTGATTAATACTTAACCATGGGCCTAAGCATAGGTTAGGCTAGGAGAGGAATTACATATCACCCCACTTAAGGAACATTTGCCCCTACAGTTTCATTATCAAGATAATCACGTACTCAATTTCAATCATTTGAAATCCAATATTAGTGCATCCATATATCAAAAAATATAATGTAAATCACACATGTTGATAAAAATGGAAGCAACATGCATTTCACATGGATTGCAAATTTTTATACATTCACATATTCCAAAAAAAAATTAAAAAAATTCCACAATAGAAAATAACTAGCTCATAAGAAACAACAGTAAGGACCATTGGACAAGCCAAGTAATGAATCAATAAAAAATTATAAATATTGTCAACCATGGCTGGGAATATCAAATCATGGATGCAATACATATCACCATTATAAATTAAAATAATTCAACCATTGGACAAGATAAATGGAAGATCCATATTATAAATATTGTGGTAAAGTTAACTCCCTACTATACCCAACATCACATAATATCATCGCCAACAACCAACATCAAAAATAATAAAAAATAATCCTAATTTAAAATTTCACTTTTCACTATATTGATTAAAAATCATTTGTATTCACATATCCACATCTCTTTTTATTTATTTCCATTCTCATTATATGATGCTCATGTGGAAAAATTTACATTCTTAAACATAATGCATCTTCTATAGTGACAAGTTATCTATGTGGCTAATGTGACATGTAACTAAGTACATATATGGTGACTGCCATCACCAATCCCACTATTAGGATACATGCTCACTACTAGAGATCCTGCTCTAGCCACATTGACTCAGATAATGATCCTATGGAATCAATGTAAACCCTTAAAAAATCATCTCATCATCGGTATATAAATGAAATTATAACACAACCACAACCCATGTTCCCTTCACATAAACCAAACTCATCATTATATCTTTATGGTATGAAGAGATATAAAAAATACACAATAATCAAGTACTTATTTATCACAACCATAATCATATATCTCTTTTTTTGTAATCTAATATATAATAAATGAATGGTTCATAAAATAAAGCATGATTTCAATCATATAAAATAACTCAACTAATAGGTTCAACCCCCATTAATAATTAACCATGAGCCTAAGCATAAGTTAGGTTAGGAGAGGCATTACATCTTCCCCCAATTAAGGAACATTTTGCCTTGAAGTTTCATTATCACAATAATCAAGTACTTGATTACCTTCCTTTGAAATCTAATATTAGTGCATTCATATATCAAAAAATGTAATCTTAATCACACATGTTGATAAAATGGAAGCAACATGCATTTCACATAGATTACAAATTTTTATACATTCACATATTCCAAAAAAATATAGAAAAACTTCCACAATAGAACTTAACTAGATCATAAGAAACAATAGTAAGGGCCATTAGACAAGTTAAGTGATGATTCAATAAAGAATTAGAGCTATTATCATCAAGCATGCCTGGGAATATTAAATCATGATTCAATACATATCACCATCATAAATTAAAATCATTTAACTATTGGACAAGACAAATGGAATATCCATATTGTAAAGTTTGTGGTAAAGTTAACTCCAACAACCACATTATGTATATTTGTGTGTGTGTGTGTGTGTGTGTGTGTGTGTGTGTGTGTGTGTGTGTGTGTGTGTGTGTGTGTGTGTGTGTGTGTGTGTGTGTGTGTGTGTGTGTGTGTGTGTGTGTGTGTGTGTGTGTGTGTGTGTGTGTGTGTGTGTGTGTGAGAGCTAAACATCAACCCTTAGATTATCCCCCACCTCTCAGCACCCTAGCAAGGGCCTTAATGTTCTAGTGGGCACAGAGATATTTACAAAAAAAAATGATATTCTCCTTCAATAATTCATTCAATGAATATTCATATATGATGCCAAACACAAGGACAAGAATACATAAATCATTTTCATTTTAGCAATGTAAATCAAACATTCTCCTCACATTGGAAATCAAATACCATAGTGAAAACATCAATATAACATATTAAATTCCAATAAAAAAGAAATAATACATCATTGACACAACTAAATATCATATAGAAAACATCCATAAAACATGGGAAATTTTAAAAATAAAGCAATTCCATCATTGTTTGAACTAAATCATTATATTATAAATATCCATCACACTTGGGAAATTACAACAATCTAATATCACATATCAATTTTCAATCATTACTATAGTCAAATATCATAAAGTAAACATCCATCACATATGGGGATTATAATAACACAAAAATACCTTTTTGTAGGCATACAAGGGTGATTAGATCAACCAATCACACTCCATTTTTGTTTCAATCAAATTTACATAACCATGTATCAATTTAGTAAAAATGTGCATTAGTCCACCAAAATTCACTTCTCAATCACATAGAGAGTAATAATAAATGGAACATAATCCATATAATCCATCATGCACAAGAAATTGATCGCCCAATGACTCATCATAATCAGAATATAAAATCAGTATTAGTTTTCAAGAAATCAATATCAACATACTCACATGAAAATAAACATAGTAAAAAACTCACAAAAATATACACATGGCAACATATGCATAACACAATAATTTAAAATCACATCCAAATCCTCATACACTTACTCTATAGTATAATTATTCCCCCTCCTATATTGGCAACACATTATAATTACCCACTTCTTATACCAATGAATATGACATAGTTACCCGTTACCTATATCAACTCAATCACTAGTTTGCATGGATTTTGTTTAGTTTAATGATTTTACCATCTTAGTAGTTATTACAAGTACATAATTTTTAAAATTTTGAATAATATAAAAGAAGGGAATGCCATAAGCTTTAGGATATGAGCCACAAAGGTTGGCTTCCTAGTTATGACAATCTATTGAAAACCCAAAAAGAGTAGTAGATTCATATGTTACTTAGTTAAAAACTTAAAAACATGTATAATTAGTACACAAGAGGTGAAACCTGATAATAAACAATTCAAGTGATAGTAACATTCATTAATTCTATACCAACCCTCTAGTGAAATCAAGGAAACTCCACCAACTCTAGACATTGGCACACTTTCTATAACTTTATCTCAAGAGAAAATACTTTACGTCTAAGAAAGTGTTGGTAATAGACTTAAAAGTATAAAATCACATAGTATGTTTAAATGACAAGTGTGTGATGTCTAACTAATGTATAATATTTTTTTATGTATTGGGCACATGACCGTATACCAATTTTTTTCAAGAATATGAAAATAATCCTTAAGGAGATAAATGAATGGTAAGGATTGCAAAGTGATATAAAAGTCCTAATGTTATATAAATATTGTATAATTATATGGGAAAAGAATTATGATTATGAGATAACAATGATCAATTTGAAGTTCCTTTGAAAGTTTGTACTTTTGTTCTATGTGCATTCATTTCTCTATTTTATTTGAATATGTGCAATTAATATAAAAATAATGTATATTATGTTATACTACCCTATGTTTATATTAATAATAACTAAGAAATAAAGAAATAAATCAACTTTCTATATCTTTATCTTTATACATGTCTAACTGAACATCACACAGTAAAGTCCTTAACGTGTTTTGATGGGGTTTTTAAGGAAACTCTACTAACATGGGTTGGTTTGTAACATAAAAACATATTGTATATTATGTTATACTAACCTGTGTTTGTATTAATAATAACTAAGAATGAATTAAATAAATGAATCAACTTTCTATATCTTCATCTTTATACATATCTAATTGAACATCACCCAATAAAGTCCTTAACATGTTTTGATCGGGTTTTTACATGGGTTGGTTTGCAACATAAAAACATAAAATTGGCCAAAATAATTGTTGCATTATGCTTCCCATTTAGTGGAAATGATCCTTTCAACATCAGGGACTACCTATGGTTGATTTTGTCAATTGACCATATTTTTTCTAAGACATTCTTTGAGCAATCTCAAATGGAAATGATTAAGATACATTATTTATCACATGTTTATAGGTATCTAAAGAGAGATATGCTCTAATACCAATGATCCACACTATGCATTCCTAGGTCTAAACATGTGGGAGGATAACTGTAGGCTATAGATAACTTATCATTGTAAGAGTGATTTCACATAGAGTAATCAAAAATAAAAAACAACATGCACTCAATGAAACATAAAGTTGAAACTTTCATAAATTCAAATTATATTTAATGAGAGTGAATATGGAAAATAAGATAGTGATGTATAATTTGTGTATGATAGAGTAGATATAAATAACATGCTATTTATTTCTATGACTATGTATGGAATTGACTATGGATCATATCAGCTATGTATTATATCGACTCATGGATAAATACATATTTATACATGAAAAAAAAATTAGTCATCACAACTACTATAGATTAAAAAGAAGAAAGTTTGGAGATACTTCATCTTCATTATTGGGTGATGGTTGAGCTTCCAAGCACATGTATACTAACGATCCAAATAGATAAATGAAAATTTTTAGGATGGTTAATGGAACTTAAAAATACACATGGTTGGATAAGGATAACACATGGATGGATGGAATTTGTGACAAGTGTGGGTGGCCAATCTTGTGAGTAAGCACTAGTGAGGCCCATGGGACTATAAGCTAGTTGGGCATAAAAGAGTGTGAATGAATGTGATCTGGTATGATCAAGGTGTGTAGGTATTAAAAAAATGTAATAATAGTGTGTATAAGTTATATAAATCTTAATTCACAAGAGTGTGTAGTTTTACATAGTAGGTTTGAGTGATCCATAGGGATGAAAAGGAGAGATGCGAGTTGTGTAGGATTTATGCATAGATCATTATATGTGCACATTTTATAACTTTTTATTTTTTAAACCACATATAAATTCATAAATTATTAAGAGTTATGGATGCTGGTATAGAATAATATTCTCAATATTATCATATTAAAAAATTTCCATGAATGTATTTCTCTTGCACACCTTTTCACAGATAATGCCTTCCTAGAGGCTAACATTGTTAGACATTAACTATGATACCATTATGTAGGACCTCCTATGCTACTCTAAAAAACACCACTCAATGCTTTCTTTCTTCAAATTAATTGTTTTTTGAAAATAATTTGAGCCCATTTCTAAGCGTACACACTAGCATATCTCATATGAATATGAAGCAAACAATACAAAATCATCCATAATTAATACACTGAATTAATATTAATGGTTTATTGACCATGTCAAATTATTTTTCCAATAAAAAAATTCACCCATATTTCCTAATAGATAATTTTAACCCTGTCATTAGATCATAATTTCCTAAGTGTTAGTATCTATTGTGCTTATTCCCACTCCCAGGGATGCCTATATATTAGCTTATGTGCACCTACATAAGTAGAGTTATGGCTAATTTCATTCATCCAAAAATCTATAGAGTGACTATAAACTTGTCCAAATTAGAAATTGAGTAGGGAATCCTATTTTGGCATGTGGGTCACTAATGAATATTATATTATTTGTGTCTCACATATATATAGTTCATATTTAACTATATGTAATCTACATATATGGACAACCTTAAAACACATTATGATATTATAGTGTCCCATAATGTTTATGTGGTCACAAGGACATGAAAATGGGTATTTATTCTTTTATTTAAATGTAAATCTAATGTAAATAGCTACCAAAATATAGGGGTAATGGTCATAACACTTAATATGTATATAAATTTAATTGACCATTGCATATGTTTTCAACATCCCTTATTAGTTATGCAATACAAGTGGCTTATAAAAAAGTATATGGCTAATTTCACCATTTTCATGAGGGACATGATTTCCATCCTTAGACCAGAACCCATGATAAAATGCATCCACTAACCCAAATAATATCATGGAGTTCACAAATATAATCAATGTCATGTTCAAGGTGATTACGGTAGTGGTTCCACCACACCCATGTGGCCACCAAGGTTAACAAATATGGTCATGATATAATAAGATACTTTTCTTAATTCTATGTTTAATATACATATATCCTTATGAACTATATAGTCTATGAGTGAAATACTATTATTCCATGTAGTCTCCACAGAATTAAATATTTATGTTGTATAGTGACCTACACATAACCATAAATTATATATAATAATGTTTGGATAAATGTACCTCACTAAATTTGAATGCTTCAATGTCCTCATCACACAATATTAGAGTAATGGAGATACAAAGTTCACATTAATTATTTAGTTATATTTCAAAAACTTAGTAGATATATGATATCATAACTAGTTTTTTATGTTTTCCCAAATTTAGTTTCTCTACATCTTTATTTATACTATGGCCATATGGTGGAACCCTATGTAGTGTACCCTCACTAGGTTCGAAATATTCCTTATCCTTTAGATTTTCAAATGGAAAATAGAACAAATTTATGGAGTAATTGTGAATGAATAGCCCATGTAGTGTTTGATTAACTATGATTACTCTATGTGGTAGTGTCTCTTCCAAGTGGCATGATCATGATGGTCACATGCTACAATAAATTATGAGTTTGAAATACCATACTATTTAAATATAATGATTATAACACTATTTCACTATCCTCATTCTAGAAATATAATGTTTATGTGACGAAGAACACCATTGTGAATTTAATCCATAAGACTATCACATAATAAGTTTCATTTTATATTATAATAGGTTTCTACACTGTATGAAAGTGAGGTTGGATTTAAAACTTCATAGGTGAAGCTAAGTGTGACACTAGGATGGAAATAGATTATGGAATCATATGCTCATGGATTGCATATATTTTTAGAGGGGTCAAAAACTATATGTTTTATATGGGGATCCTTGCATTGCTATGAGTGATGGGTTGGGCACCACATGGATCAATTCCAAACTCCCAAGTCATAAATTATGTTACTTAGCTGTGTGAACTTGATAAAAAAATAAAATATAGAAGAAGAGCATGAATCTACAAAAAATAGATTCTATTCTTCCATCTAAATTATCATGAAGAAAGTTAAATCATGGCACCAAGGGATTCCACCTAGGGAGAAGATGTTATTTGGAATCCCAACTATTACCAATATAGATTACAAAAATATTGTGTTTGCAGTCTAAGATGATGATAATGATAAAAGCTTACATTTTCATACATCACAGATATTTTGTTCATTAATGTGAAAGTGTTCATGGTCACCACTATTTACTCAGATCTCAAACATTTTGTAAGTTGTCTATGATTGTGAGTTTTGAAAGAGATCTTGAGATCCTTTCCCCAAGTGATTAACATGGATATGTTTCTTCAAGTTTTAACAATAGTTTACATGGTTATGATATAAGGACTACATGATATTTTTGTGGCTTCTTTTGAATATCAATTATACAATTATATTGAGGCCACAATTATTACCATGAACTCAAGAATTGAATTTGAATCATTTATGTAACTATTTATGGTTGTGATCAAAGGGATAGAGTGACATTCCATAGACCGTGAAATTATAACATGATATTGCATTTATTGTTTCACCTATTACGGGTTATTTAAAAAAAATCATCTATGAAAAATGGTAAATTTCCATGTCATATGAGTCTTGGTCAAATAAAGGGTTTGCAACCCAATGGTTTGTAGTTTATATACTAGCTAATAATTTAATATGGTAACCATATAAATCATATGATTATGTTTATCAGTCTATAGTTCCAAATGCTATATAATTCACACATGTTTGTCTTAGAAGCTGCATAATATAACTTTGAGGCCATTGGGATTATTTTCCATGATCATTTTATATGTTGAAGTGGGTTTTTTTAATCTTACTGGTCAAAGGTGTAGATACTAAAATATAGTATTAGACACTTGAAAATTTTAATTTTGACCTAATTCACCATACATTAATTATGTACATATATATACCTCTTATTTTCCATTCTCTCATATCCTTATTCTTGATATGAGTATGATCTTCCATTTTTTATCAATGACCTATAGAAACCTATCATTATATGTCAAAATAGATAAATATATTACTCATACATCTCTATATCATCAGATACACATTCTTATTCTTTAACACTAACATCAAGATAAGACAATTTTTTCAATGAAACTAACTTAAGGGTGATGTTAGTGACACTTTCCTAACAATGGTTATTTTAAAAAATTAAATAATTCCTATGGGTAAGCCCATTTTCCTATAATTTTAATGGTGTGATAAATTAAACAAATGGACTCACATAAATATAAATAAAACCCACATTTAGACTCACTTGGCACCTCTTTATCAAGTATATATACACTACTAGACATAGAAAAAATATTCACTATTCTTTCCAAATCACAAAATAGTCACTAAGAGTAGTCATAAACCAAGTATAACACACACCATGCTAAGTTGAAAGTGACTATTGTTAGGTAAAATAATGTAGATCATTAGGTGCATTCATATAACAAAGGATAAAATTTTCACATTCACACTAAGGGTAACAACTAAGTCTGGCTATACTTCCCTCTTTAGATTATTGGATATGTAGGAAATTGTCAATAATTAATGAGGGTGATTGGGATCATCTCATCCCAATACACTTTCCAAGTTTTTTTAGGTTTATACACATAATAATTAGATTTAAGGTTTCAAGGAGGAGATTGATTTATACCCAGTTAGGTTTAAAAATCACACATAAGGGCATCAAAAGAATATATAGCTAACTATATTTTCATAGAGAGCCAATGAAATCTAGGAAAGTAACATTAACTACAGTCAGTACTACCAACATTATTACCCTGGTTTGATGTTAGTGACCCTGAACATATACAGAGCTAGTTCTACATCCAATCCACTTTTAGGCCTTCTTTAATTACCTTTTCACTATCATAAGTGACTCACAATCAGTTAATGAACTAGAAATTCCAAGTAACTTTATCTCTTTATTACTTTCTATATTTAACACATGCCACTTGCCAAATCTATTTCAATACTTTACATTCACATTTATTATTTGCATTAAATTATATAAATTAATTAGGGTTTCACATTCCAAATTTGGGTAAGAAATATTGGTGGACCCAAATATTTATCAAACTATACCAAACCTTAGGTATCCCTTACATTTTCCTCCTTCTAGGGTTTTCACAGGGTTTTAGATTTACACCTTAGGGTTTTATTTTTGCCCTAATTTATAACCTTACCTCATATAATCCATTCAACATGGATGTCATAAATGAACATATCTTATAATTTTTAATTCAATAAATGATTGTAGTCATTTCATGTTGTTTTACTTTTATCTGTGTAATTTGGATCAACTATGTAATCAAATGGATCAAATATTTATACACTAATAAGATTGAAATTAATAATGAATAATAGTTAGCCTTATTTAATCCACATTTTTGGGACATCCAATCCACATTAATTCTTATTACTATTACACATCACCTTGATGTAGTTATCCTAAATTTTGAATATGAAAATTCTCATGAACAAGAAACCATTACTGTGAATAAATTTGATAAGGCTGATGAAAGAGAACTTACCAAATATATGGGCATAAATTTGAAAATTATTTATGCAATATTATAAGTAGTGAGAGATGAAAATAAAAAGGTAGATCAAGATATTACATCTATCGTACAACTTGACCCCTTCTGTAATATTAACCATCCATTTCAATCTACCAATCTAGCCATAGGTGTTCAAACTTCTATTATTAGTCCTAGATGTACATATACACATCTAGTCACATGTGTGATGCCTACCCAAGGTGTGGGGGAAATTAAATATTCCCATAACTTTCCATCCTATGATAACTATGCATACTACATAAACAACCTAATAGTGGATGATATTTATGGATTATATAACACCTTAGTCTTGTACACTTGGAAAAACTTAGACCTTGGTTGTTTCTCTCAGTTTTAGACCTTTCCAAATTTTGTAAGCCTAGTATATACTCTATATTTTTCCCCTTAGCCTATCTCTTGGTTTGACCAATCTTATGTTTATGACCCAAAATTTCTTTCTTTCTCATAATGCTTAAAACATGCTTATCTTATGCCCCTATAAGTTCTAAGCCTATACCTATTTTATAACTATCAAGACACAAACATTAGTCCTAGACCCCTATGTTGCTACTAATATCCCACCTTAATATAGTTGTATAATGACTAAGTTATTTAATGTTCCAATTTGTAAATGAATAGTATCCTAATGGTTGGCCTAAGTGCTTTAATGTGAGATATTTCCTGATAGGAGTGATATATAGTCAAAATCACTCCTCATTCATTACTCACCTATAAACTTCTTACCTACTCACCAGAATATTTATAAAGGCATTCAATCAAGCATTATATTGAGAAAAGCTTCCCTATCTTATCATATTTTAATATCATTCATAAGGACAACACATTTATAAGTCTAAAGTACTACAGGAGCAACATAAGAGCGTCCATGATTCACAAAAAATCCAACATATAGGGGATAAATACATTATTATGAGGACCTCTTTGAATTATTGGCCATGTCGACATCACTCATTAATGAAGGGTTTTTTAGGGTCAACATGACACCATTATCCTATTAACCCATTTTTCCCAAGGTCACTATGAATATGAAGAACTAGGGTTTTACAACTTCACAAAGAGAGACAATCCATGACCTATATATAAGTGCACAAGAGTAAAGATGAAGACAAACATAAAATCATCAAAGTGGTTGCATCCTTTTCTAGTAAGTATTCCATACATGACACCTACATCTATTTCAGACAGTAGTGTCAATGCAACTATCCCATGTTAATGATAGTGTTTACAACTCTAGAGACAATCTAGAATTTGGATATTATTGTACAATCCTTTTCTAGTCTATTTACTACATATTCTAGATCCATAAATATGTTAGCATCACAACCAAGTACATTATTTATTTATCATTTCCATATCTAGCATAGTTATACTTTCTATTTTTAGCTTATCTCAATTTAATAAATTTAGCATAGGTTATATCTAAGTTTATATATTTAATTGGCTTACTATAGAGATAGTTTATCACCCTTATGACCTAGACTATCTCTATCCCCTTTAACCCTAGATTCCATAATTTAAATTTTTAAAGTTAAAGATTTGGTGAACCCAAAGTCTAAGCTCCAAATCCTACGTTGAGTAGGGTTTTTTGAACTTTTATTTTTCTAATTTTGATTGTTATAAAATATGTGCAATATAGATTCATCTATAACCCTCTTTGCATTCATATTCGTAATAGTTGCTATAATTTGATATATCACCTTTCTTGTCAAATATTTTAAGCAATTTCATAAACATCATGAGAGGGTATTTAAATAGAGACAAAACTTGATATATCTTCATAATTCCTTTTATATACTATATATTTAATATCTATAATTAAATAAGAATGATTTTAACCATTTATTATACCTAAGTCTTATTTGAATGACATCTACCATCCCACACACATTATCTACCCACAACTTATATTGGATCTTGCAGTCTATGTTGTCACTACTAAAAGAGGTAAATTTGTTCATCCTAATCCACCATCTATTAATATACAATAAGTGCATCGTAAACCTAAGCTTGTAATAAAATCTAAGGGATATGTCATTATTGACCAATTGATAAATACACATGCTAATATCTCAATCCTTTAGTGCTTAAAGTAATCTAATGTTTACAAGGATATCTTATACAAGTCATTGTATGAGACCCAAGTTTTGAGTGATATTGAACCCACTTATTTTGTGGACATCATGAAGTATTTCAAGAAAAATTAAAATCTCATTATCTTTGATCCAATATATTTAACATCCAAATATATTATTGACCAAAATTTTCCTTTGTTCATATACATGTCCATGTAAAATAAGGGATTAAAAGGGTACTCATTGATAATGGATAAGGCTTAAATATTTATAGCATAAAATTCTTAACCACTATGGGTATTAGAACCAATCTTACTCAAAAAATGGTTATGAATATGAAAGGGTTTGATAATTCCCATATCCCTTTAGTTGGTCAAAGGATATTACATGTGAAATTGGGGAAAAAAATGGTTTTAGCTATTTTTCATGTAATGTTTCAGTAATTACATTATAATTAATTTTTGGATAGACATTGGATACGTTCAATGGAAGTTTTCCCATCTACACTACACCAATGTACCAAATTCATACATGATGGGACATTATTAACCATGCTTGTTGTTTTAACCTTTTAGGGTTTTAGTTTATGTAAATCTTATGTTTTATTAAAGGGCCGAGTAGAATAAATCATGGAAATAATATTCATAAAATATATCCATATTTTTTTATATAATTGACTAGCTTTGACTTTTCTAAAAATAGTAATAAATAGTGCAACCCTAATCCTCCATGCAAGTAAGGTATGAGCTGAAAGTGTGTTAGTAGGATAGGCTGGACATCTTCAACACCCCATTGTTAAGAGAGTTTCCTACATACCAATACTCCAAGGAGGGATCAATCCTGATTTAGTTCTCCCCACTTAAGTGTTGGTAAAAGTGAACGTGATGCTAGTATGATAGTTGCCTTGAGTGTGCTTGAGGTTGTAAATCTAGAAAATTTGAGCTTAGGGTTGTTATAGATGGTAGTATGCAAAAGTAAGGCATAATATAGATTGATAACCTTGATTTTTCTCAACTTGTTTTGTGTTTGAATAAGAATTTTTCATTTGATTTCTGTCTAGTGGATAAAATGCTAAAATTCATGTATTTATAGTGCTATGTTGCTTGTGCAGATAATAAAAGATATATAGGTTAACCTTAGGGAACTTTTGATTTTGAAAATATATTCACGCAGAAAATTTAGGATACAAGACATAGGTGACATATTGGGGACACTAGTGCCATGTGGATCTAGTGTCATTATTATGGTGTTATTATCTAGTGGCAGAACACTAGGTAAAAATGGTGAAGACTGGAAAATGAGGTTTGGGAATGTATTTGAGCTGACTAGGGATGCTTGTGGGCCACACAAAGGTTAGACAAGTCTGATAATAGTGTTAGGTGTGGAGCTTGATTGTTTTCTAGGATTAGAGGTTATTTTAGCTAGGGTTGGATCCCATTATTTGAATCCCTAGTGAAGTAGGGGGTTGCAAAGGGGGGTTGTGAGAATTTTTATTAAAATTGCCTTGTTAAATTGTAATTTTGTAGTCAATATAGGACATTGATTAAAGGTTTCTAGATCTGATGGTAGGGGTTATGTTTAGGTATTTTTCACCCTAAAATGTATTGATATATGGCTAAGATGTATGATTATGATTAATGATGAAATATTGTAAACACAGAGGAGGAAGAAAAGGTAAAGAGGTGTAACAGGGTTTGTTATAGGATTTTGTTTCTCCCTTGTATTAATATAAATAATATACTGGATAATTTTGGTGGATGTAGCCCATCTTGGGTAAACCACATTAAATCTAGTGTGTCCTATTATGTGCATGTTTATGTTTATGTTCAAAATTTTTGACTAATTCATTTCATAATCTCTCTTGTATGCAATTTGAGGATAGATCTAGGTTCTAATTTATCCTAACAAATAGGCTCTATGATAGGTCTAGGGATAAGGTAATGATATGTAGTCTCAAGTAACACTCTTAGTAATCAAATACCACTTTTAGGTGATTACATTATACCCCCCTTTATTCTATAAATGTAGCAAATCAAATAAACTAGAATAAAGTAAAAAGAAGCATACATGGACATATTTATAAGTGAATCTTGTGAAACTAAATATGATTATAAAAATCTAGGTATGCGTATGTGAAGCATGATCCAATGCATGTCGTATAAATAAAATGTACATAAATAAGTCCTTAAGAGATATCAAAATCAAAATATTATGTTCAATAAATAATTATTTGAGTGAAAATGAGTAAAGAGATGGGAAAGAAGAAAATAACGAATACACCTTGTTAGGTATGTGAAGAAATAAATGAAAATCTAGTGATAACCTCTATGTGTGTGTATATTTAATTATTAAATAGTGAATAAATTGGACTGAGATGATGGTTTTCTCAATCCTCATGTTTGGGTGGCTCAATAACTCAATTTGGTTTTGACTTCATCATTGCCTACCCATACTTGGTTGATCATGAACTTTGAATATATTGGATTGGACTAATAAAGTGTCCAAGCCTCTTATGTGGGTGGCTCAAAAACTCAAGTAGGAAATAGATCCATCATTTACAACCCATGTCTAGTATATGCATCTCAAATTTAACTGCATGAAGTACTTAAAAATTCTGAGTATGTCTAAATATATATGTTGGCTCTATAACCACTTAGGTGCATTAGGTATCTCTGAGCCACATGGGAATTATAGCTAATGTAGATGGAGTAAGGGATGAAAATGGTGATAACCTATAATATTATTGCAAGTGTATATAGTGTAGATAATGACATGGAATTTGTCATTCCATTTAGTCAGCCAGTGTGTAACTGAGCATATGGAAATAATGTGCCATGTAACTGCCCCTGAATTTAATATTTGAGTATATGTATTCTAGATTGAGTTGTAATAAAATGTATCTAAATTAAATATGGGAATGTTCATTCCATCTATGGTTACCTCAACCTAATCAAATTATATTAATCTAATATGAGATAGTATGAATCTAAGTAAAAACTAAATATAACTGATAAATCTTTAATTGGATCTATACAAACTTATATTGTACATGATATAATGTTTTGGCCAATCTAAGTTATTCTAAAATTGAAGATATTAATAAATAGCACCATATCTTGGACAATAACACCATGTAGTTTTAGTGTCCCCATTTGGGTGATAATTTCCTTCTGATCTAATATCTATGTCATTATATTGATTTTCTAAGTCACTGGTTTCTGACTATGTTTACCTGTGTTTAATTTTATGTAACTAAGACTATGTACTAAAAAATGTTTTGTGAGTGTAATAAATGAGCCTGATCTCTATGATAAACCCTTATATTCCCCCTCTTTTGAGGGTAGTTGTTGAACCTATGTAAGAATTATCCTTAAAATAATTTTTTTTGCAAAATGTGTGTTAGTTGGAGCATTTATGATAACTACATGATAATCCCATATAATGTGCATATATAACATCATAATGTAAGATGATCCAAGCATAAATATGTAATGTAAGATAAATTCCATATCTAACATTTCACAATGGTGTCAAGATATATGTAATAACAAATCTAAGTAAAACTCAGTAACTAGCTAGGGGGATGGGGCATGATGTCCATTATGGTACCCAAGTAGAAAGGGTAGATGCATGAGGTCTCTCATGAAATTGAATAATGGTTTGTGTAACAATAAAATATAATTTTCGTGGCCATGATGTATACAAGAAAGAATACATAAAAAACACATGAGTCATGAAAATTACACCAAGGGGCCTTAATACAAGGGACATGGGCATATGTCACTAAATTTGAGAAAAAAGACATACAAGGACATGTTCAAATGTCCACATACACAATAAAAATCAATTTGGCTTAGATCCACATATATGAACACGCTCAAATGTCTGCATACACAATCAAGAAATCACACCCAAGGGACATGGGCATATGTACAAGGCATACATACTATGAATAGGAGTGGTGTAGAGCCAAAGAACAATGGTATATTCAAATGTCCTTGAATAGAATTAGTATAAAAATATAAACAAGTCTAAACGAGGTAAGATATAAATGAAAGTATGCATGGGTATGTAGTACAAATCTATGTCAAATTAAGGATGTACATATCTTGAGTCTAAATTGGGAATATCCAGCATAAATTATGAGTATGAGTAGCAATGACCAATTTCAAGATATAACAATGCTAAATATAGAATGTAGAGTATGTTAGGATATAACCTAATGATTGAAAGTGTATAAGATGCCTTCAAGTGGGATAATGTGTAAAGTGAAGATCCATGCATCATTGTATATAACCCCAATGGGTATATAATAGAAATTATGGATTAGTGTAGTGGACCTTAGTCTTGTAACAATCTGCAAGAAATTGACAAGAACAAGTGAAACATGTAGTATGATAAAACTAACTATCCTAAGATAACTAGAATATGTAGTGTTTGTCAAATATAAAAAATGTAAACATAAAAATGCATATGATATGTAAGTTTTGTTTTTTGAGTAATTATTTGAATGTTTTGTGTTTTTGACATATTATATTGTTTTTGTATTTTTCAAAAACAAGCTATGTACAAGAAGAAAAAATAGAAATAAAGTATGTACAAGAAGAAAGGAACCATACTAATCAATGAGTCTCATGGGAGACTCACTATCATTATGATCTATGTGAAATAAAGGAATTGTGATTATGTGTAATGTGTGAAATGGAAACTATGATCCCATAATCTATCATACTTAGTAATCTAAATCTGTATTTGCTTGTGTAGCAGTGTTAGGAATCTATGGCACTGACTATAGTGTCTTGTGAACTATAGGGGTCTTAAGAACCCATATGGTATAAGAATATATAGGTGGCATAGGTGCCCTATGCTGAGAACCCTGATAACCTAATAATATTGATCTCAAAAAAAGTGAGAGGAGGAAGGCCCTCTAAAATATGTGACATATTTATGTCATAGGGGTCTCTCTAATAATGATCTCAGTGGGAGAGTATGTATACATGTCAATAATGTAGGAGTAGACCTCACCACCACTAGTGGATCTATGAAACTCTATGATTTATTAATAATAACTATGATTTAAGATGAAAATGATAATTGTGATACATCTGGTAATTATGTTAGAAATGTAACTGTTAATTTTGATGTAACTACCTATGGAATAGGTAGAGGATTCTCATATGGAATAACCTTAACATTGACCACCTGATTTTCATGTATGTATTTTAGGAACCTATACATTATGGATGGGATAGATTTTATCTTTTATATCCATGGCCTACCCAATAACATATCTAACATGACTTCACTAGGTAATACTAAGGATTAAGTGGCTATATGTTCTAGTATAACCTATACTGACAGCACAATCTACCTGATGGAGCTCTAAACATGACCATTAAAACTAATAATAACTATGTCTATGGGGGAAATATCCTACTCTTTATACCCTAAATGTTGTAAAAGTGTCATAGTGCACATGATAATGCTCGACCCATTGTTAATAATAACAATTTGGATAGGATCATGATATATGTAGGCATGTACAAAGAGTGCATGTAAATATATATATCATTATCAACAATATCCTACTATAACAAGGTGATGATTTGTCTAATTGGAACTATCATGTGGTACTTATCAATGATATTATACAATGGGTATGCCTCCTATGTAATAATGATATATGAAGCTAGTGGTGGATGTGCTTGATATGTGTATTGAATACCTAAAGTGCTCCTCGCCTCTTTCTTTCTGTGATTTGGAAATGAATATGAGAATATACTAATGTCTTAGCTTTTTTTTGCTATAATTTTGGTGCCTCTATGGTTGTGACCACATCAATAATGTTATCCTCTATCAAATCTTGTATCTTATGTTTTAAGCTTATGCATATGTTTATTGTATGGCCTGGTGCCCTGTAATACTCATATAATAAATTAGAATCATAGATTTTTGGAAGAGGTCATGTCATATCAATCTATTTTATGGGAGGGAGAGATATGACATTACATTCTAATAACTATTGTAAAACCCATGTTGGTGATTCTATAAGGTTGGTAAATATTTGACATTGAGGAGCTGATAAAACCAAGTGAGGAGATGGATCAGAAGCTACATTAATTTATGACATTTTGATCACTCTTATCCTAGGTGGCCCTTACCTTATATGGAGGACTACTTTAAATCTTAGCTGTTGATTTTGATCCATTGGTATATTTTAGTTTTCCCATTGATAGAAGCTTGACCTCTCTTTCCTTTACTATGTGGTATAAATCTATAAATGTTGAAAACTTATTAAACAAGATAGATTGATGTGATGCTGGTAAAAGACTCTATTTGAAGATGTTTTGAATCTTTTTGTCTACCATGGGGATAATAAATTTAAATAATATAGTTTCGTATCATATGATGTATTCTACAATAGGTTCATTTGACTTTTGTTTCAACTGTGTAATTTGGGCATATGAGTTCTTGTCATTGAGTTTTATGGAGAAGTGTGATAAAAACATGTCTAACAAGGGATTGAATGATGTGATAGATTGATTTGGTAATTCATAAAACCACTATAAGGTATAATCATTTAAACTACATGGAAACAACTTTGTGAGAAGCTAATCATTTGACACTAGTCCAAACATATTGCATGAAAATATTGGAGATGGTGCTTTGGGTCAATATTTCCATCATATAATTCAAGTTTAGGTGCCACAAATCTAAATGGCAAGGGAATTGACATTATGTGGTGTGCCAAAGCTATATGTAAGAGAATATTATAATCCAAGGCATATGATGGCGTAGTGGCTCCCTTTTCAAGATGTAACATATTATCCTCTAGAGTATGAACCTTGGGCATAAGTGGTTATACATATGGAGTGGAGTAAATAGACACAAGAGGTGTGGCTATCACTAAAGTTTGTTTAATTACAATTGTAGGTTGTGTTAGCCGAGTTAGCCCCATTGTAGGTGTAATAATGTTATTAGTTGGGGGAGTTGAAGTTTGACCATTGTTTGATTTGTTATTATTTTCCAATATGGATTGTAAGATTTGTGTATGATCAAGGGATTGTTCTTAAATTTTATCTTTTAAGATCTATAGGACCTCATCTTTATTGAATTTTATGTTATCATTGTTAAGTGGAGGGAGAGTGTCTTGATTTCTAATTTATGTATCATCTTACTCTTGATTATATTATTTATCTTCAAATACATTATCACTAAAATCCACATAATCAAGGTGTGAATGATCAATAATAGGATTTACAATGTCTCCCTTATCCATGTTATAATCTCTAATAATAGTAATCTAAATATGCTCTATAGGATTACCACCTAGCCTAACACTTCTTCTTAATAGAAGAGAGATAGTTTTTTCAGATGGCATATAGTAAAAAAATTGGAATATATTTGCTAAAATAGAATATGTGAAATCTAAAAAAAATTAAACATCTAATGAAAATAGGAAAAATAAGGATACAAACCCTAAGAGCATTTAAGGTTAGGGTTTGAGCAATGTTTGAAGTAAGTCAGGTTCATCAACTATTTTAACCTTTTAGGGTTTTAACTTATGTAAATCCTATGTTTTATTAAAGGTATGAGTAAAATAAATTAGGGAAATAATATGCATAAAATATAGGCACTAATTTGTTATAGATTTGACTAGCTTTGACTTTTCTAAAAATAGTAATAAATAGTGTAAATAAAGACTTATTTGGAAAACACTTGATCAAGATGATTTGAGTGCTAAAAAATGAGATGGAATCTAGTATACCTATATCATAACCCCTCATAGACGGTAGTTCCATAATTTGATAGTAGTGCAATGTGGCTCTACTAGCCTAATATTAGCACTAGTGTATTTGATAAAAGACTATCTTAAACTTATGGGTGCACCTGTATCTCGATTTATGGTGTATGTTCCTACACACATGAATTCTATGAATTTATATTGTGTTTATTATGATTGATTTATGGTGTAAACCATAATCCTAAATTCAAGTAAGGTATGGGATAAAAATTGTGTTTGTTAGTAGTATAGGCTGGACATCCTAAACACTCCACTGTGAAGAGAGTTGTCTACATACCAAAAATCAAATGAGGGATAAAATATGATGTAGTTATCCCCACCTAAGTTTTGGTGCAAGTGTAAGTGATGCTAGTATGATAGTGGCCTTGAGTTCCTTGAGTGTGCTTGAGATTGGAAATCTATTAAATATGAGATTAGGGATATTATATATGGTAGTATGTAGAAGTAAGGAATAATAAGAATTGTTAACCTTTCTTTTACTTAAATTGTTTCATGTTTGAATAGGTATTTTGCATCTAATTTCCATCTAGTGGATATAGAGATAAAATCCATGTATTTATAGTATTCTATTACTTATGCGGGTAATAAAATATGTCTAGTATGACCTTAGGAGGTTTTTGTTTTTGAACATATATTCATTCAAGAAAGTTAAGGTAAAAGACATAGGTTATATTTTGGGGACACTAACACCATGTGGCTCTAGTGTCACTATTATGGTGCTACTATCTATCTAACAAAACACTAGGCATGAAGGGCTATGATTTGGAAATGAGGGTCTAGGACTATGTTTGATCTGACTAGGGATGCCTATGGCCCATACATAGGCTAGATAAGTGTGATAATAGGCCAGGATAGGGATAGGGATAAGATAGGGATATTTATTCTCAATTATCACTCTTAGCACTCAAATACCAGTTTTAGGTGATTACACTTTTTGATGATGAACCTTCAAATTTTTAAAATGATACATTTTACAATTGAAGACATTCATATAGTGGTACCATCTAAACAATGCATTCTTCTTAAGTATATGTACATGTATGAAATAGGTGAGTCAATTACAATGGATCCTTTATCCCCATATGAAAATAAATCATTCAATACTAAGGTACACATAGATGCACATCAAGAGAAATAACCATTACTAAAGGAGCTAATACAACCACAACATCCCCCAACATTTGAGCTCATTTATTGGTCAATACTGAGTAGAAATATGGCCATATTTTAGATCATTATGATAGTGATTATAATACCAATTATGATAACAAATGATAAAATGTAAAAACTAAAATTTGATCCACTTGATCAATTTTTACATAACCTATTCAAAACTACATGCCTTGGTATATACAAGATAAATCCACTTACAAAAGATACATAACTAAATCCAAATAAGGGGAAAAAAATAGTAGATGCACATGTAAATTTTTGTTATTCCATACATCCCTTGTGGCTAAAAACATT
Source organism: Torreya grandis (assembly GCA_037957365.1). Classification (NCBI taxonomy): domain Eukaryota; kingdom Viridiplantae; phylum Streptophyta; class Pinopsida; order Cupressales; family Taxaceae; genus Torreya; species Torreya grandis. The sequence goes on along the minus strand of JARHVA010000007.1, from coordinate 3,240,264 downwards.
GAGTCAACCTTACAAGGGTCAAATGTAAACTCATCATGTGAATAATGTGGAGTATTATCAAAAGGATTCACAATATGTTTTATAGATCATAACACAACACAATACTCTATATACCATGTTATCTATGTTACTTGAACATATAATAATTATTTACCTTCTACTAGATACAAATCATGTAGTAGACTTATACCTATAGAAGATAAGGTACCATATTTTAAATATCACTAGATCATTGGCCATAATACTAATCAATGTGATACATTGATTAACCTAATTGAAAAATATAAGAATGAAATATGCATACACATTATGTCCAACATGAGAAAAAGGAAAAATCCTTCATATCGTTTAGAAGAAAATTATCTCTCAAAATTACCAAAGCTCAATGAATTAACTATTACTGCTACTATTAATGGCGTATATTACTACCATCTCCATTTTGATAATAATAAGTGGGATATAACTTGTGGCACCACATTTATCACACAATTGGGACATATTATAAATGAAATAATATACTCTCCATTAATTCTATGAAATTGAAGATACATTAGGTTACCTATCACCTGTGGCCCATGTGTGAAAACTTTCACCATATGGATATTAGACTGTAAACCACATTTGACACTAAAGTTTAGACCAAATTGGTTGGTCTAGTGGAATGCTAAGATATATGCTATAAACATGTGTGTTAATTTTCTTGATATGGGTACAAATATTTTCATACAACATGATGGGGGTGATTATTTTTCTCTACCATTAGCTTTAGGTAAACTATTAGACAAAACATTGAAGAGGTGGTAGTACATTAGTACAAATAAATCTTGATAAATTTTATAGGTGGTACTACACCTTTTGATGATGCAAAATTCATTTATTATACATCTTCAAATATTCTAAAAATACAAAAAATATCAAAAAATATAATATTCAAAAATCAAAAAATATTTTTAGCATAAAAATGTTCTATTGGTTCCTTGGCATCTATGTGTTAGTTTCATGTTGATTGATGTCATATTAGTTACTTCTACATACACATGTGTGTTATACTTCTACTTGAGTGTGATATAGGCGTGCACAAATAAATGAGCTATTCCTATTTTAGATCTCAGCCTTTCCCTCTACTCATGTCATGTGGAAATTTGGGGCATCTACTTCTTTGATCTTGATATACACAGGCTATATGGTTCAATGATCAATTTTTATTATCATGTTTAAGCTAATATGTACTTACACATGCCTCTATACATGATTATATATTTCATATAGTACTTTATATGTGATGCACTTGATGCTTTTTGATAATACATTTGATATATGGGTTATTATGATATGTTTATGTTGGTTTATTATGATTTCCTTTATATACTTCCTTGAGTGTCTTGCCTTGATATTGTTTTCTTATTGAAGCATTTGAATATGATCCTTTATTTTTGGCCCCCATGATTATGTGTGCTTTCTTTGAAATTTTAATATGTCTTTATTTTTTATATAGACATTTGAATACGTCATTATTGATTTTCTAGACATTTGATTAAGTGGAATTTGAACATGCCCCTTATTTTTTGGTCCCCTAGGACCTTGTGTTTTGACCTTATTTTGACTGCTCTTTTGTGTTTTCTTATTTGTTTGTCAATCTTGTCCTATTACTAACTAGATGATTCCATGATATGTATCATGCATCTTAGGCTTTAAAGTGATCACATTGTTCTATTCTCTTCAATGGTTCTTTTATTTTAACATGTCATTATCTATGCTACATGGTTCCATTCATAGATTATTTGCTTGTATTATCCTTTTGAGGTGAGGTAAATACCAATTTATATTCTTCCGTCACCTCATAAAGGGGGGATATGAATGGGATAATGCCATAGAATAATGTTATCCACACTTGGCATGGTTTTTAAATTTAGCGAGGGCATGATTTGGAAACATGTTCTCCACACTTATTCAATATTCAACGTCTCTAGATTATAGTGGGGGCATGTTTTGGAAACATGTTCTCCATATTGGAAATTATATTATTTTTCATATTTATCCATATATTTTGGGGGAATGTTATGTTAACATATTGCCTATTCTCATCAAATATTACACCATAGAGGAGGGTGTTCAATCCTCCTTCAAATTTGGGTAACATGGGAATACTAGGTATGTGGGTTTACCTATAATAGAAGTAGACATCTAGGTTTTAGAGCTAACTCCTTAAATTTACCTTGAAATGATTATCACCTATTTGAATAATTTCTTGTGGGAAAATAGATAGAATTTTGGATGAATTGAAACTAATTTAAGGGGTAATAAACTAGAAGGATTTTCATAAGACTATCATACTTCTTTCACTAAGAAACAAAACTTACAAACCAACTTCAAAGTTCTAAGAGGTTCTAACATAATTGCTTCAATATAGAGGTGATATACATGAGACAAAACAAGGTAAGTGAAATATAGGGTATATTACACACTCTAAGGAAAATTTAACACTTTAAAGGATCTTAACACACTAGCTACACTCTTATGACATGTTATAATAGTAACTCTTGCATAAACATGAAAGGATAATGATAAGCAAAGATATAAGATTATCACTTAGCATCACCATACATCACTTTGTATACTTAGACAAAATGTTCATGAAACTCAAAACCAAATTACATTTTATTATTCAAAGGAAAAGTACAATGTCAAAAATAGTAGGGATTCACCATATATGGTGTGTTATTATCTTACAAGAGCCAAATTGGCTACTGCTTATAGAATTTGAGAGATGAGAGAGGAGAATGAAGTCCAAGAGTCACTATAACATGTGTCAAGATAAGAGGGGGAGATAAATATGAATAATAATGGAATATGGGATGGACCATCCAAGGTCTCATAGGACAAATGTCCCTTAAAGGCTGAAACTCTTGAAATGTGGTGCAAGACTCCTCATTTACTTGCCTAGAAACTACCTTCATCATTTGGCCCTCTTGGAATGATCCACATCAAACTAGGGATAGATGAGATGATTTAAATAAGAGGGAAGGGTTATAAAAAATATCTAACATGCATTAGATGTGACCCTAGTCATAAATATTATTATATACATGAGTAATCATTGCCTACAATCATAATCACCCTCCTCTCACTTACCTCTCACACTTGGCACCAAAGAGATAATAATTTTTATAAACTAATCCATAAAATGGAGTGTATGACACTTTTAAATAGCCATAATGTCCTTATATTCATTAGGAATAACTTAAAAGTTCTCCCACTTAGAACATTCACCTTCTTACTTGGTGGTCATTCTTTCTTCACTATGTTAATTTAGACTAGCTAAGATGAAGGTACTTGTAGATGTAGTTTTGAGCTCTCCTAAAGCATGAAATTGATATTAAGATTTATTATAGGTCTAAATATCTCTCCAAAAATTAATTTCACCTCTTAAAACCTTTATGTACCTATAAAACATAAAAAAAATAGTCAATAAAAACCATTTTCACCCTATTTATACAAGTAGGGCACAACTCAATCTAATGTGAAAGAGATATAGAGATTATTATACATGATCAACATCATTTCCCAGTCAAACTATCCCCGTTATATACTTTTCCTTCTTCATCTTCCCCATCGCATCACTACCAAGGGCTTTGGAGGGTTTAGAGTAATTTTACCATCTAAGGATTGTTCATACAGGTCTAACATCTAATTTGTGAAAAAAATACACAAAGTATTTTTTAAATACCTAATTAAACATATCCCAACTCCTTATATCCCCATGCTAATCATCCATGTTGTTGTGAGCTCCTCAAGTTAGACTCTCTAGCTTCTCCTTCTATTCTATGCAGGCCTAAGTTGGTTTGAGCCAAAATGTGATTTCTTTGTGGTTTATTATATATTCAAAACTATTTAACACACCTAATAACCCCATATGAACATGATAAAACTCATTTTAATGTTTATATAGTGTCAAAAGTGATAGCAGACCCCTTTGAGGGTTTTAGGCCTATATTAGACCAAGTAGGTATGTCTGCGTACCTATGAGTTTGGACCATCATGTTAGTCTTTTATCACTTTTGAAATGTATTTAATGTTGTTAAATTCATAATATAACTTTATACATCTCCATGAAATGTTCTAAAAGTTTCCAATCCCTTTCCTTTCCATTTGCTTGATAAGCTTATAGGTTTGCACCCTTGGGGAGTTCCCTCTATTTGAGATAAAATAAAGGGCACTTCCATTATTGTATCATAAAAGGTGGAAATATGAGGGTTTTATCCAATTTTTGGTGACCCTTTTTACAAATTTTCATGTCTTGGTCACATCATTATCACATTCAAATGTCTTAAAACCTAAGACAGACTTGTGGGAAATGTTGATTATGTAGGATTCTAAGTATAGACTATATGTACATGATATAGACCTTCTATTTCCTTGTTTTCATCTAATAAGATTTATTTAATATGGATACTCCCATTTTATATGTGTTATCATTCATATCACACCTCACAACTCTACCAAATTATCCATTTCATATATTCGACTTTACTTGATACAAGTGTTGACTATGTGTTACTATATTTCACCTTGGGAAAGAGATGCCTATAGGTAAAATTTGAATATTAGACCTTATATCATTGAAAAAACATCTCCTATAAACATCCAATTCCTTATGACATGAATTTAGACTTTATCTCATCACATATATGTTAAGCTAATCACCAAGTCAATCCTACCTTAGAGCACTATTAACTACAGTCAAATGTAGCTGACTCTTCTTGTATCAAAAAAAATTCTATAGGTTTATTTCAACTATTTGAGACTTTTGTAACATGTTAGATTTTAATCAACTTTGACCATCAAGTGCTCATGGTTTTAGGTTAAACCACCATGGTTTGATTTGTGAGACTATAGGTACCTATAGGTAGGTTGTAGGTGGCCTTTTTTAGAAAAAGTACACTTGTAGGTGTTGATGGAGGTAAAACCCCTTTACTCCAACCCTCCTCAATGTTATTTTCATCTTTAGATCGTATCTCAACTCAATAAGACCACTTAACATGGATGCAATGCCTTTATCATTTGTTTTGGACTTATGATGTCACTTGAGGTTCAACATCCTACAATAAGCACTGAAAAGTTACAATGAACAATTGTGTAACTTTGAATCCTCCATTACATCAATTTTGAGACCAAACACCCACTCTCCTTTTGAAATATATTATCCCTAGGATAGGGATACCAATTAGGATCATTTTGATGCATCCAAAATGCATGTTTCTTCACCATATCACAACATTAAAAGTGGTTGGGGCTTTGTTTTGGAGCTTTTAAGGAACTTGATCCCTGAAACAAATTTTCTAATTTGATCATGGCTTTCCAATCCTACCTAATTTATAATGACCTAAATCATGATTATCATGGTATATTAAACATTATATGACCTTAATAAAGGTCTCAAAACATATTCCAAGATCCCTGAGCATCATTTTTATGTCTTTATGGGTACCACCTATAGGTGGACCTTTCAATATATAAGACAATGTAGGTGAGATATCAATAATATGTATGGTTATGTTCTACAAATAGTCTCAAAATTTTTGAACAATACCTCAAATTTATTCTCTTCACCTTAAATGGCTTGAAACATGTTCCAATAATTTCCTTCCAATGTCCTCAGTCTCTTGTAAGTGCACACCAATGGTGCATGACTATACATATATGAGAATTGATTATCACAGTCCATGTTAACTATTTGGGGTGTTTGGATTGACTAATAATGTAACAAGAATGTATTAAACACATATTGGACTCTTCATATAATCTATATGAACATCTTTAAGAACTCACATACCTTAATTAGCTGATTGTGTATGGAATCATGTAGGAAGTTAACTGTGTGACACATGTTCTTGACTACCACTCCATGAATGTGGCCATTGGAACTAATATTTTCAAAGAAGGAGATTGATATGACTTGATAAGAATGATATATATCCCCTCACATTTATTTTAAACCATTGTAGATAAATAAACCTTTTGTAATTGATAGACATTTCTACAACCTCACTAGCATACTCCAGCTGCAACCTAAGAGGTTTGAACCCATCAAATTACTTTTAAACATGAAAATTAAGATTGGAAACATGAGGGAAGTAATTTCACATCCCCTTGAAGAAAATTCACCAACTATATAGTATGGACAATCTCAAAGAGAATCAAAACCTATAGGGTGTGGGGATTAACAAGAAAAACTAGACAATCAACTTATTAAGAATGGTTCATAAAGTATAGGCAACCATTCTTCCAAATACAAACATGAAAATCAATCAGACCAAGTGTAATATCCACCACCAAGATAATTTGACCTAAAATCTCTCCTACTGGTCATACCATCAAAAGACCTATTGACTAGTTTTATACGGCTAATAGAATGATGGAAAAGAGAAATTGTTTTGGCCCATTTTTTATGCTTCCAAAGTAGTTCAAGCATGTAGATGGAGTCAAGGAAGATAAATAGACATTTCATAAACTTTTCCCATGTTACACTCTCCTCTATGAGTCATAAAACTACCAAAACTCCTCCTTTTCATTTGTTTTCTTCATTTTCACCATATGGCAACATCAAAAGTGGTTGGGGCTCTATTTTAGAGCTTTTAAGGAACTTGATCCTTGAAATAACTTTTCTAATTTGATCATGGATTTCTAAGCTTGCCTACTTGCTAATTTGATTGATGGATTTCTAAGCATGCCTACTTGCTTATCATGGTATCTTCAACATTCTAGGACCTTATAAAGGTCTCAAAACATACTCTAACATCCCTGAGCAACATTTTCAAGTCTTTATGGATGCCACTTGTAGGTGGACATTCTAGTATATAAGACAATGTAGGTTAATTATCAATAATGTGTATGGTTATGTTCTACAACCAGTCCCAAAATTTATCAAAAATACCTCAAATTAATTTTCTTCTCCTTTAAGGGATTGAAAGATGTTTCAATACTTTCCTTCAAATGTCTTCAGTCCCCTGGTAGGTTCACACCAATGGTGCATGACTGTGCATATATGAGAATTGACTATCACAATCCATGGTATGATATTTTGGGGGTTTGGCTTGACTAATGATGTATTAAACACCTCTTGACTCTTCATATCATCTCTATGAACATCCTTAGGGCCTCACACACCTTACTTAGTTGACTATGTATGGAATCATGCATGAAGTTAACTATGTGACACATGTTCTTGACTACCACTCCATGAATGTGCCCATTGGAAATGAAAATTTTAAGGAAGGATATTTATATGACTTTAAAATCATGATATATATCCCCTCAAATTTATTTTAAACCATTGCAAAGAAAGAAACCTTTTGTAATTGATGGACATGTCTGCAACCTCACTAGCATACTCCACCTATAACATAATATGTTTGAACTCATTAAATTAATTTAAAACATGAAAATTAAGATTCTAAACATGAGATAATTAATTCCACATCTTATAGAATAAAATTCACCATTTGTATTTTATAAACAAGATCAAACAGAAGCAAATCCTGTAGGGTATGGGGATTAGCAAGTAAAAAAAGATAATAAAATTATTAAGAATGGTTCATAAAATATAGGAAACCATTCTTCCAAATATAAGCATTAAAATTAATTAGACCAAGTTTAATATCCACAACCAATAGCATTTGACCTAAAATCTCTCCTACTGGTCATACCATCAAAAGCCCTATTGACTAGTTTCATATGTCTAGTGGAGTGATGGAGAAGAGAAATAGTTTTGGCCCATTTTTGATGATTCAAAAGTAGTTAAAGAATATAAATGGATTAAAGTGAGATAAATATCCATTCCATAAACTTTTCCCATGTTCCACTCTCCTCTATGAGTTATACAACTACCAAAACTCCTCCTTTTCACTTATTTTCTTGATTTTCAATTAGGAACCTACAAGTTTCAGTTAATAATGAAATTATTGATAATGAATATAAAATATTAGGCATTTTAAGAGAGATTATAACACTTGGACACCTTGTAAAACTATACCACCTTCATTTATGACTCTAAAATGACTCATAAATGACATAAAATAACACAAGGACTAAATGTCACCATGAACAAGGCTAATAGCACATTAAATCACATCAAAAGGACTATGACACACCATATGACATGTTAATAGACCCATATATCAATTTTTGGACTATAGGGGTTTGACCTATTTTGAATTATGGTCAAAATTCCAACTTTACCCACACTTGTTAAAAAATTCCAAATTGACCAAAGCGCACAATTATATGATTTAGATTCATAATTGTGAAAACATTATATACATTGGTACAATTTTTATACAAAGTTTCAACGTGATACTTATCGAAGGTGCATATGTCATGCAATGTGTGCCTAATATTAAAAAATTCAAATTAGTTTCAGATTCTAATGTTGAGGTATGTTCACATTATTATTATGTAATAACACAAATATTATTGTTATAATAATATTATGTTAATAATTTATGGGGTTAATTTTATATAGGTTATTATTTAATTGAATATATTATTAGTCACAATATATTCATATATAGTGTGTTTTTTAGTTTGAGGGAGATTCGAGATAGATATTGGTGGAGATTTGATCTCCCCAATTACAAGAATGAATTTCTTATATATTTGTATTTCCCATATGGTTTTGATATAGAAGAAATATTCAGTGTGAAACAACATTATTGTGAATAACTTTTTTTTGTCTCTTTCTCCATGTAGACTATGATTTATACCAATAACTGGTATCAAATCACCATGTAATCCAAAATCTTGTAAATTTTTTGTTTTGGATTAATGTTATGTGAGTTCAAGATGAGAGTCTGTGAAGAAATTCATTCAACCCTATGAGATACAAAGATCATTTGAAGTTAATGTCAGTCATGTGATTTTATTCATATTCAAGATGCACATATCAAATATGTTATGGATTCAATAGTTTGCTTATAACTTCAACCATTCATTATTTAACCTCACACATGTTGCACTCTATTTATTTCTTACTTAAGTATCAAATCCTTCTGATCTAGTTGAATGACATTTAATCTACTAAATCTCAAATATGTAGAAGTGTAATCAATGACATTTTTTCATGTGTGGGTGATCAATGTGATGCATGTACATTAAATCAATAATATTTTGTAAGAAATACAAGAATTTAGTGGTTTTCTAATATTTTATTCACACATATTCTTCTATAAATGCATGTCATTATCTATGACATCTACGTCCTCTCAAGTCCTCAACTATATGATTCTTTTTGAATCAGTTAGATAGGTGCAGTATCATGTAATCCTTTACATCATTGGTCAAACCTCATGTGACTTATGGATTTGTGTGGAGTCTTCAAGTGTGACGTCTTAATTTATGTGGCATCAACCTAATGCTTAAAGATTAATGTTATCTAATTCTCAATTTTGATCACATGCATTCTTTTTAGCTACCTCTATGTAGCCATCATCTTCACAAGTTTAATCAAGTTAAATGCCACTCTATTACCCACTAACTTCTGGGCTTGGTGTATGTATCTTGACATATCACCTTGGTATATTAGATCAACTTTAGTGCCTTCACTATCCACCTTGGCTCATCCACTCTTTCAATTTGTTCTTCCAATCATATTCATCATAGGTCATATTTTTAAGTATTATATTGTTATTTCATTAATGTTTTTAGAAGATATTTCTAGGTTTATAATTTTTATTAGAATCTCTCGTGAAATGTAAGTAAAAAAAAAAAAGTCTCTTAAGTTTTTAATTATCTTAATTGGTCAAGATGTCCTAGTATTAGTGACATTATATCTAAAGAAAATCTTTTAAAAGTTTCTAGGTTTAGGCATATATGTTTCACTTAGTTGTTTAATGTTTGATATTCTCATGAGCTTATAGTAATTATGAGTTTATTCATTTTGTCAATTTGTCAAAAAAATCAAAAGTTTTAAAATTGAGAGTCAAGAGTTAAAAACTGTCAAATCATTTTTTCAAAAGTCATATTTTATAGTTGTCATTCTATTCATATCAATAGTTCTTAATCTATTGTATGTCAATATTAAAATTCAAAATGTCAAAAATAAAAAATTATTTGTAAAGGATGCACTATCACTTGTATACAATGTCTTAAGTCAAATGATGAATTTGTTAGTCTTGTAAGGGGGACCCCATTCCATTCAAAGTGACATGAAATTGAGCTTCATACTTCAAAAATTGAGTCAACATCACTAAATAGAGGAAGGAAGAAATGGAGTATTTAAATTTCATATCCTCTCATTAGCCACTAGTGATGGGGCCACTTTCTACTTTATTGGTATTTTTATTTTTAGTTGTGTGTTATGTGTTATTTTCAACATGGTGTGATTTGAAATAAGAACTAATGATGTATGCCCATTCACATTTGTCATAAGTGAAATGAATATTCCTATGTAACTTCTTTGAAATGTGATAGTGATGAGAGCTAGAAACTATACTGCACATCATGATGTGGTTTATGGTAAGCCACTGGTAAAACCGTTATTTTGTGGTTTGTGGTAAGCCAATGGTGAAACCATTTCTTTTAGTTGTTGGTCAGCCATTTATAAAAATATTGTGTAAGGTTTTTGATTTTCATCTAAAAATTACCAAATAATGAGTACAGGTGTAGATATGGGAGAGTTATTTTTCCCATGTTCACATTAAGGGGGTGTAAATAGGATTAATAATGTTCACAAGGGGGTGAATGCTGAGGTATGTTCACATTATTAATATGTAATAATGTAAATATTTTTGTTATAATAGTATTAAGTTAATAGTTTATAGGTTAATTTTATATAGATTGTTAGTTACTCAAATATATTGTTAGTCATAATATATTTGTATATAGTGGATTTCTTAGTTTGAGGAAGTTTTAGGAGAGATATTGTTGGAAATTTGATCTCCCAATTATAGGAATGACTTTCATATATATATATATATATATATATATATATATATATATATATATATATATATATATATATATATATATATATATATCCCATATGGTTTTGATATAGAATAAATATATAGTGTGAGACAATATGATTGTGAATAATTATTTTGTTCAAGTTTTTCTGTGTAGACTCTGATTTATACCAATATTCAAAAACTATTGTATGGACTATCATCAGACACCAAGATGGATTTTTATCAACTATATTGAGCCAATATACTATAGCAATTGGTTTGATTTTGGTATGGTTGAGGTGATTAAATCACTCAACATTTATAATCTTTCAGGTTGGACTTGATTGTGTCATCCAACCTCACCACTTAGATAGTATGAGTTGTCTTAGTTCACTCACACCCACCAAGTTATAAGTATGATTAGGTTGCACAGTTAAGATAATCTCAATTGTTAAGTGGAAGCTCATATTTTCTCCAAGGTTGAAATCATACACATTTCAATATCTCTTTATTCAAATTTATATATGCACTTTCAAAATTTATATATTTGTCCTAATATTAGTTTAAGACATTTACAATGATACACGTTTTCAAATCAATTTTATAATAGGCAAGGTGGTTACATTAATACACATGTGTAATCTTACACCTTGTTCTTTCAATTTTAATCTTTTAAATGTTTTAAATTTTTGGCCTTAGGGGAGAGTTCATCCTCTATAGAGTAGGACTGATAGACTCGACCTCTTCTTAGAGTGCCAAATAGTGAGAGAACTTGAAATTCAAAGCACTTTGCTCAAATACTATGTCCCTATATTATATTAATATGATAAATTAAAATGGGGATGGGATTGAAGGATTACCTTGTTTTGATAAAGAAACCATTATTATCACTTAGTCATTATAACTCCTATGAGGTTGTGGACTAGTTCATTTAGTGCTTGGTGACTGAAGAAATCTAAGACTCATTAGATGCTTAAGAAGTTCAAGAATACAATCATTTAATGATTAGAGTAATATCAAAGTGAATCCAATGTTCACATATTTTATATATATCATTTTCAAGATTATGTTTTTATTGTATTTGTGCCCCTTGAATGCCGATAATGAACTCTCACCTTTAATGCCCTTTTTGATTTGAATATGCTAGTCAAGTTTGGTAGGTATCCCTTATTTTCCAAGTGGTGGTATTTCATTAATTATTCTTCTTTAGTCATCACTTTAAGACATCTATCTACCATTTATTAAATTTCTTCTTTTCCATGTTGTTACACATTATTTCTTATGTTTTAGCCTTACTCTCCTTAGATAATGCCACATGCCATGTTCTCATTAACCCAACCTTTTTAATTTATTTATTATGTTTGGGAGGTCATATAGTGGTAAGATAACATGATTAATCCACATGGCATGATCTTGGAAAATTATAAGAAAGAAATCCCAGAGCATTAGATTGTGATTCCTCTCAATGAAAAACTTTCCATGGTCATGGGTGAATGTGATCGAGATGCATGGAGTGATCTCAAAGGAATAGAGACTCGAGCACTTAGAGAATTAGATTAAAAACCAAAAGACCACTTAACCTATGACTACATAGATTAATTCAAATATTCCACATGTTATCCATTCAAAACCTTGGAATCTCGAGAGATTAGGACATTAGGATACATATCAAAAAACCATTTAACCTTCTAGCAATGGTGAGTTAACATGATCGAGATGCATGGAATGATCTTCCAAACTCAAAGACTTAGTAACTCAGAATCTCGAGGGCTCGAGGGAACATGAAACTATTAAGTTTTTTGATAAAGAAGTGAAGTTAACATAGTTTTGGTTTAGCATGAATATGTCACATGGCCTATTTATGGAGCTCAGGAGACTTAGGGGGATCAAAAGACTTAACCTTTTATAATCATCCAAAATACTAAATGTTGTGAGAGAAACACATGTCACAACTACATGAAATATTTATTATGAGCCCAATTAGGGGAGATAGATGGTATTTATATTTTAATCTTTTGATCAACATATACATACTAAGATAAGAAATATTAGATCCCTTAGTCTATAAATCAGATTAAAGTAAAAATTGTGGACAATCTAAGGTTTGAGATGATTTAAGATACTAATTTAAGGTTAGATTGTTACAATTTTTATTTGGGTAATGTTGGATTTCATAGAAGTAACCCTTATGACACATGCATGCTACCCTAGTCATAGCTCTTTAGGATTATAGTTACCTAGGTAAGGGCTTTTCAATAATGGGTCCCTATTTTAAAAAAATTCAAAAATGAGGTGTGTGTGTGTGTGTGTGTGTGTGTGTGTGTGTGTGTGTGTGTGTGTGTGTGTGTGTGTGTGTGTGTGTGTGTGTGTGTGTGTGTGTGTGTGTGTGTGTGTGTGTGTGTGTGTGTGTGTGTGTGTGTGTGTGTGTGTGTGTGTGTGTGTTTGTGTTTGTGTGTTAGGGAACAATAATTACATGAGGAAATACTGTATTTTATCTTGATCAAATGTTTCATTTAAAGTTACATAAGAAAAAGTGTGAACCTTACATTGAAGGGAAGGTGTTAAAGCAGTGATAGATAATTTAAAGAGATTATCATCAGTCATGTTTTGAACTACTTTATGAGCTAAGGATTTCCACTGTTTGATAAAACATGTGCTAATTATGAAGGTAACTACCTAGAATTTATAAAATTGCTAAGATAATTTTTTGGTAGATCATTTTGTTGATATTCTTTAACTAAAACATTGACTAGATCTTTTAATTATGAGATAAAATATTAAGACAATTGATTATACCAATAAGCATCTCTTATGAATATTTTGACTAAAATTTTATTAGTGTAAAAAGTATTTGTTTGGACCCATTCCTTGTATAGATTATCAAATGCTTTAATGAAAGAGGCAGGGTATTTAGTTCCATCATATTTAATGGTTGGAGATATATTTTCAATATCAATGGATATTATGAAAGGAGCTAAAGGTTTGTTTTGAAGGTTATGCATAAGATCTTGAGGAATTATATTCTCATTAGCATCACTTAGAGGAGGAATTGAATTTTGGTTATTTTGAGGCATGAAAAGAGGAGATTTATTGGTCATTTGTAATATGTGATGTCACATTTGCATAATTTGGGAGTAGTTGGATGTTTTCATAACATTTATTTGTTTAACCATTTGAGCAAGGATTTGAGTGGAAATAATTGGTGTATTTTGGTTTCTAGCATTAAGAGGTGGTGGATGGCTTTGATTATTAGTTTTGGAAGGAGGAAAATTCCTAAGGTTAGGGATATGAATGTTTCCTATTGGAGGATTACCTGTGGAAGTATTTGTTATGCTAATATATATTTATGCATTGGTATAATAAGGAAGTTTAGATAGGGTATTATCATGATAAGTGTGAAATGAGTTAGATCCATCTAAATATCACTTTGAGTAATTTTAACCATGTCATAGTGAATAGATTTAGATCCAAGATGAGAATAACAGCACCATGAGAGATGATACTCTTGGGTAGCTACAGTGGGTAAAAAGGAGTAACCCATGTATCTTCTAAATGGGTTATAATTATCCAAGAGTATTTTGATAGATAATTTCATGATGTTGTGTAAGGTGGTAATAAAGCTAATAATGTGTAGATTATCATTATGAAAAAGTTTATTAGAAGAAAACTTAATTGGCCACTAATTGGACTATATCAAAAAGATAAGATTTGGATCAAACACAAAATATGTCATCCAAAAATTATGAAGTTAACTAGGTAAATGTAGTTTTTATTTTAATGGTAAAAGATCAAATAGTTTGATATTAAACTAAGTCAATTAGAGGGATGAAATTGAGATGATCAATGTAGTTATTTTATGAACAAGAAAAAGACTAGGCCAAATATAAACTATGTTATCTAGTAGATAGTAAATCAAGATGGTTGATTTAGTTAGGTAGATAAGATAACAAAAAATATAAAATCAATCTAATTTAAGCTAGTCAATCTTGTTGGGAAAATAAAAAAATAGAAAAATCTTTAGGTTGACTAGGTCAATCTAGTCGACTGAGTTGGAAAAGTAGAAAAATAGAAAAATCTATATGATGGATAGGTCAAGCTAGTCAATCTAGATATATTATAACAAAAATTTGAAATGGTTTGAATCTAGATGATTTAGTTATAAATATAGAAAATAAAGCTAAGCACACATATAACTAGGTAGAGCTAGTCAAATTAATTGAAACACACAACATAAAACTTGCATAAATGATGGCTAATATAATATGTAATACAACATAAAATAGAAAACAAAAAATAAAAATAATATAATTTAGATGTCAATTTTTTTTTCAAAAATAAGATTAGGAGGTTTTACTAAGGGTTGTGATTGATAATGTAGTATTCCACATATACTTGTTCATTGGATAGTGTCAGCCTAATGTTTTAGATCACTGACTATGGATGAAGTGTCTTTCTCATACACAACTAAAATTAATTTCAAAGGTAATATAGAATTAACTTATTGGCACTTACTACCAACTGATACACCACACAATCAAATAGATTGTTAGATTCCTAAGGTTCAATATAAAGGGAAATCCTAGGCATTTTTAAAATACCATGAGGTACATGGAAACTAAATACCATGTTTAGCTATGTAATATGGATATGAGTATTGGGTAAATCCCAACACACTATAATATCTATAAAAAATAGGTAAGGACCATAAAAAAATATTACACAACCCTTCATGATAGTAGCTAAGTAGTTTTAAAACTATCGGTAAACATTTTCAATGGAAAACCAAAAAAAGTGAAAAATAAAGGTGAAATTCAATATTTTGAAAGAAAATTTACAATTTATGAAATTAAATAAACAAAAAAACAAGTGAAAAATAAATTGATTGTAATTGTTATCAAATATAGATTAATTTTATTTGCTTAAACTAGAAAGTGAAACACACAAAACAAGAATGAGTAGGTCAATCAAGTTGGACAAATAGGATAGAATAAATTCGAGCTAATCAACTCAATCCATTAAAAAAACAAATTGGAAAAAAAAACTTGAGTAATTTAACTTAATTTTATTGGCATAAAATAGGCATAAAACTAGATTGAGTTGTTTGATTTAGTTGACTATATAGGTATAATTTTATATAACTAAAGAATTAATAAAAATAGTATAGAAACTAAATTTTAATTAAAATGTGGGAGAATAATTTTGTGACTAAAAAGTGACAAATTATAAATTATAAAATGTTTAGGTGAACTTGGTAGATATGACAATATTGACTAGTCAATATAGTAGATTTTCCTAAGAATGATGAGTTGTTTGATTGGGTCATCTGGGAAAGTTTTTTATCTTGTAAAGGTATAAAAGAGAATTATTAAACTAAATCAAGTTAGTTGATCTAGTTTAAATAGAAATAATACAGAAAAAAATAAAGTTAGATCTATTAGATTGATTATTTTAGATAAAAATGAAATAAAAAAATAAAAAAAATTGAGCTAGTTGATTCAATTAGCCATGTAAGATAGATAAATATTATTGCATTAAATAGTTTGATTTATTTTTATGAGATTGAGAACCCTACACATATAAAATAGAATTGAGTTAATATACTCAATGAAGTTAAAAATCTTGCACATAATAAACTGAATTACATCAATAGCCTCGATGAAGTTAAAAAACCTACACATAAAAAGAAGAACTAGGTTGATAGTCTTAAATAAATTGGAAAACCTACACATATAAAGTATAACTAGGTTAATTAGCTTGATGAAGTTGGAAAACATATGCATAGAAATCAGAACTAATTCAACAGGATTGATGAAGTTGTAAAACTTATGCATCGAGTATGAAATTAGATTAATAGGCTTGATTCAATTAATTATAAATGAAAATTGAAAATTTCAAGGGTTAGATTCATGTCAGGTTCACCAAAATTTATGCAAGTGAAATAATAAAGATCCAAAAATTATCCTACTCAATAATATCTAAGCTTAAAGAAGGTAATCAACTAATAATCTGTTATCAATACTTTTTTATATTGGGGTCATGACCATTTATAGATCCACTAAACATAACTAAAGGATCTCTTACTGCACAATACCAAGTGATAGGTTTCCAAGGCCTATAGTCTAATTATATTATGTAGTAACCCTAGCTAGGTCCTATAATGTAATAAAAGGAAATTACCTAATATACTAAACAAATAAACAAGTTAATCTAGTGCTCACCAAATCTTGTGGTACAAAGGAGGAAACACAATAAACATTTAACAATCAAAGATAATTATATTCAAGTTAATATATAAGTAATCTACAAAAGGATAGATATAATTTAATTCATTAGTTATGTAATATCCATCTATCAAAAATGAAGAGATATGAATACTTACCTTATTAAAGTGAACCTTTCATGCCTCAATCTCTCTCGTGGCCAATGGTGTTTTAAAAGAGGTTATTTTGGTTTCTAAGGATCACAAGGATAGATAATATATATGATACAATACTTTTATTATGCATCTAAGACCTCCATAAGATAAATGATACTACTCCAAGGAAAAACCCTACGAAATGAAATATTCAAATGATATTATAAGCAGATTTGTGAATTGTAATGATGTGTAAATGAATGATTCTCTATTTATAAATGAATTGAAGGGGTATTTATAGCTAAGGATTGAAATTAAAACCTCTTGGTAATTTTTCCTACAAGGTCAACCAGTTTGATCTTGTTTGGTGGGAATTACAATCATTAGGCCTCAAACTAGGTCGACTAGGCTGATAGAGTTCTATAATGTGCATTGAATTCCCAATAGGATCATTCAGGATGACATAGTCATAAAACTAATAAAAGGGGTGTATGCTTAGGTAGGTGATATTTTAGAAGGTGAATTATTTGGATGAGTGTATAATAATGTTTTTAATTGCTTAGGTAGATGGATAAAAGTAAATTGTAGTGGTTTTAGATAATGGTATAGGGACCAACAATCTTACGAAGCACCAAAGGTCTGCAAACCCTTTCATAGTGCACACTTTATGTCATTCACTTAGATATATTGGGACTCTATAGACTCTTACAAGAGAAAAAGTGTCAATAAATGATAAATTTTTAAAATATTGTGTATAATAGTGTCACATTTAAGTCTTTTGTATTCAATTTAGTAATTTTTCTTGTTCTTTCCTTATTATTGTTTTGTTTATTCCTATTAGTGTCCATAATGTAAATTAATTGGTTTTTTAAGATCATATCAATAATATCCCTTGTCCACCTTTTTATCTTGTTTTAGTTAGGCTCTTTAGTCATAATACAGTTTTAGTTAATTATTTTTGGTAAATCCAACATGAACTTGATGCTCCTCGATTGAACATATTGTTTCTTACCTTTATACTCATTGGGGTTTTTTGAGTTCATTAATTTTAATTTTTTATTATAGGGTTTCTTTCCCATATCATATCTTTAAGGTGTATTCCCATTATTTTTCATAGTTTTTGTTTTTTTGGCTAGCATTATGGTTCATATTAATAAAATGGATACCATGTCTTTCTTGAAATCAATTATCTTGAATGTGACTGATGTACATTATAGTTATAATGATACATAAAAATTTAATGAATGTATTATAAATGTGTTTAAAGTACTTATTTTAAAAAATCTTAATTCTGTTGTAGAAAATTTGAATTTTGTTAATGAAGTAAGTAATACCCATGGGTCTCATAAATTCTTTTTTAAGGTTTTCACTTCCATTCCTTCATCTTTTAGGCTTTTTGATAATTATTGTTTTTTCTAAATCCATGTCCAATATTTTTCCCATTTTTACTATCAATGATAATGTACAACCTTTGAATGAATGCCATAAGAATCCTAGTGCCTTCCTAAGAGATTTTAGACATGATAAATGCATAAGTGAATTAAAAAATAAAGTATAAGTGAACATTATATCTAGAATCTATTTTTTCAAAATTTAAAGCCATTTATAATGTTATACATGTCAACCCATAATTTATAAGATAATTAATTTATCTTTTCACAATTATATCACAATGCTTACATTTATTTATCTAATGGGTATGGTGATCTTTATTTTAATCTTATGTACTTTATAAGTTCTCTTAGGAAATAAAATGTTAATGATAATTATTTTCTTTAAATTTTCACTAGAATTTTAATGAATCATGCCTTAAATTGGTATCATAAGTTTCATACTAGTTTTTAACATACTCATCTTGAGTTGGAATTGGTATTTTTAGTATAATATAACAATAAAAAAGGACCAAGGGATAAATTAGAGCATTTTTCATCTATTCACCAAAGTAAACTATAACATATTTATGAATTTATATTACAATGTAAGTATATAATTCACTAATTGATATATCAAATAGTGAAATTATAAATACATTTTTTAAGGGTCTTATTTATCTTCTCAAAAATAAATTTATGTATCATACTTGTGAATATTTTAAATAAATGTTTTATGAACTATGACATTATAAAAGGAGCTAACACATTCTCAAAATATTAATCATAAAAATCAAACCCTATTTATACTTGTCCAACTAAACTATATATTCCTAAAAAAATAAAATAAATACTATTTTCTAAACAAAGGGCAAATCATACATTTTCTAAACCTTCCCTTAGTGTATCACTTAATTTTTATTAGTTACATAATATTTCAAGTGTAATACATAAAATGATGATTGATTTATATATGATCAATGACTCCCTCCTATTAAATATTATGACACCTCTCATGCAATAAAATAATTTAGATATAAATATTATTATGCCTATCATAGAACTCATGGACATTCAAAAAATAAATGTTGCTCTTAAAAGAGAAAAATCATGATCATATCGATAAATGTGACATTGAGCTTCATGAATGCAAAAGTAATACCACTACATATTATTGAGAATTTTTTTTAATCATGTTTCATATCCTTAAAAATATATTCCTAAATAATAATAACTTAAAGTATACTTTCAATTAATTAAAAATAAAATCATAAGCAAAATATTCCTAAAAAGAAAATAATGATCTAACCAATATGTATTTTTAAATTATTATACCTTTGATCATTAGTGCTTATATGAGGGGGAAATAATAATTATTATGATAGATGATAAATCTAAAATTAATATTTTTAGTAATCTAATCCTTAAGTTTATTGGATACAATATTAAACATTCGACTAAAAAATTTCTACTTGAACATGTAACAATGGGATTCATTCAATTGCATATATATATATATATATATATATATATATATATATATATATATATATATATATCATAAAATTATGAGATATGCTCACTTTGTTTAAGTATAATGTGTTATTAGGTACTCCTTGCTTACAATCAATAAATGCAACAACTAACAATTCCCATGATCATATAACATTTGGACAACTAACAATTCCCATGATCATATAACATTTGATTTCCAAGGTGCTATTATTTTAATTTATAAAGATAAAAAAAATGTTCCAAGGTGGATAGGGTCACATCTAAAATGTGGGTGGAAAAAAAATTATAATACCAATTAAACCATTCAAGAATCAAAGAAACTAAGGAATTTGAATATAGCATTTCATCTCATATATATACAATTTTTTTTATTATAATGAGATATTTAAATTTACTATAAATGATGTTAGAGTAAATAATTACAGTTAAGATTAAATTGGGATTAACATATATAATTTGGGTATTAACCAAGACTACTTAACCTAGGTTAGTTAGACTCATGTGTGGTTTAAACTTGCACACCCACATGTCTAATTATGTAATCAACATGTTAGGTTTGAATGTTGAAAATAATGCACAAGGTAGGTATGGATTTGTGCACATGGTAGGACTATTCATTTGGAAATTATATGATTTCACATTTCCAAATGAACTCCTTTCACCTATCCTTAGATGTTATAAATATGAGGATAAGGTGTACCATAAAAAAGAGAGAAGTTGAGGATTTCAACATTGTAATAACTCCTTGAGAGCAATAGATAGAATCTATTTTCTAAATATCATTTGAATTATCATGTTTTACATCTCATTTTTTTGTATCTTCATGTGACATTTTTATTATTAACTCTTCAGATCTTATATTATTGAAATATTTTACCATTATTAACATGGTACCATAGCATTAGAGAGTTTCAACTATCCTTGTAGCTAAAATTTTAAGATAATTTTATTTTACTTCCTCTTGTTGTCCATTGAAAGCAATAATCCTCAGTGTTTTATTCCTTATCTAGTGCATTTTATACAAGAGGCATTGGAATGAAGCTTTGAAAATCTAACATTAGTTTCAATAGTTTGTATTGGAATTAGAGATCATATGAGAGGTGTCTTGTTTTATCCTTTGGTGCATTAAAACTTCTAAATAGAGGAATTGGATCTATTGGTTGGAGGAGCCAAACGCATTAAAAGTTGGGTTGGTACATTTAAGCCTTCCTCTTTGGCATCCTAGAGGTCTTTCATTAGGAAGGAGAGTGCTCTTTATCTACTATAGAGTCTTAACTAGCTATGTTTCACCTAAAGGCATTAGAAGAAGTTGATAGGGCATTTAGGTCTGTGCTTCATTAACTACATTAGAGGAGAATATTGGACTTGGAGGCACCCATGGATAATTGTTAAATTAATCCTTCATCTCTATGCTCATGACACCTAAAAATCATCGTCTATCCCTAAAAAATAGCTGAATATTTCATTATTTTCTTTAATAAGTTGTAATTCTTCCTTAAAAAGGAAGTGTCATTAACTTTCATGTATAACATGGTAACTAGGAGGTTATTTTTTCACTTTGGTTGGATTTTATAAGTTTTTGTTTCAATTTTGATTCCAATGAGTGGTTGGAAGCCTACCTTCATTTCTATTTTTGTCACAAAAATCATCTTGTAGTGTCATTTTTAATGTTTTTGCCCCTTTTATGAGAATTTGTAAAACCTATATCTTTTGAGCTATAACTCGAATTTGAGTTCCATTTTTTTTAAAGTATTTGATTTTAAATTATCTATCTATTGGTGTTATCAATTTTTTAAAATTCACTACTTTTATAAAGTTCTAAAATTGGGGGGAGGGTCCTTAATACAATCTTTGGGAGGGTTATCTTGGTGCCAATTTGTGCACCCTTTTGCATTCTTTCTACTATTTGATGATTCATTAGCATGGATTCTACCTTTGGTATTATCATTTTGAGCCTTTGACTACACACAATTACCATACATGGAGACATATAATTAAAACAATCATAAAAAATAAAGGATTATGGTCCCTAATGAATGAAACTCAACCATAGTTCATAAGAGAGTATGAAACGTTTTGGCACCAATGTATGTTTTATGAGTGTATGGGTTTAATAAGGACTTATGTGAGTGATATTTTATTTTTTCATTTGGATGGGTGTGATACTTCATTCAAAATGTGGGCGAAGTTAAAGGGTTTATTTGAGAAAGTGCATCACATGAGAGCCTTGAAGCTTTAAGTGGAGCTTACTTCACTCAATCTTGATGACTTTACCTCTATTGTAGACTACCTCACTAAGTTTAAGTATTTTTTGTCATAGTTTAAGGGAAGTGAATGAGATAAGAAAGAAGAAGAGTGTGTGTACTTGATTTTGTCTAAGTTGAGTGGTCCATTCCAAATATTTACTTCTATGTTTCTCTATAGCATGGATGACTTAGGTATTGCATTTAAAATTTCTGATTTACATTTTTTTGTGAGAGACCTACTAGGGAGGAATCTAAATTGTCTCACCTTGAGTATTCCACCTCTCAAAAAACATTAGTATCATCACATCCTAAGATAAAGGGAAAAATAAAAAATAAGATGAAGAACACTCCTCCTCCATCTCAAAATGTACCTAAGCCCAACACCAACACATATAAACCCAAATCATATTATGAATCTAAGAATAAGTCTAGCCTATCTTGTTCTTATTATAGCAAGACTGGTCATGAATATTCTAGGTGTTTTAAGATAATGAAATCACTAGATGATGCGAACAAGAAATACAATATTTATATCTGAACTCCTCCATCTCGTGAGCATGGGAAAGCACTTAATCTTGTTTGGAGATCATAGTCACCTATTTTAGATAGTTGGGTTTATATTTTGGTGCTCCTTGCCATATCACTTATTCCAAGGAGTCCTTTGTATCTCTTAGTTTGATTTTTACTTCCAACATTGAGGTTGGAGATTTTTCCTTTATTTCTATTAAAGGACAAGGTGACATATAATTAGATGGTGGCTACATCAATGTTATATTATATGTTTGAGACATCACCACAAATATAATTTTAGTTTATCAAATTTTCCATTTTGGTCAAGGAAAAATAGTGACTTTAACACCATAGGGTGTTAAATTTATATCTTTTTTAGAGCCTCACACATTTATTGTATAGGGTATTGTTGATCATAGTTCTCAACTCTATTACTTTGAGGGTTTTCATGACACTCCTCCTCTAGGAACATGTTTGGTTTCTCATGTAGATTCTAGGAGTAAGCTTTGGTATGAGATATTTAGACATCTCAATTATAGATATTTGCAGAAGTTGAGAAGTTACAATATGGTAGAAGGTCTTCCTATAGTTTTATGTCTTGATGGAGTTTGTCTTGGTTTTGTATTAGGGAAAAAACATCAAGATCCATTTCCTAATGGTATGTCCAAGAGATCTTCTTCACCACTTGAGCTTGGCATAATAATTTGATGTTATTTATTACTCCTTTCAATAGAGATGAGTATGCACTTAACTTTGTTTGAGAGTTATCAGTGATGTCATGTAGGTTTCCTATCGAGTGGATAAAGATCCTTGATAGTCTATGTGATAATGATAAAGTGTGTAATGTGTTTGTCCTACTATGCTTAAATAAGGCTTGGTTGATCATCAGAGTTGGAATGGTTAGAGATGTTTAGGGATAAGTATAGAGTATTGATCATGTGAAAAAGGTACCTAAGATGTTTTTTATGCTTTGAGTTCTTGTGTGCATAAGTGAAATTAATCTAGTTGTTTATAGTTTTCATCTAAACACTTTGGGTCTAGTGGTAGAAAATGAGTAGGTAGTTGTATGGCATCACCATTACCATATGGGAATGATTCAAGGGGATTTGGTCATATGGTTTTGATCACATTACTCCCTAATTGTTATGAACTAGATCTTAAGTCATGCAATGAAGTAAGGTTGAAGATATGAGGATGCAAAGTTGGCTACTTAGACAAAATTCACTATGTTCCCATAGCCAAATTTATAAAAGGGCTCACTAAGATCTCATTAAGCATCTTGATGAGGTCAAAATTCACATGAGTGGAGGTGTTAGGATAAAATGATCATATGTTTTTATTCATTTTTATGACTAGTTTTTGTGCACTAATTCTCATATCATGAAACTAAGCACAAAAAAAGATATGCAAGTGAAAATTTGGTCTCCCAAGCATTTTGATAGTGTTTTCCCATACTTAGCCAAATTTACAATGTGGTAAGAAGAAATGAGTAAACATTTTGATGGTATAAAATATTGCACATGTGGATATTTTAGGAGAAGGTGATCATATGGGTTTGCTCATTTTTTATCCTAGTTTATTTTCACTAAATTTTACATCATGCAATGAAGCATATCAAAAGATATGCATGATCAAATTTGGCCTTTGAGGTAGTTCCAAGCATAGTCATCTCTGTGGAAGAAAATTTTGAGTGAGCATGTTAATGATGGTATATCTTACATGTGTATGAATTATAGGATCATATTATTATATGTATGGATTTTCCTATGTGGGAAAATCATATGGTCCAAATTTGAGATCATGCATCGAAGCAGAAAAAAAGTTATTAAGGCTCAAAGATGGTTTGTCAGACATATGGCAAGGGTCCCCATACTTAGTCAATTTTTCATGATGTTAATGATCTAGACCAAGTGGAGATCCAAGGTTCATGGGAGTTCATACTTATAGATCAATTGATGCACATAGATTCAAATGGGTCAATGTGATAGTTGTTTAGAAAAGATAAAGATCAATCATCTTACAGAAGATCAAAGGAGTGCATTTACTCTAAGATGTTAGGAAGAAATGAGATGGTAAGAAGTACACAATGTTTAAAGAATGGGAAAAGGTAAAGGATAGAGATGAACAGTGAGAATGTGATCATATAGTTGAAGATCTATTTGAATAGTAAGTCAAAGTGTTCAACCTATTTGATGTTTAACATCGTTAAAGTTTGAGCTCCTTACAATAAGATCGATAGATCATAATTGGCCAAGTTGAGTGAGGACACAAGATGATAGCAGAGTGGAAAAGGTTTAATGTTTGAGAATTGGCACCTATACATTACAATTTATACAATATCAATGGTGCATAATTGATCTGAGTAGCTAGCACACAATATGTGAGCTTAGCATTCAAGGTTTAACTATGATCATGGTCATTTTAATATTCAAATTTAACAAAGGGAAACTAGTGTTTTGTCTTTAGGCCATATCTTTTGGCCTAGACAAAATTTTCTCATAATGTAAAAATAAAATATGAAGAGTACATTGTGCATCTAATGAACCTAATTTGAAGATCTGTGTGTATAGTTAAAGTTATTAAGGTTCCAAGTTGACTATGTGTTTGTGCTTGTTCTGCAAGTAATTTGAGAAGAGTAATTGAGTTTATGTGGATGTTTTTTCAACGTTTCATGGTGGATTATCTATTTTTAAGTGTTTTAGACTCCATAAGGATGATATATGTGTATTTTTAAGGTTTGACCAATTGTATGTAATATGAACAAAGCTTAAGAAATTGGTTGTGTATTTGTTCATGATGTTCTTGTGCACCAGCTCAATGTTAGAGTTATTTGAGCATACGCAAAGGTGAACATAGTTGATTGTGATAATTATAGTATGTCTAAAGGGATATAAGGAGTAGACACCTATAATTTAAAATGGTCTTATGTTCTTTTTTTCTTTGATAAAGTGTTAAAGGAGTGAATGGGTTCACATGAGACCTATAAGGGCTAAAAGGGCCTTATTAAAAGGTGTAGTTCCTTAAGGGTGACCCATACATGATTTAGCCAACCTATGAATTTTCATGTGAGAGATTCCTTAAGTTTTAAGGCATTACTAATGGCTAAGCAAGATGGTGATGATCATGATTGTTCTATAAATAATGAAACCAAATGTGTTAGTTTATAGATTTGTGAATGAGAGACTAAGAAGAGATTTGAGAGAGATTTGTGTGTGTGAATTATGGAGAAAATGATGGGTAGAGTGACATGAAGATGAGTTGAAGATTATAATATAGTAAGGACTATCTATATGACCTATTTTTCATAATTCTATTGGCAAACTAGTGATCTTGCTATTTGAGTATGAGCAAAGGTGAAGAGTGATAATTAGAGGTCCATCATCAGGTGTTGAAGACATCAATGCAAACGTGGATGTTTTCATAGGTGTTTTTGTGTTAGATCAACATCTAATGTGGTTATAGCCTCCTTTCAAGGTAAAATTTTCTAAAAGGTCTAGTTGTTATTGCAGCTCAACTAGACAAGTGTTGAAGCACCTTGAAGAATTCTAGTCTCACTAAATAGGAATTGTAGCTCCTTGATCATTTGTAGATGGCCTAAATTGGATATTTCTATTGTAGGATAGTATTAAAATTACATTTTATAATGGGTTTTATTCCCCTAGAGGGTTTCCCATGTATGTCATATGCTATGTGATTTATCTTGTATTATATCTCTTGCTCATTGCTATGAATGATGTGTATGCTTCATGAATGTTTGCGGTAACTAATTAAGTATTTTTAAAGATCAAATTCAAATTTGGATGATTTGGTCTCATTGATTCAACCCCCCTCCTCAGTGATTTTGCCTCTAACAATTAGTATCAGAGCCAATCCTTTAGTAAAGGCTTAATAGCTTGAAGGTGATCCAAGGTATAATATGGGTAGTCATCAAAGAGGTTTCTCTACTAAGCAATTAATGATGTTGAATGGATCCAATTATGATTTTTTGAGTGAAAATATGAAGACATACATTATTCCCCTAGGGTTTTATGTATGTTAATCTATTCTAGATGGTTATGTTGCTCCTATTACTCCTCCATCTAGTGCTAAAGAGAAGTTGTTTGAGAATAATTCCAAGGCAATGAATTCTATCACTTGTGGTCTTTTAGATATTGAATACACCAAGGTAATCCATTGTAAATATGATAAAGAGATATGATAAAAAATGAAGATAATATTTTAAGGAGATTCAAAGGTCAAGCTTTCTAAGTTGCAGACTCATAGAAGGCAATTTGAAAGTCTCAAGATGAAGGAAGAAGATTTTGTGGCATCCTTTCTATAGAGAGTTGATGAGATTGTGAACATCATCAAAGGTCTTGGAGAGAATATTGAAGAGGCTACTATAGTTTAAAAGGTATTAAGGTCTCTATCTCTCAATTTTGATCCAAAGGTGTCTGATATAGAAGAAATTCATGATCTTACTTAGTTGAAGATGGATCAATTACATGGCACCCTTACTACCTATTAGATGAGACTAAATGATGATATACCACCAAAGAAGGAAGATAAATTAAAGATAGATATGAATTTTAAGAAGAATTTATAAGGTAATAAATATAAATAGGATCACACATTTGATATTGATGAGGATGAACCAATTTCTTTGATTACTAGGAAATTGAACACAAGCTCAGGGAAGTATAAGGGTAAACTACACTTCAAATGTTTCAATTGTGGAGAGATAGGAATCATAATTTCCCTCATAACCATGAAAATATTGATGATGAAGAGCATGGTAAATGTCAAGATGAAAAAAATAATACATATAAGAAGAAAGGATTCAAAAAGTATAACAACAAGAAAAAGTCCTTCAAGAACAAGAATAATCTCTACACTAAAGAAGATTGTAGCTCATCAGATGAGAGTGAGGATAGTGACTCAGAATATGATCATGAAGATGACGGTCTTATTGAAGATGAAGATATATTCATGGCTGAGGAAGGAATTTTTTCACATCATAAGGTGTATACTTAGAGTGATTTAGATGATGATGTAGATGAGGTGGACTATGAGATTGTATTGATGAATTCTCTTGAAGAATGGAAGCTTGAGAATAAGATCAATAAGAAGATGAAATATAAACTCAAGGACTATGAGGATTAATTTAGTGTGTATGAGTCAAGATTTAATTAAGACACCAAAGAGCATGAAGATATGATCAAGCATCTTAGTGGTCAATTGGAAATCCTATCTACAAGCCTAAAAGCTAAAGAATATGAATGTTCAAGGTATGTTTGTAAAAATGAGTCTTTGAAATCTGTGATATAAAAGATAGATAGTAAGGTGATGACATTTTTGAGATTTGAAAAGAGCTCATGTGATCTAGATAATATTTTGAGTGGTCAAAATCATGCTAGTGATAGAACTGGTCTTGGATATGAATAAGAATAAAAAAATCTAACCCAAGACAAGATGAAGACTAATGTAAACTAGGATAATCATACTCTGAAGATAAATCATCAGATAAGGAATGAAGGTGTTAGTAGAGTAAAGAGAAATCAACTCATACAACCAATTTTCATGAGGTATGCAAGATTTAATGGTTACTATTACACATGTAATCAATTTGGTCATAAGGCTAGAGAATGCAAGAGACTTGTTAGAAATGAGTTTGTTTGGGATTATGATATGGGTCATTAGTCAAAAGGTGTGAATAAAGTTAGATTATTTAATTTTCATGACATAGGACATGTTGAAAATTTATTTCCAAATAATGTATGGCAAGATATGTTTCTTTCAAAAATTATGGTGTGATGCAATTTTGAGCAGAGAGGTCATATTGTTAGGTTATGTAAGCAAAGATAGAAGAGACTTAATCAATATCCTAAAGTGTAAGGAAGATGGCAAGTTAACACATGGAATCCAAAGGTAAAAAGTGTGCATCATGATAATACTATAGGTCCAATTAATTTTTTTTCTATGGTGGAGAATGCTTCATAAGGTAAAGATTACTAAGAGGTCTCATGTCTACTCATGTTGAGAATGAAGAAACCTAGCTGAAAGAGAAGACCAAGGTGTTGGTTGAAGCTAGTCCTAAGGTATGTATGAATCCAAGTGAACACCCTACTATTGTTAAGCATGTATCATGCAAATAACATCAATTGTCTATGCCTAATGATAATGTTCTAAACTACAAAGAATATTCTTTAGATGAAAAGGTACATCATAAATCTATGTTGTCTCCATGTATTGTCAATCTAATAATAGAAGAAAGAGATAATTTTGTAGTGAATGAGGAAATTGTTTCTCCTAAGCCATACAAGAAGAAGAAGAACTGTAAGTATTAGATGACTAAGGAGAAGGAATATGAGGAGTTATGGGTAACTCCTAGTTTCACACCATGGTAGAGCATTGTGATGTAAAAGGTGTCTCTACCTATGCTTATTAGGAGACATATTTTATTGTAGAGAAGCAAGTTTGTGTGCTGAAGATGATAATGCCAATTAGATAAGGTATTTGATTAAGGGGGAGTAAAAATTTCATGAGTTTGCTCCATTGGTTTATGAAGGAGCTATAGTATAGATTCCAGAATAGGTGGTTCCAAGTGGCTTAATGAGATTGATGCAAATGTCAATAAGAGTTTGATGCTAAAAAAATGTCTATAAATTTATTTTTGATGTTCTCCAGATGATTTTGTGGTCTAAAGGTATGTTTGTACCAATTAAATATTTTTTTAGTGCTCTTAGTTTTCTCAATTTTTGGCTTAAGGGCAAGAAGGCCTAAAATTGGTTATAGGAAGTCTATGTTACCAAATGTATGGTTTCTCAATTTTTTGGTCCAAAAGTGTGTAATGGGTGTCTCCAGGTGTGTAATAATTTTTAGAGGTGTGTGTTGACTGGAAGGTGTTGTGTTGACCTCATTTATTTTGAGATTCTAGGGTTTTAGGATCTACTAGAAAAGTAGGTTTCCTTGTGAATTGAGGTCTTAGGATTATTAATATGTTGAATGGGCCAAATGGGTGGTAAAATGAAAAATTGTATAGATTTGAAGGTTTGCATTTCTAAAGTTATTCAAGTTTTTGTCATGTTGGAGGCCTAATTGGCTAGTAGATTTGTGAAGGAAGTATGTTTTAGAGGATGATCCTGGTGATGCAAATTGGTGTACTTGAGGGGCATATGAGAGTGCTCCATTTATGAAGTTTCAGGTCTTGAATTTGTGTCTACTAAAAATTGTGGGATTTGCAAGTTAAAAGTAGGGCTACAAGGAGGCTAGACAGGCCTAAATTGAATAAGAATTATTTTTGCTCAATTTTTCCAAAAAAGCAAGGTATGTTTGTTTCAAGAATAGATCTCAAGTTGGTTGAGAGCATGTTTCCTATTTGGTGAGTGGCATGAAGTTCTATTGGTGGTCCTTATGGTAGCTTGAGAGAGAAGGCTAGTAAGCCTGTATGGTGGTTATTTATGGTGTATGGATATTTGAAGATTCTCAAAAAGTTTAATTGATAAGAGTTATTAGGGGGAGTCCTTATCAAATGTTTATTGGTAAGTTTCATTAGATTCTAGTGGCTTTGTGTATTCCTTTTTCATTGGTTATAGCACTTGGTTGAAGAGAGTGTTGGCATAGAGTAAGAAGGATGTTGTCAAGGTAAGAAGAGGGGGGCTCAAGGTAAAGGGTAGTTTGTATCATATTTATAAAGTGGTCCTCTCTTGTTAGTGGTATTTTTAGGTCCTTAAGATTATTTGGTTCCCACTTTGTCATTGTGTCAAAGGAGGAGAAAGTTCCTATTGTGGGAGTGCTTGAAGAGAGAGAAGGTGAGATGTATATTGCTATATATGATAGTGGTTGACATCAATGACAAAGGGGGTATTATTGGAGAGTTATAAATGATGTCATGGTGATGTCATAAAGGTATCTTGGTGAGTGGATGAAGAGCCTTTCTAGTCTATGTGATAATGACAAAGTGTGCAATGTGCTTATCCTAGTATGCTTGAAGAAGGCTTGGTTAATTATCAAAATTAGAATGGTTATAGATGTTTAGGGATGAGTATGGAGTATTTAGAATGTGAAAAAGGTCCCTAAGATGTTTTCTATGCTTTGAGTGCTTGTGTGCATAAGTGGAATTCATCTAGTTGTTCATAGTTTCAATCTAGATACTTTGGGTCTAGTGGCAGAAAATTTGAGTAGGCAGTTTAATGACAACACCATTGTCATGTGGGAATGAGTCAAGGGGAGTTGGTCATATGGTTGTGATCAAATTAGTCCCTAGTTGTTATGCACCAGATCTCAAGTCATGTGATGAATCTCAATTGAAGATATAAAGATGCAAAGTTGGCTACTTAGACAAAATTCATTATGTTCCCATAGCCAAATTTGAAACATGGCTCAAGTAGAGCTGAGTAAGCATGTTGATGAGGTTAGCATTCACACGAGTAGAGGTGTCAGGACAAAATGATCATATGGGTTTGTTCATTTTTGTTCCTAGTTTTTATGTGCTAATTCTTAGATCATGTGACTAAGCACAATAAAAGATATGTAAGCAAAAATTTGGGATCTTAGGCATTTTGATAGTTTTTTCCCATATTTAGCCAAATTTGCAATGTGGCAAGAAGATCTGAGTAAGAATTTTGATGGTATCATATATTGTATGTGTGGATGTTTTAGGAGAAGGTGATCATATAAGTTTGTTTAGTTTTGAGCCTAGTTTATTTTCCCTTAATTTTAGATCATGAAAAAAAGTGCATCAAAATATATCCATGATTAAATTTGGCCTTCTAGGCAGTTCTAGGCATAGTTGGCTCTATGGAAGAAATTTTTGAGTGAGCATGTTGATGATGGAATATATCACATATGCATACATTTTAGGAGAAAATTTTTATATGGATATATTCTCTTACATGGGGAGATCATATGGTCCAAATTTAAGATCATGCATCAAAACACAAAAAAAATTATTAAGTCTCAAAGATGGATGCTCAAGTAGATTGCAAGGGTCCCCATAGTCAATTTTCATGATGTTAATGATCTAGACCTAGTGGAGATCCAATGATTCATGGGAGTTCATGATTCCATATATAATGGTGTGCATAGATTAAAATGGGTCAATGTGATGAATATTTAGTAAAGATAAATATTGATCATCTTACAAAAGATCAAAGGAGTGCATTTGCTCCAAGATGTTAAGATGTAATGAGATGGTAAGAAGTGCATGATGTTTAACTAAGAAAAGGTAAAGGATAGAGATCAATAGTGATCATGTGATATCAAATTTAAATATATATGGTGTGTATTAAGTTAAATTAGTCAACATGTTCAATGTTTAACATTGTTAAATTTTGATCTCCTTACAATAAGATCGATAGAGCATGATTGGCCAAGCTGAGTGAGGACATGATATGATAGTAGAGTGGTTGAAGTTTAACATTTGAGAATTGGCACTTATGCATTAAATATTTGAAAATATCAATGGTAAGTAATTGATATAAGTAGTGAGGACTTGAGATGCAAGCTTCATGTTTGACTTTTAACTATGACCATTGTCATTTAAATATTCAAATTTAACAAAGGAAAAACTAGTGTTTGGTCTTTGGGCCATGTATTTTGATCTAGATAGAATTTTCTCGTGATGTAAAAATCAAAGATGAAAAAGACTCCATGGTACATATAATGAACCTAATTTTAAGATATGTAAGTATGTATAATAAAATATATTAATGTTCTAATTTGACTATGTGTTCGTGCTTGTTCTGCAAGTGACCCAAGAAGAGCAATTGAGCTTGTGGATGTTTTTTTGATGTTTCATGGTGAATTAACTATTGGGTAGTGTTTTATACTCCATGAGGATGACTTTTATGCATTTTTAAGGTTTGAATATTTGTATGAAGTATGAACAAAGCTTAATAATTTGACTATGTATTTGTTTATGATGTTCTTGTGCACCAAGTCAGTGTTTGAGTTATTTGAGCATACACAGAGGTGAGTAAAGTTGATTGTGATAATTTGAGAATGTCAAAGGGGATATAAAGAGTATACCCATGTAATTTAAAGTGGCCTTATATTATTATTTTTTTGATAAAGTGATAAAGGAGTGAATGGGTTCACATGAGACCTATAAGGGCTACAAGGGTTTTATTAAAAGGTGTAGTTTCATAAGGGTGACCCATAGATGCTTTGTCTAACTTATGATATTTTATTGAGCTATGTGTTATTGTGAGATATTACTTAAGTTTTAAGGCATTCGTAATTGCCAACTAAGATGATGATGATTTCTCTATAAATAGTGAAACCAAATGTGTTTGTTTCTAGATTTGTAAATGAGAGACTAAGGATAGATTTGAGAGAGGCTTTTGTGTGTGAATCATGGAGTAAAGGAGGTGTAGAGTGACCTAAGGATTAGTTTAAGATTATATTATATTGAGGACTATCTATATGACATGTTGGTCATAATTCTATTGGTAGAATAGTGTTCTTGGTATTTGAGTATAAGCGAAGGTAAAGAGTGATAATCAGAGGTCCATCATCAGGTTTTGAAGACATCAATGAAAAGGTATATGTGTTCATAGGTTTTATTGTGTCAGATCAACATATATGGTGGTTATAACCTCATTGAATGGTAAAAATTTCTAAAAGGTCTAGTTATTGTTGCAACTCAACTAGACAGGTGTTGAAGCACCTTATGGGATTATAGTCTCACTAAATAGGGCTTGTAGTTCCTTGATCATTTTTAGATGGTCTAAATTGGATCTTTTTATTATAAGATAGTATTCCAATTGTAGATTATAGTGGGGATTTATTCCCCAAGAGGATTTCCCATGTTTGTCATGTGTTTTGTGATTAATATTTCATTATCTCTCTTGCTCATTGTTATGAATGTTGTGTATGATTCATGAATTCTTGTGGTAATTTATTAAGTATTTGTAAAGATAAAAATTGAAGTTGGATTATTTGAAGTCACTAATTCACCCCCACTCTTAGTGAGTATACCTATAACAACCTTTATTGATAATTTCTTGAGGTGTAATTGGGTTTATTTTCTTAAGTATAAGAGTGATTTCTTTGTCCACTTCAAAGTATTTAAGTCTTTAGTTGAGAAACAATATTCTAGTTTCATCAATAAGCTTCATATGGATAATGGGGGGGTAATTAAATCAAGATTTCTCTAATTTTTTGGTATCTCATGGTATTATTCACTAGCACTCTATTGCTCATACTCCATAGCATAATGGCTTAACATAACATAAAAACCAAAATTTGAAGGAAATGGATAATTATATGATGCATTCATGGGATTTACATCCTATCTATGGGTAGAGATAGTTAATTGTGCAAACTACATTAAAAATTTCTCACCACATAAATCACTTGAGCATTTTACTTTAGAGGAGGCTTGGTCTAGAACCAACCATGCTGCATCATTTTTTCAAGTCTTTGTGAGCTATGCTTGGGAATTTATACCAAATAATAAAATGAAAGCATTGGATAAGAAAAAATATTTAATTTTTTTGGGTATTAAAAGGACATGAGAGTTTATTATCTTTTAGATCTTAACACTCATGGTGTTCATTTTCGAACACATGTATATTTTGATGAGAACTTCACATCCCATGAATCCTAATCTTCTTCCATGACCTCTTATTATTATTTTGATTAATCATCGCCTCTTCTTTAAGATTTATTATTTTGAGGAGCTATGTTAGGAGGTCCTTGAGGAGGTTGTAAAGGTTGAGGATCCTATTCACATTGGTGTTTCTAATATGACTAAGTGGGAACACACTATAATTTCTGAGGCAACACCTTTTTTATGGGATATTCCACCCACTCAACATCATCATGCACATTCTATAGGCACTAGATTTTTTTGTCAATCATTCTCTAGGGATCCAAAGTCTTTTTCCTAGGCTCATGGGATACAGGAGTGAGATGATGTAATGACAGATGAGTATTTTTCTTTGATGAAGAATCACACTTGGGATTTGGTCACTCTTCTTAAGGGAAAAAATTTGGTTAGTTGCAAGTGGATTTATCACACCAAGTATGTATCCAACATGCCCATTGACAAGTATAAGGCCCATCTTATAGCAAAGGGTTTCTTGGAAGTCAAAGGTGTTGACTACTCTAAGACTTTTGAACCTATTGCCAAGATGGATTATGTATACCTTGTATTTTCTATAGATGCATCATAGGGTTAGCCATTGTATCATATGGATGTTAAGAGTGCCTTCTTACATGGAGAATTTCATGAATAAATCTATATAGAATAGCCTATTGTGTTTGTTCATGATTCTTATTTTGTTTTTCAAATTCTAAGGTCTATTTATGGTCTCAAACAAGCTCCTCAAGATTGGTATGGGAAGATGGATTCATTTATTCTCTCCATTATATTTTTTCATTGCCACTCCAATCCCATAGTGTATATTTAGTGTATTATGGAAGACATTAAATATTGGTCTTATATGTTGACAATCTACTTCTCACATCAGCTCCTCTTCTCATATTCAGGCCATTTAGTAGGTACTTTTAGCACAATTTTATATGTATATCTTGGTATTTTACAATTTTTCCTTTATTTACATAATTTACAGTCAGACATGAGAATTTATTTGAATTATTAGAAGTATACCCATGATCTTATTCAGCATTTTGGCATGGTTGATTATAAGCCAAGTCCTCCTTTTCATTATAGAGTGACTCTTATTACCACTTGTGTCAATCCTCTTTATGATCCTACATTGTATAGTAAAATGGTTGGGAGTCTTATATATTTAACCCATACTCACACTAACATTTCATTTGCATTTGGGCCTGTATCTAGGTTTTCACATGACCCTCATGACAGTCATTGGTAAGTTTGCAAGAGTATTTTATGATATCTAAGAGGTACTAATCAATTTGGATTACAATACACCATGGGTTATACTCAATTGGTTGGGTAAAATGATTTAGATTGGGTAGGTTCTCTTGATGACAGGCATTTCACTTTTGGATATAACTTTTGTCTATGTTCTTCATCTATTTATTGGTTGTGTAAGAAGAAATAGGCTATTGTACTTTCATCTAAATGAGTTAGGAGGTTATTTAGCTTTATTAGTTATTGATAGAGTTTGGCTTCACACAAGATTCACCACTATAATTTGGTGTGACAACTAGAGTGAAATTCATATATCCCTCAACCTAGTTGAGCACCAGTAGACCAAGCACATTTAGGTAAATATGCACTTCATTCATTGGCAATTTAGGATAGATTTCTTAGCTTGGAGTACATTCCAACTTAACAATGGGTTACCAACATATTTAAGAATCCTTTTTCTTTGCCTTGTTACTTTGAGTTTTAGGTATGCTTGGGGTTTCAAAAGTTGTCCTTGGTGGGTGTTCATGAGAACATATTCCTTATTCATATTGATTATAAATGGGTATCTCATTAGACTTATTTTTAGAACCCATTTTTAGAGCTCTCTCTCTCTCTCTCTCTCTCTCTCTCTCTCTCTCTCTCTCTCTCTCTCTCTCTCTCTCTCTCTCTCTCTCTCTCTCTCTCTCTCTCTCTCTCTCTCTCCAAGTTAATCTTAAGTGAGGTTGTTATAGTAAATAATTAGGATTAATATTAAATTTGGATTAACTTATGTAACTTGGGTATTAACCAAGGATGCTTAACCTAGGTTAGTTAGAATCTTGTGTGGTATAAACTTGTACACCTACATGTATAATTATGTAGCCAAAATTTTAGGTTTAAATGTTGACAATAGTGTACAAGGTAGGAATATTCATTTGGTAACTAGCTAGTTTCACATTATTAGATGAACTCCTCTCACCTACCCTCAACTATTGTATATATGAGGTTAAGGTGTATCATAAAAAAGAGAGAAGCTAAGGATTTATACATTTTAATAGCTCCTTGAGAGTAATATATAATGTCTTTTCTAAATATCAATTTAGTTGTCATGTTTTACATCTCATTTATTTGCAGCTTCATGTGATATTTTTTATTGGTAACTCTTCAGATCCTGGATTATTGGACTATTTTTACCATTCCTAATAGATGATGTTTTATATATAGATCCATCACCTTATATTTCTTAGATTTATGAGACCATGACTAAAAATATTCTATGCTTTTATGAATCTAGTTGTACATATATCATTAGGTAGTGTTATCACCTACTTGCTATAAGCTTCAATGCACACATCATTAATTAAATTTTATAACATACATGTATTAAGGCCAAAAAATTATAAAATTAAATTCAAAACATGAATATCAAAGACATATATGCATCAACACCCTAAAAATATGTATTCCAAAAATTCCTATACATAATAGAAAAATTGATTACATGATCAAATTACATCATACTTCTAGTTGCATTATCTAAGGTGTGGTGAATTTATCATCATCACTCTCACCCCTATCCATAGCTACAGAATGGCCGATGAAATTAAGCTAAACTACATCTAAGGACCCTTCTCCCACCCTACTACTATATAGGCCACTATGCCTATGTAATATATGGACAAAGGGCCAATATTACGCTAGGTGGTATAAATATTTTAGAGAACCTCATTCTAATGTCCAAAATTTGAAAAAAATGGATCCAAAAAATCCTAAAATGGTTGATTCATCAGGGCTCTCATCCCTCTCTTAGGGTATTGTGTGTGCTATTGAAACTATCTCAGATGGACCTTGAAATCATCCACCTTATACTAATTAATCAATAATGGTACACATAATTGATCCATATGGGTGAAAAAATAATCATAGGCTCTTGAAACACTAGTGACTCTCTTTAGTGGCCTATCCACCTTTGTGATGTCTTAAATAAATAGCCATATAACCCCATCAATAATCATCCATGGATCCTTCCTATTTTATGTGTTATTATTACATCATGGCCTCTATTGATCATACCCTTTCACCAACCCCATATCCTTATAAAAAAAATTTATGTGCCACATCTAGTATTACTAGGGGCATGCCTTTGTCACCACTTGCAACACTGCCACCACTACTCCCATCACTAAAAACATCTCTTAATATATTTTAGGTGGAAACATAGGAAATAATTCCAATCCAAACTACCATGTCATATAACTAGTATTGATTTCAACATCATCAAATTATATATAGACAAAGGGGGGATTTATATCCCCATATATTATATGAAAAAATCACCAGCCATAGGATTTTGCACATATCCATTTCAAAAAAGGCATCATAGTGAGCACATCCACACATGACATATCACTAGAATATCCTCACACATCCAAAGATTTGTAGTAATTTGATATAAATATAAGTGTTCCAAGTATCCATTCCAAACCATGAACCATCTACTCATATGAATGTATCACATCATCTATACATACTCAAGCTCACTAGGATGAAATCTATAAGGTGTCCATGTAATCTGACTAGTTTAAAGTCTATAAAAACCTATCTAAATATAGTAATGTACTAAACATCTAATCTACATGCTTGTGTATGGACCCACCATACTATCTCTATCCACTTTTTAAGAGACAAACCTAGATCTTGAATAAAGATAATATGCATGTATGCCTAGACTTGTTTTAGTATACCAATAAAAATCCTAGTATGACCTATTTTGAAAGTGAATATATACAAATCTCAATACAAATAGACCAACATAGAATGAACATAACTATACATATTGCCATGATCCTCCATGTCCTAGATGACCATCTTTAAACCATATTTAAGAGCTTAAACACTCACATCTATAGAAATGAAAATAGCCAAAATATAATATTTATATAAATGTACAATGATTTTAGTCATAATATATACAGTTAGCATAGATTATTGAAGCATCAAAACATGTTAAGGACAATAATAGCTATGAGATACTTCACGTGCATAGAATTGTTTATCATAAAATACAAGAAATTGGATGATAGAAACATAAGACACATTAATTATTATGCATTATTGAGTAAATTAAGAATGACTAATATTGTATAAACTAAAATAATGCATTGAAAATAGTTCAAATAGAAAGTAACCAAGACATTACATATGAGAACACATGCAAGGAAAATAACAAGAAATCATATAGGTAACAATAACCAGATAATCTCTATTAATCTCTTTTAAAAATGAAACCTTCTTTTTATTACAAACAAAAGTATATGTAGACATTTCCAATCCATGATTGTTCATCTTCTTCTCATACTTGGCACCAAAAGTGGAGTCTCTTCTTATTATAGCTTATTAAAACTAATGAATATAAGATAAAATAGGATATAAAATGATGAAATGAGTGCATAACACATGAATATTAGACAAATATCTTTCACAAATTTACAATCCACGTTCTTCTACCAACACTTTCCTGGGCTTAAAATATTGTCTCATCTTGAGATAATGTTATAGTATCTTCTAAGAATGCACAAGTTATAAGGAGTTGAAGGAATGGTTGGACCAATAAGAGTCATAGTAATTGCTAAAGGCACCATTTATAGTTTTCACCTCTTTCACACTACTTAACCTCCCTTTTAGGTTTTCAACTAAGTAGCATACTAACCTACTTTCCTTTGTAGGTTATCAATAGGTTGATGTAACTAGGTGGCCACCATTTATTCATTTTATACCAACCTCACCTTGTTTATCTTACTAAGTCTTCCCCAATTGACAATTCTATATTTTATGATATGCTTGAGTTATACATCATTGATGATGCTCACTATAGCCTTGGCATTTGAAACCCTTGTTTGAATCTCTTTTCTCATTTGATCCATCTTATCTATGTGAATTTGAGCTTGGAGGTAGGCAAAAGAACTACAAAAAAATTGGCTCTACCAATTCAATTGTCATTAACATTATCCTTGGCATTTAATGATTTGTAGAGTGCTCCATCCTTCTCTTTCATAGTTGTAGTGTGACTTTCCATGGTTTTTTTGGTTGTGGTGACATTTTCAAAGTCCATACTATAAATGGATAAAGTGATATCCAATTAATTCTTTCAATCAATCGAACTACATTTGACCTACTGACCTTGAAGTGTGGCAACATCGAGCATTCCTTGGTACTCCTTTAGAAGAGTGATGAGTGTGATAGCCTCAGTTTTGACATCCTGACCAAATGTTCCCAATGCACATATTTTTTATGTTATGCACCAATGTTTTGTTAACTTAAATATAAGTATCTTGAGTTTGTGTTGTTCAAACATTACTTGGTCCCCAATTACTTGAGTGATTAAATCTAGACAAGTATCTTGGATCAATTTTGTAGTTTCATATAATTGGGCCTTTAACTCGATATTATTGGCCTTAGATATATTGACATACTACTCCAATGAGGTAGACTTTTGTGCAATGAACTCTAGAATGTTGTAGCGACTTCTAACTACTTCTTCAATGGTAACCTAGAAACATCTAACAATACTTATTAATGAATT
This sequence comes from Torreya grandis, assembly GCA_037957365.1. NCBI lineage: Eukaryota > Viridiplantae > Streptophyta > Pinopsida > Cupressales > Taxaceae > Torreya > Torreya grandis. Next base: position 3,199,941 of record JARHVA010000007.1, on the reverse strand, counting down.
ATGAAGGCTACCAAAGTTTTTATGGTAGCTAAAGGATTAGGTCATGGTATGGTTTTAAGTGGAAGTGAGAAGTTGGTGCATCAAGAACCCATATTTGGAATGTCCCATAGCTAGAATAATCTCAAATGCAAGGATAATTATTGCTCACCTATTATAGTTGTGAGTTTATCTTATTTTTGCCCTGGCTTCTTTAACCCATCTTGTTTTTATTATTTAGGCACTTGTTGTTACTATGCCTTGGCATATTCTATAGTTTTTAGCTATTACATAACATATTTGTCCTATTTTCTCTTTGGTTCCTCCACTTCTTTCTGATTTTTCTCCTTTTCCATAGCTTTCTTCTTTTCATGTTCCTCCTCCTCATACTTTTGTGCATGATCTTCTTCCTTTTTATATTCTTCAAGCACAATAGCCTTATCTTTTTCAACCTTAGCCTATGCCCATATCTCTAGATCAACCTGGGTCTTAGCTACACACACTTTTTATTATTGTGTTTGAGTCTATTATTTATGTAGGACTTCATCTCCTTCTTCTTTCTTCTTTCTTGCAGCTTCATCAGCTTGCTACTGGGCAAGAGTGATATCTTCCAAATCCTTCTTTACCTATGCATCTACATCTTATCATTATTGATATTATTATTCCATGGCCTTGGAAATGAGCACAACCTCTTTATTCCTCTACTCTTCATCCATATATTTTTTGTACACCTCTTGCACCTATTTTACTACATCAATAGCTTCTTGTGCCTTCTTTACTTCCTTGATAGCCTATTGTCATTTAGCTTTTGCATCATGGTGTTAGAGGTACAATCACCAAGAGGGGAGGGTGAATAAGTGAGCCCACATATTTAAAATTTATTTCTAATCCTTCCAAAATCTTAATCATTCAATACATATATTCATGAGGCACACACATCACTCACAGCAATGAATAAGAAAGACAATGCAATATCAAGCACATAACACATGACATACGTGGGAAACCCTCTTAGGGAATGAAACCCATTGGAACCTACAATTGGAATACTATATTATAATAAAAATATCTAATTTAGACCATCTATAAATGATCAAGGAACTACCATTCTTTATTTTAGTGAGACTATAATCCCACAAGGAGCTACTACACCTATCTAAATGAGCACCCACAATAATTAGACTTTTATAAAATTTCACCTTGTAAGGACCACACAACCCCTTTATATTTTAAGCACCCATAAAAATACCCATGAAAACATCTCCTTAACAATGATCTACTACCAATCTGATGGAGATACAAAGTATATCATCTCTTTTCAACTCTGCACACTCAATGCATCCAAAGCCACCTTTTGGACCACTTTACACTTCTCAACAAAACATATATCACCAAAACACTCCTTGTTAATCAAATCACATTACATACTTGAACCAATACATAAAAATCAATTAGTACACATAACATATCCCAACTATCCCCACTCATCAACCCTTCGCTCACACTCACTTCAACACACCTTCAATCACTATGTCATAATAATAGTAACATGACCAGATGGTCATACACATAGTACAAAATCTAATATACCTCTCATATCAACCATTATGTTTATAAAATATTTACCTTTCCTTTGGTCACAATATACTTTCTCAAATAGCCTCTAGAGTAACTTGTTCATTTTGCCTCCTCTGGGATAATTAGGTCCACTGACCTGTATGTCCTCCTGCACCAACTTAATAAAACAAGCACATTTTATATTATTCACTTTCTACTAACTTTTTCCTTCTCTTTAAACTGTTATAACCTTCACTTGTTTCCACATTTGCATATACTCATCTAAGTCTTACAAGTCCAAAAACCAACACATTTGGTTCCACTATTTATAAAGAAAACATGATAATCACTACCTTGGTCTACCATTAGGCATGAATTAATACTTAATTCATCTCAATTATTTATACATATCTCAAAAAAATATTCATATGTTGGCCATAAGATCTATGGGTCACCATTAAGCAGCTACACCTTTTAATAAGGCCTTTGTAGCTCTTATAGGTCTCATGGAGACCTATTCACCCATTTATCACATCATAAATTAAAAAAATAACATATTAACACTTTAAAATATGTGGGTCCACTCCTTATGTCCCATTTTATGTCCTCAAATAATCAAAATCATCTTTTCTCACCTTTTTGTATTTCAAACAACTTAAGTACTAACTTGGTGCATAGGAACATTATGAACAAACACATAGTAAAATTATTAACCTTTATTTATAAAAAATATCATTGTTCAAACCTCCAAAGACCATAAATGGCATCCTAATAGATTCTAAAACACTCTCAAATATTTAAATCATCATGAGAAATCGAAACAACATCTACACAAGCTCAATTATCCTTCTTGAGTCACTTGTAGAATAAGCACAAACACATAGTCAAATTTGGAGCTTAAAATCTTTGTCTATATACACTTTCAGATCTTAAAATAAATATTTTTATATGTTCCTTGAAGTTATATACCACTTTTATTTTTACTACATGGTCAAATTCTATCTATATCGAAAGATATGGTCCAAAAACCACATACTAGTTTTTCCCTTTGTAAAATTCAAATATTTAAATGTCAACAGTTATAGTTAAACATCGAACACCATACTCGCATCTCATGTCCTCTCAAATCTAGATCAATCTTGCACCATCAATATTTTTTAAACTTTAATACATAGGTTTCAATGCTCAAATGTTAAACCTCAATCACTTTGGCCTCATCTTGTGCAATCTTGTATTGTTGACTTATCATGCATTGTCAATCTCTGTAGGTCAACCAAGTATTTAAATATCTATTCCCATCATTCGATAAATATATAAGAACACCTAATCATTGGTAGATCCTTATCCTATACCTTTACTCAATATTTAAACCTCTATCATATCTTACCATCTCGATCAATACACACTATTAGATCATGATCTGTGCATTCACCCATGCATCGTTGGATCTTAATTTGGTCCTAATCTTTAACATTGTTAACCAACAAACAATTTGACCCCTTTGACTTGCTATGCATATTATATATTCATTGTACAAACTCCCACAAGCTATTATATCTCCATTAGGTCTAGATCTTTAACATCATGTACATTGACTAAGTATAGGGACCAACTACAATATGCATGGAAAGCCTACTTTGGACCATAATAACTTCTTTTGCACTTAGAGCATGATCTCAAATTTGGACCTCATGATCATCTTTCAAAGTAGAATCCATCCATATAAGCAACTATTCCTAAAACCTTTGTGCATGTGAGATATAATTTCATTAAAATTCCTTCTCAAAATCTTCTATCATAAAGCCAACTACACTTAGAACTTGTCTAAGAGGCTAAATTTTCTCCTGCATAACTTTTGTCATGCTTCAATGCATGATCTAAATTTAGCAAAAATTAACTATGCACAAAACTAAACAAACCCATATAATCACCTTCTCCTAAAATATTCATATGTGTGAGATATTTCACCATCAAAATGCCTACTCATCTCTTTCTTACCTCATGCAAATTTGGCTAAGTATGGGAAAATACTATCAAAATGCCTAGGATCCCAACTTTTCACGTGTATATCTTTTGATGGCTTAGGTGCATGACTTGATATTTAGCACATAATAACTAGGCACAAAAATGAATAAACCTATATGATTATTTTGTCCTGAAACTTTCACTCATGTTAATGCTGACCTAATAAACATGATTACTTGGCTCTGCTTGAGCCCTTTTGCAAATTTGACTATGGGAACATAGTGAATTCTATCTAAGTCACCAACTATGCATCATCATATATTTGATCATGCTTCATCACATGACTTGAGATCTGGTGCATAAAAACTAGGGACTAATGTGATCACAACCATATGACCAACTCCCCTTAACTCATTTCCACATGGTAATGGTGATGTCATCAAACTACCTTCTCATATTTTTTACCACTAGACCCGAAATGTCTAGATGACAATAATGATGAATTAGATGAATACCACTCATGCACACAATCACTCTAACCACCATGGACCTTAAATAGGACACCTTGTACATACTCAATAATTTAGACTTATCTTTAATCATCTCTAAACATGTCAACATTGAATATCAACCAATCATACTTCAAGTAAACTAGGACAAGCACATTGCACACTTTGTCATTATCACGTAGGCTTTCAAAGAACTTCATCCACTCACTATAACATCTCCATGACATCATTGAAAATAATCCAACATATGGGCCTTCTTATTGGCCTCAGCTTGATGATTTTGGGACTAATCCTTCTGTCATTTCTTTTCTTCTTAATAGACTCACCATTCTACTGCATGAGCTACTTCCTCTCATGAATTCTTTTCCTCTTCAGATATAAGATGATATGGTATCAAAACTTTGGTATTAGGGTCTTTTTCTATAGTTGGAAAATCATTTGGATGGACAATAGAGATGGACACAGATGCTTTCTTTCACCCAAAAGTAACCAACCTATATTTGGGTGGTAGTGAAGTTGAGGAAGGAGATGGTTACACTTATTATGTACTAGTTACCTTACCAAATGTATGTTATTTGAGGGTAGGATAACCCCTAACCTATCATTAGGTTTTAGGTCTGCACACCAAATTATCCTATGGAATTTCAAGTAGTGGAGAAAATACATCGATGACTATGAAAGTGGGGGATGCTTATTGCTCAAAGAGTTTAGGTATTCTCTACATTTATTTAGCTTCTTTGTGTATGGTGTCAAAAAATATGGATGTCAAGCATAGTTTTATTTCCACCCAAAGACTTGAAGGGAACTTATTATGCACTCAAATTATGTACACTAACTTCTAGAAGAATAACTCCTCCTCATCATAAAATTCACATGCCATATCTCCAATCATCACCTAGTAGAACTCCTATTCATTAGTCCCCATCTGAGGTAGGTCAAAATATCTTATTATATAGTATATATTGGGGTCATCTAGCCAAGTTGTTTTAATCCTCATCTTGCACTTTAGCAGATGTGATGATTGTTGTTCTATGTAGAACTTACACTTTCCTTTTTGTTGTTATGAGGTTGTGGCTTCTGGTTATTGTGATAAAGTAACTATTGTGCTAGGTTGTATGGCTTAGAGAGGTATGGCATGCTTAGCTACATATTATTTTTTATTATCAACCTTGGCCAGCACTATGGCCATGGTAACAAAATATGGAAAGGTTCCAAATGGTGATCTAGATAGCTCATGTATGTGAATGAAGATGCCCTTTAGAAGCAAAGTGATAATAACATGTTGTCCTAGGTACTGCATGATGTCCAATGGCACTCATGGGTATGTAGTACTTATCTCCAAACAATATTCCCACCATATCTTGAATTTCACCTCATGAGCTATGTCTCCATTCTCAAGTGTTCATATCAAATTGTAAAATTGTTGCACTAGCTAGTAGGCGGTGTCTAGGTGTACCTCTCCTTCAAAGGACTTCTATTGAGTGAAACATAGTAGAAAGATCAAGAAATAACACTAAAAGGTATAATTATAATTCATGTATCATGTTTAAATATTTTAAGTAGCTATTATACAAAGTACTCTAGCTAATTGAATTACTCATTATGGTGGATCATGCCATGTGCAATGTCAACCACTCCTTTGGGGATTTACTTCACAAACTTGGTGGTCTACCATAATTGGTGTGTAATGCACTCAACCAAGATGTGCACTAGTTCATCTTGGATATATTCAATTGGGATTCCTCTGGAACCTTAGATATATATGTCTTATATTTATTAAAGGATAGGAGGCACTCATGACTTGTAGGGAGCAAGATAATTTCATTGCATTGACATGCCTAAAGTTCTGGCCATTGCTTGAGTGTTGATGATAATAATGGTATTAGGGCCAATATAAATGTTGCCTTAATTATAGAGACTAGGCAATATTTGCAAAATCTCCCCCAAATCAGCAAAGGTAAGCATCTAAAGCAAGTTCTTGATGTTTGTGTTTTGGAATTGATGTGGGGTTATAAGAGCAAGTGGTTGTGCAACATCTACTGGATCTAGTTAGAAAAGTTTTTGTTCTACCACTTGAATATAATCAAACAGCTTTGGATCAACATATTTTGTCTACTAAAGCACAAAATTGATGCCCATTAGTTATTTCTAATCATCTATCAATATTCTGATGAGCCATAAATGATCTATGGTATTTGAAGACTAGAAATTAGAAAATTTTTGCTTTCTACATTGCATAAGTTGGCTTAGCTCTAAAACTTTAACTTTTAAAAATGGTTACAATAATGAAATTCAAACTTGGTTTGAAACTTTATGCCTTTATATATTTTTCACCTATTGGTTTCCATATAAATGCCACATCGAGTTGTCCCTTTGATATCAATTTGAATTCCAATGTGGAAAATCTTATCCGATTTGACAATGAATATACATGCATCAAGATACATTTTTATATTCTTTATTGTCCATAATATGGTATTTAATGATAGTTTTGCCCAGCTACTGATTTGGTGAATATTAGATCAATCAAACCTAAGCTTTAGCATTAAATTTTTTAGGATTACCATTATACTACTAAGATATTGGCTAATATTATTTGACCATTCATTTCCTAGACTTAATTACTTTCTTTCACTTTTACTAACATCAACAATGGTGCACCTAAATTCTTATATGCATGGGTGTTGCACATTATACTTCTTATCATGGATCCAACATCTAGTGAAGAGATCATCTACACACACACACACACACACAAAAAATAAAATAAAATAATAAATAAATAATAATAATAATAATAATAATAATAATAAGAAACATATAATAAAACATAGATAAATTGGAAATCTTAATCTACTAAGTACTACTCAACACTCATTCATTTGTCAAAAAAAGATCAATTAAGACTATTGGTGGTAGGGCTTAATCCTACAACCATTCACCCACCCTGTAAAAATAGTTCCCTCTAGATCTCTTAAAAAAATCGTTCCTTGCTATGATATTTCATGTATAATGTAAGGCCCTTTCCACTTGATCTACAATTCACTCAAAAATGATCTAAAGAGACTATCATATAAAACAATTGGTTGATCTTTGTGTAATTCCTTATGTTGTAGGTTCTTATCATGCCATGATTTCTAACTCTACTTATGATCTTCCTATGCACAAGATGATTTTCATCAATACTTATCCATCTGATTCAATTCAAGAAGCCTGTTTGTGAGAGACTCATGATCGCTTGGTCTCATAACTATTGTAATGCATAGACTGGGTACTAAGTTTTCATAGGCATTAATACTTCAAGCCCATATACTCACTAAAATGGATTAAAACCTATACTCCTCTTATAATGCATTCAATAGGCCTAAAGAATCATAAGAATTTGATCTTCCTAATCATCTCTCTTGACATCACAAATCTTCATCAACATCTTTCCTAATAATTTATTAGAAGCTTCAATTTGGTTATTAGCTTGTAGATGGTATGTAGTACTTTTATGATGGGAAATAATGAATTCTTTAGTAAGATATTTGATAGCATTTTTTAGGAAGTGTGTCCCTCGATCACTGACAAGCTTGATAGGGAATCCAAGCTAGGTAATAATATTCTCATAAAGAAACTTTATTGTGTCTTTCACCCCATAATTGTGTATTGTAGCTACATCATCCCATTTGGTAAAGTAATCTATCAAACTGATAATATATTGATCTTTATTACATTTAATTAGGGGATTGATAGGTCCTACAAAATTAATGGCCCACTATTTAAAATGTTGCTCAGATAATAAAGGATGTAAGGGCATTTCATCCTTCTAGTGTGGCTTACCCATTCATTAACATATGTTACAATGTTGTGCTACTTAATATGCATCTTGAAAAATATTTGGCCACTATAATCCACTCTATAAGAGTTTTCATGTAATAGCTTCTATGACAAAATGACCTCCTATTATTCCTTGGTGTGATTCTTATGAAATTTGTAAATGTTTATGTTACAAAACTACTTTCCAAAGTACTTCACCCTTCCCTAAATGATACAAGAGCCCATTTATAATATTATATGGCAAAGCTCTAGTGATAAATTACTTCTTATCTCTTTCTTGGTAGTGCACAAGGAATAACACTTGTTCTAAGCCATTAACAACTATTTCAAAATTCTCAAGTATCATAGAAACTTGAAATAGATGGGCATCAAGAGAATCTTCCTATAGCTCTTCTAGCTCTTCCCCATTCATGATGTGAATGAGATGATCTAGCCTAAAATTTTCTCTACCTAGCTTGATATTGATGTAAAATTGAAATTATTGAAAGAGCATAAGCCATATTGAAATTCATCCTCCAAATATAGGCTTATTAACTAGGTATCATAGAGCTTGATGATCCGTGAAAACTTCAAATTGTGTCACATGAAGATAATGTATGAATTTATTTAGTGAAAAAAACAATAGCTAGTATTTCCCTTTTATTTATCATGTAATTATTTTTTATGTCTAAAACATGTTGGCTTGTAAAATATATGGGGTGGTACAATCCACCATCTCTTGGATGGGAGAGTACAACACTGAATATGATACTCAAAGCATCAACATGCACATGAAATGGATTACCCCAATCTAGAAAGATGAGAAGAGGCATAGTGACCAATCACTACTTCAATTCTATGAAACTTGCTTGACACTCAAAAGTCTAGAAACACTTTGTACCTTTGCACAACAAGTACCTAATGGGGACAAAATGGTTACATATCCCTTGACAAAATTTTGATAATAACTTGTGTGGCCAAGAAAGGATCACACTTCTATGGAGCTAACTAGTGGGGTATATTAAGAATGACTCCGATTTTGGCCTAGTCTACCAAAATCCCTACACTGCACACCACATGACCTAGTAGGACACCAAAAGGTGTAAAAAATAAACACTTTTTAAAATTTAGGTCAATCTGCATAGCTCAATAGTGTTATAGCATGAGGAATAGCTTGGTAAAATGATCTTTAAACACAAAGAAGACTTCCCAATCATGTAGATTTACTTCTAAGAAGGCATGAATGAAATCCTTAAAGGTAGTCACCATTGCTCTAGAAAAAATTGTAGATGCATTCTTGAGGCCAAAAGGCATTACCTTGTATGCAAAGGATCCTCATTCCATGACAAAAGTTTTTTTAGCTCTATCTTCTTCTATGATGGGTATTTTATTATAGCCACTGAACCCATCTATGAAGAATTAAACTTCATGACCTATGATAGATTACAAAACTTCATCTATGAAGGGAATCAAAAATAGATCATTCACACATGCATCATTTAAAATTTGATACTCACCACATACTCTAATCTCAATTGTTTTTTAGGCTAAAATACCATGGGACTAACCCAATCTACCTTCTCTATAGGATAAATTATACCTACTTCCTACATTCTATCTAGTTCAACCTTCACTTTCAACTTTATGTTTGGATTCCACTTATATGGCCCTTTCTTTAGGGGTCATACACACTCTTTGAGCTTGATATGCATTTCACCTAGGGAAGGATATACTCCTCTGACTTATGAAAATTTTGTGGGAAGCACATCTTGATAATTTCATAGCTTCTAAAACTTTGGATTTAGTCCAATAGTCACCTATATGTGTTAGTTTATGAGTCTCCTCACTTATAATGTTTTCCACATGCATTTTAATAGGTTGCTGATAAATTTTTCATTTTTTACTTAGCAATAGATTATTGTATCATTATTTTCCCTTCCTTCTATGAAATATGTATGTTGTGCATAATTCAATGGGTCCTATGACTAGATCCTATAGTGGTTCTATGAGCCATTCAGGTTCAAACAAACCTATCAGATCAATATCACCATCAATATTTGAATCTTCAATTTCCTCTTATTCATCCTTTATTTGATGGCACAACTGCATAAGAGATTGTTCTCCCATCGTGGCAGATTTATATCTTCATATGTTGTATTAAGATCACAGGATGCATTCTTCTGCATATTAGACTCCATCATGGTTCTTAAATCCTCGACACACCCATGGCATATGAAATGTTTGATTTTGAGAAATGCATTATGAACCATTATATTCTCATCTTCAAACAAAAAAGTCTATATGAAGTCACTCTACACCTATGCCTAATGCTTTGTCTCCCTCCTATATTCTTAATGCATATACCAAGATGATGGTAAAGGGGCAAGTGTGTAATGAAAGATATGAACTTAGTACTTAGGTGCCACTTGTTCTTCAATCCAAACCTTAACACATTTATGGATATGTATTTTAGGGCACTCACATTTCAACATCACCAATGCTCATGTTCATCTATTTATGATTCCAGAGAAGGTATAAAAAAAATTCTAGAGAGAAAAGGAGAATCACATTCTACTTTCGTAACATTTTCATTGTATAGAGATAGAAAAATAGAATAACATTATCATGTTTTAAAAATTTCATTATATAAATATAAAATGAGATTCACATTCTCGTTATTTAACATTTTCATTTCCTATAGAGAGAAATTGAGAGTCATAGTCTAATTTTATAACTCATATAACTAATTTGTTCTTTAAAGAGATAGTGATGTTGCATGGATTACTTAATAGTATTGTTTTAGATAGGGACACCAAATTTGTGGGTCACTTTTGGAAGAATATTTAAGATAATTTTGGCACTAAATTGACATTCATCTCTACTTATCACCCTAAAATACATATCCATAAATGTGTTAAGGTTTGGATTGAAGAACAAGTGGCACCTAAGTACTAAGTTCATATCTTTCATTACACACTTGCCCCTTTACCATCATCTTGGTATATGCATTAAGAATATAGGAGGGAGACAAAGCATTAGGCATAGGTGTAGAGTGACTTCATATAGACTTTTTTGTTTGAAGATGAGAATATAATGGTTCATAATGCATTTCTCAAAATCAAACATTTCATATGCCATGGGTGTGTCAAGGATTTAAGAACCATGATGGAGTCTAATATGCAGAAGAATGCATCCTGTGATCTTAATACAACATATGAAGATATAAATCTGCCACGATGGGAGAACAATCTCTTATGCAGTTGTGCCATCAAATAAAGGATGAAGAAGAGGAAATTGAAGATTCAAATATTGATGGTGATATTGATCTGATAGATTTGTTTGAACCTAAATGGCTCATATAACCACTATAGGATCTAGTCATAGGACCCATTAAAGAAGAAATTATGCACAACATACATATTTCATAGAAGGAAGGGAAAAGAATGATACAAGAATATAGGAGGGAGACAAAGCATTAGGCATAGGTGTAGAGTGACTTCATATAGACTTTTTTAACACATTTATGGATATGTATTTTAGGGCACTCACATTATTGAAAGTAAGGCCAATTACATATGATTACCTATAGTAGGTGAAATCTGTTATTCATAAGTTTATAGTCATCATCCCAGTCGAATTGATCATTTCTATGAATTATCCACCATGTTATTGCAACTCCTTTTAAAGTGTAATACAAACCACTAACCTAATGACTGATCATGACACATGAAATTGTAGGTGTATAATGAATTGATTGATATCCTCAATCATATAGTATGAAGGAAGTTATCTTTCTATGGTGAAGACCATTCTCATAGGTCAAATTTAATGATCACCATGAGCCCAATTGAGCAAATGCATATTCAAGTCTCTATTTATAGATGAAGCCATTTCTCAAGGAAAGGTGCCTTCGTTGGTTGGCTCAATGTAATCCTACATATGATCATCTTCTTGATAGAGAAAATCAATTTTTGAACGAGTACGCAATTTAGCAGACATGGATGCACAATATTCTATGATAAAATGAGGTGCTAATGGCTAAGTAATTACTATTTAGGATCCCATTATTTATATGTATTCAATTATTCAATGAGTAAAGATTATACCTGAGGTTTATTATGCCCATAAAGGAAATTACACTTAGATACATGTAGAGCTTTTGGGTTCTCCTCAAATTTTACCTTCTTCTAACTGGTTTTTTATACAACATAAAGAGACTCTAGTTCAGCTAGAATAATGTAGGGTTTGTGCACCTTAATTAAAGGAATGACTATGGTCTTATCTCCTTGATGTGACTTTAACTGATTTTTCACAGTATTGATATTCATATGACCATCATATGTTAATTTATTACCAATAAACATAGGATAATGAGCTACTATTATCTTCATAACAATGACTTCAAGTCACCTCATAGGCTTAGTTTTATTACTTTGATCTCAACATGTTCTAATTAGCCAATGGGTTTAACTCTTCCATAATTTACTAAACTCAAAGTCACTAGGCTATAACTAAGAGTTGGATGTCCAATCACCTCCCATGTAGACCTAGGGATCACGTTAAACACGCTACCAAAAACAAGGATAACATTTAGAATTTCATATCCTACAACTTCAATGTTGATTCATGCATCTACATCTCATGGATTCTTTATTTTTACATACCAAACAAGTTTTTTATCTTCTATTGCCCTCATTATTCCAATAAATTATGTAATATATTTGTAATGTTCTACGAAATATATTCATTGTATAGTGTACTTAGCAATTTTTATAAATCTATCAGCATAGTAACAAATCCATCTTATCATATAATGCACACAATCTAAATATACATTTGGGCATCTGTTGCTACAACATCTGCTTTAGTAGTGAATTGGTGTTGAATATTCTTTAACATCTATGCAACTTCATACATCATCCCCTTTTATATAGTTGGGTCTAGGTATTTGTCTTGTTTCACTTGTTGGATTCCTGATCCTGAGACAGTTTGAGAGGAGTTAATCCTCTCTACATGCTGGTGTATTGTAATGGCATTCAGAAATTCATCCCACTTAGGCTGCACATTCAACATATTAACATTTTTGATGGCCTTTTATTTTCTTTTCTTTTCCAAAATAGGATAGTCTTTTATCTTGTGCTACTCATATACCCTATAGTATGAAAAATATGACTATTTTTGGGGATTCAAAGGATAATTACACTACACATGGTTATACTCTCCACATAAGTAACATTTTAAAGGAGGGTGTTGATGATTATTTCCTCTATCACATTGATAACCCCCTCTGTATCCACCCCTAGATCTTATTTTATTTGACTGATAACCTCCTCTATAACCTCCCTATTGCTACATTGTATTACAGTTTTGATGGTGTTGGGTTTTATCACTAATCTCAAATTGTTATTATATAATTGGTAGATTCTAACTAGTTTACTACTACTACATCATTGTTGGATTCCAAGGAGATGAGTACTAGTATTGTGGTGATGGTGGTGTCCAACCTGATGAAGGAGGGGTCCATCTGGCTAGACCTTAGGGCTAGTACTAAGGTGAACTAAGAATCCATTGTAAAACTACTTGGTTTACACAATGCTTATTGGAATTTAGGCCTGGAATCATCTGCTTCACTAAGGACACTTGCTACATAGTGATGGAAAATACATTCTTTGTAATATCTTCTTTGATCTCCTGCAAATCCCTATAATTATTTTCATCATGATTGTGTGATTTACAAAAATTTTAATACAAAATTTATGGGATTTTTAAATAATTTTGTAGGTGATGGCACTACATTGTTGAGTGCCCAACTACTCTACAAATTTCACATAACTCTATCTTGATTTTAGGATAATCATTCCTATGATGTCTTTCTTTCCTATACTCCATGCACCATATACTTATCTTAGGCTTATCTGCTTCATGATACTATTCAATCCTCTTCATAAAATCCTAAAATGTATTTTTAATCTTATAACCCACTATGGGAGCTTCCTGATAATATTTAATTTTCTCCTCTCGAAGAGTAGTAGTTCTAGCATCTACTTTAGTGGCATATTGAGTCTATACTATAGCAAACTTGATCTTGGAATGTAGTCTTTCGATAAAACACATAACTTTATCTTTATCTTCTAAGGAAAACTCCACCTTATTCATAACATCTGAGATCTTGAGATCATAATCATAGATTAATTCTCATGACCTTTTCCTAATCTCTTTTAGGTCTTGAATAGTTTGACTTGTACATTTTTTTATTTTAAATTCTATGATAAGCCATTGCTTAACTTGTTATATATTTACTTGAGTGATATCTCTATGGTATATAAACTTAAGTGATATTCCATTCATTACCTTGATTAATTTTCACTTCTTTATAGCCTCATCGGTAATATCCTTAGCTTACCATTTAATCTCACATGTTAGTAAGTACTGCTCAGAGTCCACAGACCCATCATATGTCACCAAGTTTACAAATGCTCCTAAGGCACCCATATTATAAACTGGTGTCAAAGGGATCTACTGAATAGCTATTATAGTGGGAGGTTATGTTCTATGTGATCTCACCTATGCACTAAGAATATTTACTTGTGCACTCTACTTTTTTGTATTTCTTACTTTTATCTGCTTGGTTTTAATGAGCCCTATGGCCTTCAAATCCTTATTAATTGAGGTTGTTTTAATTTTATTACCCCATACATGAACTTAATTTTAAAATAGAGCTTCCTAAATACTATTTTACTATCCTTTTGGTTGAAATTTTTTACTAGAATATAACAAATTAAGTTGTAGGGACATATACTCTTCTAGTGAATGTTTTTTTCCTATGACTTCTCTTTCCAAGCTTAAACTTGTGATTAACCTATGACTTTGTCCTAATTCTTTGCTTAATACTTCATGTACTTCTTATTTTAATACCCATTCTTGTAGATTTGTATTACATTTATCAACTAACTGATCTACCTCTACACTATTCTCATCTTCGTCTTTGAACATCTTTTCTTCCTCTTGCTCTTTGTCACTTCCTTCTTTCTGTTGGCATTTATCTTCTTTTTTCATCTAATTTATCTTCATTATTAGTTATTCATATCTTTATTATCATTCATCACTTATTCCTATTCATTTTATTTTAATGCTACCCTTAACTCTACTCATAGCTACTTGGGTATTTTTCTATTTACTCCATCTATTTTTTTGTTGCATCTCATGTTTTAAATCTAGACTCTTCTTCTAAATCTTCTTCTCTCATGTCTAACTTATAGATTTGGGTCCAAGCCTTATCTTCTCATCTAATCATCACTCACTTTCATGTTTCACACATCTGTATAAGCTTGAAGCAACTACTCGACCAGAGTAGGCACCATGACCTTGTCCATAACCAACATATTTACTAGGATAGATAGTTTTTGTAAAACTTTCCCTTAAACTCCTCTAATTAAAAAGTCCTTTGTAGCTTCAAAATTTATGTATCCTCATACTAAAAACTTAGTTATATATTCAGCTAATACATTAGTAACCCAATGATCTATTGCTCTTGTCCAATCATTTTCCAATCTCTACATCCGGTCTATCTTTTCTTCAATCCAAATTATAGTTTATTTCATCCTTGGTTTAAAATAATAATATTCCAACCATGATAACTAGTTATATATCAATTCAAGAAATTCATACCAGAATATTTCATTAATTTATCCATAAATATGCTCTAGAATGATCTCCTAAACTATAAGAATAGTCTTTTTTTGTGAAATTACATATCCTTTGGTCTAACCATATCTCAATATCTCTCTACCCTGATAACCATATTAACATAATTTATTCCAAAAAGAGGTTTCATGATCATCACATCATTATTAGAAAAGGTCCTTGAAGCATCGGAACATGCTAAGGATGAGGATAGTTGTGAGACACTTCATGTGCATAGAATAATTTATCATAAAATATAGAAAATTGGATGAGAAAAATGTAAGATGCATTAATTATTCTACATTATTGAGTAAATTAAGAACACCCAATATTGTATAAACTAAAATAATGCATTCAGAATAGTTCAAATAGAAACTAACCAAGACATTACAAATGAGAACACACACAAGAAACATAACAAGAAATCATATAGGTAACCATAACCAGTTAATCTCTATTGATCTCTTCTAAAAGTAGAACCCTCTTCTTCTTATGAATAAAATTATATATATACATTTCCAATCTATGACTATTCATCTTCTTCTCATACTTGGCACCAAATGCAGTCTCTTCCTATTCTATCTTATTACAACTCATGAGTATATGATAATAATTATGGCCTCAATATAACATATAATGGTTATTCACAGGAAGACATGATAATATCACTTAGTTCTTGTATCAATACTATGAAAACCATGGAAGAATTATAAAGAATCATAACAGTATTAATTTCTTGGGGAAATGATTCCTAAGATCTCTTTCAAAACTCATAGTCATAGACTAGTGGTTGAATTTTGGAGATCAGAGTAAATACTAGTGGTGATGAACACTTTCACACTAATGCATGTATGCATCTCGATGATGTATGGTGATGTAAGCTTGATTAACTGGTGGTCATATTAGATACATGGTCATGATATCTTCACAACCCATATTATTAATAGTTATGATCCCAAACAACATCATCTCTTTGGTTAGAAGCCCTTGGCACTACAAGTTAACTTACCTCATGACCATTTTAGATGGAAGTATAGAATCCATATATTTTTAAGCTTCATGATTTTCTTACATATTTTCCTATTTTTGATCAAGTTCATGTGACCAAGTAATAAAATTCATGATCGAGGAGTTTGAGATTGATCCACTTGGCATGAATCTTGATACTCAAAGTAATACAAGGATCCTTATCTAAAACATTTAGTGTGTGAACCCTCTAGGACCCTGTGAGGTCATTCCATCATGATCATGACACATGTTTCCATCCTAATGTCATGCCCATAGATTCATTCATGAAATTTTCAACTTAGCCTCACTTGCATATAGTGCACGTACTCTTTACAATATAAAATCCATCTTATTGTGTGATATCCTAATGGATTAAGGTCAAATAAGTGGTCTTTGTCACATAAACATTATATCTATAAAATCATGATAGGGATATAGTGGCTTGATCATTATATTTAAATTGGTATGAGATATTAAATGTATACCTTGATGTATGATCTGACTATGTGATCATGCAACTTAGTAGAGACCCTATCACATGGATTAGTCACCTTTAAGTGAGCACATAATGAGATATTTATTCACCATGACTTCATGAATTTTTTCTATTTTTTCGTTTAAATTTCAAGGTAAAAAAAGACTAAGAAATATTGGGGTTACACTACACTTGGTCCCACCATGTATCCACAATAAATAAAGATTTAGAGCATTTGGATTTGGGCAGACATAGAAATAAGTTATGAGATCAATTCATCCTATTGGTTCACATTATAGAAGTGAATCACAAATTTAAAATTCACAGCTCAATGACCTTGAGATTGTGTGATGAGGACTTATGGAGAGTCCAGATTTATTGAGGTGAATTAGGCTAAGTGTTATTATTTAGACTTTATTTTAAGACATAGGTAATTGTGTGGCATAATTTTTTTGGGATGGTGCAAGGAGTATGAGGATCGTACTCAGTGATTATGCATTTCACATGGTTAAAGGGACATACAACCCATGCTTAAGGAAAGCCTATTATTATATTATGACCATATTTGCTAACCTTGGTGGGCACATGGATGTGATGGACCTATTGTCATGATCATGCTAAATGTGACTCCAATTTGAAATGTGAACTCCATGATATTATTTGGGTCTATGGATGCATTGTATCATGGGTTTTGAATTAAGTATGGGGATCATGTATGTGATAAAAATGATGGTGTTATCCGCATAGTTATGTGACTATTGTGGAAATAATAAAGGGTGTTAGGACCCTATGCAATGATATATGTATGTATGCATGCATACATACATAGATTATATATTTAAATATGAACTATATATATATATATATATATATATATATATATATATATATATATATATATATATATATATAATAAGGTTAAATTAATCATAGACCCACAATCCAAATGAGGATTACTTACCTAATGTAAATTTGGACAATTTTATAATCACTCTTTAGGTTTTTGGGTGAACTACATTAGCCTTGATTTTGCTTATGCAGGTGTCATAAGTCGATATATAGGTAATCTAGGGGATTGGGTGTGGAAACATTAGAGACTAACACTTAGGATGTTCTAATCCAATGGTGTGGGTAGAATTATCTCTTGTACTACTCCAAAACTAACCATAATTTTTTCCTTTCTTCAAATAAATTATACTTATACAAAGAATTTAATCCCATTGTTAAACATACAAACTAATACATCTTTCATGAATGTAAAACAAAAAATTTGAGCTCATGCATAATTAATCCTTTCAAATTAATATGGATGGCTAGCCAATTTAATCTTAGTTTAATTTATCAACCTATGTCAAGTTATGTTTCTAAAAGGCAATTTCACCTATGTTGCACAAGAGATAATTCTACCCACACCATTGGATTAGAACATCTTAAGTGTTAGTCTCTAATGTTTCCACACCCAATCTCCTAGATTTCCTATATATCGACTTATGACACTTGCATAAGCAAAATCAGGGCTAATGTAGTTCACCCAAAAACCTAAAGAGAGTGCTACATAAATCCACATTATCCCATATATTTTGTGTTAGAGATTTCTCATATTCCATAGAGGAATCAATAGTTTGATGTGCAAATCCAAGTTAAAATCCATAATTTTTGGCAAACTTTGTGTGAGGCTAACCATTTTCCCCTTTACTAATTGGTTTTCTCAAATAAATATTTGACTTTCCATAATCATGAGGCCATGTGCAAAAAGAACCAACTCTAGATACCCAATGTCATTTTTATGTTTTACTTGACCTACTAGGGTAAAATAAATACTATGAAGCTTCCATCAATGTTATCCTCACTATCATAGCCACTATCTGTAATGTCATTATGTAAATACTTGACATTCATAGTAGAATTTGTAACATATTGATGATGAACATCTAAAGGGTGTGTTATTGCAAGCACACTAGGGTTTAATAAATTTTTAGAAATTGAAATGACATACTGATTTTGATCAAGTTAATCAAACACAAGAAAGCTAGGACTATTAGATCTAAGATCATATAGTATAATTAACTCTATAAAACTAGATAAATTTATACTTGATGATATATCAAAAAATATTTACCTCTAGAGGACAATGCATGACAAATTGGGGGTTTGTGAAACACCAAAAAAACATGCTAAATAATTAATTGTAAGAAAATTATATTTACCCCAAAATAGAGAAATATCTAACCTTATTAAAGGTTAAGAGAGGATGAGTTCACCAAAACATATTAAGAGTACATGGCTTTCAATTAAATTGCAACACATATATACATAATCATTTAATTAAACCCAAACATTTATAAAATAGTAAACTAGAACCAATTAATTTTCAAAAATTATAACAATAAATGAAAAAATGAAGGTTTAGAAAACTATGCTAAATATGGAGAGATTTGGAGGCGGACATTAAAGTTTAATAGAAAAAACTAAGATTTTGTAACAAGGCATTGAGAACCCTAAAAACTTATGGTGAACATAGAATCTTACCAAAACTATCATGATTTATTTTTGGATGCAAGAAGCGTTAGATAGGTATAATATTTTTAATGAATATGTTCGTTAAATTTGAGGCTCCAAAAACCTACTCAAGTTTTTGAGATATCATGTCAATCATTGAGACTTGCACTTCTTCTCCAAACCCTGAGTGATAAGCTAAACTTGAAAATGATATAGAAATAATTTGTTTTGGGGTTGTGTTACACTATAAAAAATATGAGATTTATTTATATTTTTCAAGCCCCTAAATAATACACGTAGAATATGGAAAACATCACTCCAATATATACAATAATTATTTAATGATGTAAACTAGTGTAATGTAATATGTCACGAATATGAACTTTACGGCTATAATGAATGCTTTGTAGATACTTACTTGGTGTCTATATGGTGATTGTAAATATTCAATAGATTGATGCGATCATAAATGCTAAGTGCTCTTTTCAAATTATCTCTAGATGTCTAAATACACTTAAGATACTTGAAATATTTATATATGACTTGAATTCAAATTATGATTCTATTGATGTGTAACATAACATCAAATAATCTGAAAACCAAACATGATGAGACTGTCAGACACAAGGCACCCCCAAGGGACTAAAAACATCCACTTTAAAAAATGCACTTAGTATATTTCTAAAAAGAACCATATAAACATGATGAGAAAAAAAAGGAGGAAAGAGAAGAAGGATATGATAACACACCAATATCACTTAATTTTATGACTAACAAATATATATGTACATTGAATTATACAATTTTAATGACCAATATCACTTAATTTTTTACTCTTGTCTTAATTAAAAAATTCTAATCATATTTAAAAATTAATAAATATTTTTTAATTATTTTCAACATTATTTTAACTTTGATAGAGGGATTTAATTTTACTCATCTTATTATGTGTTTGTTATTTGAATTACATTGAATTAATATAATTCTTGAGCATCTAACTATTATTTTATCTTTAATTTTTAAGTTAAAATTTATAGGCTTGTTAATTATTATTTTTATCAATTTTTTTTTTTTTTGATTGAGTATAATTTTGGAGCACTTGCATCTATGAATGTCGGCTTTTCAGCGCATGTTTCGAAGTAAACATATAGTAGATTTATAATGAGTAAGCGGTGGCGGATTTACAATGTAGCAGACTTAGTAGATGGCCGTTTGACTCACCATTGAAGATGCTTGGCGTTCATTGAGCCTACCAGGGATCAAATCTTGCCGCTAGCAAAGCCTAAACACCCGATACAAAGAATCGAACGAATGAAACTAAAATCGTACCCTGAGTGATTTTGACGACGTAGATGCTCTTTAATCATCGCTACTTAGCTGAAGGAATTTATTAAACTTTTTAAGTTTTCGATTCTCTACTATTTTGAAGTACATGTTTACAATTAAAAAGAAAGACAGTGCAACCATTACTTTCATATTTATTGGTATAAAATTCGAATGAAAAGATCTATAGCCTGGCAATTTTGTTTTTATTGATAGGTTTTTAAATTCATCTTAATCGACAAAACTTAACTACAAATAAAAAAAATGCAATAAATTAACTCCAGTCCAAAATCAGTGGCATTGGCGGGCAGGGCAGGCGATCAGAAAGTTTACTGCCGGGGGAGCGCCGCCGATGTACCCGGAACCTGCTCCCCCGATATCAACACCATTAAAATACACCCACTAGATAAATAATAAAATAGCAGCAGCGTTGACCGGCGGAGGAGGTTTGACCAACGGTCTGCCACTGACGGTGACAGCGACCCGCGACGCGGGCTCCCGGCCCGCGGACGTGCGCATTTAACCATACGCTTTCCTTTTTTTTTCACCCGACCGCCCGCTGATTTCGGGGCGCCGGGACAGAATCTCCGTCGTGTGACGGATTAGCGGGAGGGCAAGCGAGTGCCGAGACCCATTATGATGATTGTTTGACCGCCTTTTAAAGACGAAATTGGCATCTTTAGACAGAAGAGCAGAGCATGTGCATGTGCATGTGCGTGTGGGCGTTGGGAGTTGGGGTTTTGAATCCCGACTTTTGACTAAGTCCGACTGCACCGTTCAAAAGCAATAATAAACCCTGTTACTTAACAGACATTCAATGTAAATTTAATAATTTCCCAATTGCTATGTCGCATGATCCATCTTATCACGTGACCGGCAGGTACTTTCAAAAAGTTTTGTGCCCATTTATTTATATACACACATTGTTAATATATACATACTTTCACCTCTGTTGGTAAACATAGACTGTGCTTGTCTAATTTTGTCTATATGTTTTTACAGCTTTTGTCTTATTGGGTTCCATTTGATTACGGAGTCAATCAAGTGGTGTACATTCATCATGCACTCCATCCTCAAACGTGGGAATGTGCAGGTTTATGACTGATTGTTGTTGACCAACGCTAATGTCTGCTTTCACACAGGTAATGGCTGCTGTCACACATAAGGTAATGGGCTATTTTGAGATGCCATAAGTATTCACGAGTAAAATCTCATTCAACAAAATGATAATTAAATTATTGGTAGAAGTTTTTAATTATTTGATATAAATATATAATTAGATGTTATTGGGTTAATTCTAGTTAGGTAAGAATTATAAGATAAGGGTGAGTTATATCGCATTGCATGTTTTAAAATTTTAATTAAGAAGGAGAAAAGTTAGAGGGTGAGAATCATATAAAGTGGATTGTATTCATCGTCTAATACATGATTGAGTTGTCATTGAAATAATCGCACACTAACAATGATCATAAGTCAAAGGTGATTTATGAAGCATTATAATCTAAAAAATCTTAACCAATGAAGAAAGAGTGAAAAGTCCAAAGCAATGCATACCAATTATCATTCATCCCTTCACCAATACAATTTTCTTATGCTCGTATGCTAAGTTCTTCCCCCTCCCCCCACCTCAATCTTGCGTTTAATGCAAAAATATATGATAAAAAATGTCTTTAGGATAATGACTATTCATACATGTCATTTTGAGACGACCTAAAATTAATTAATTACTCATGCAGGGCTTCAATTAATTAACCAAAAAATATGATTAAATTATAAATCGGTTTATCTCATAGTTGTAAAAATTGAACATTTTCATCATTTATATCAATGACAATTATAGAACCTAACTCAAACCTAAAAAATATAAAGTGAGAAACGAGTATACAAAGATAAGCCCTCGATAAAAAAAGAGATCAAAATTCTAAAAAATAAAAACGAATTTAAGTGAACCAATGAAATTATATTACTCTTGAATAGGTATAATATTACATATTAGTATAATCACATTTATCCATATCTTCATCGAAAAATACTAACATATCAATAAATAAAACTTTTACTAACAAAATAATTTTGTTAAAATATAATATATACATTAATTTATAAAGTAAATAAATAAACCAAATTATTTTTGGATTATTAAAGAGAAAACTCATTCATTAAATTGATGACTCACTTTGAAATAACCTAAAACCAATCTTTACCTATTTTTTTTGAAAATAATCAACTTGAGTCATCTAACATCATTCTTAAATGACATTTACTATTTAAAATGCCCAATCTTTAACTGGAAATTTTGAAAATGGTCAACTGAAGTCATCTAACATCATTATTTATGTGACATTTACTATTTAAAATGCCTTTTATAACCATACCATTACTATTTAAAATGCACAATCTTTTCCTGGTAATTTTGAAAATGGTCAACTTAAGTCATCTAACATCATTATAAAATGCCTTTTATAACCATACCATTACTATTTAAAATGTCCAATCTTTCTCTGGGAATTTTGAAAATTGTCAACTTAAGTCATCTAACATCATTATTTAAGTGACATTTACTATTTAAAATGCCTTTTATAATCATACCATTACTATTTAAAATGCCCAA
The DNA here is from genome assembly GCA_037957365.1 of Torreya grandis. NCBI lineage: Eukaryota > Viridiplantae > Streptophyta > Pinopsida > Cupressales > Taxaceae > Torreya > Torreya grandis. The sequence goes on along the minus strand of JARHVA010000007.1, from coordinate 3,176,534 downwards.
TCTTTACTTGAAAATTTTGAAAATGGTCAACGTAAGTCATCTAACATCATTCTTTAAGTGATATTTATTATTTAAAATGCCTTTTATAACTACACCATTATGTACATGGTCCTTGAGTAGTTAATGAAGACATAGTGGTAAGAAAATAAAAATTTATATGGCAGAGTATGAATATGGTCCTCACGTATTTAATGAAGATATATTAGTAAGAAAATAAAATTATATATGATAATTTAAGTTTTTTTTAGAAGTATTTTTATTTTATTTTTTAAGAATTTGAGTTTAAGGATTTAAAAAAAATTAATTGTAAAGGGTTAAAATATTATAAAAATGTTTTAATTAATACTATTTTATTAATTATGAAAATATAAATTTAAGAGAGTTACAAATAATTTTTATATCTAAAAATATAAAAAATAATTAGAAAAAATATATTTTATAAAAAGATTTAAAAATAATTATATTGTTTATATATTTCATCAGATTATGACAATAAATTTTCTTTATCATTATATATATGAATGAAAAAAAAAAGTATGAAGACTCCATGTTAATAAAGGTTCTCCCTTTAAAAAAACATAATCATTATTTTATTAAAAAATAATTAAAATTATGTAAATTCATTTGAATTTTAAACATCAAAGAGGAAGAGGATATAACAATGGAGTTTTCTTTGGGTTTGAAAGAATATATGCACTATTGATATACGTGGATTTCATTAATAATAATTTAATGAACTATATTGTAATTGTTCACTTATATAACTTCTTTCTTGTAATAATTGCATACATTATAACTATTTGACCCATAAGAAATAAATGCAATGAAAAATGAGAAATTAAAGAGATAGGAGAATGTTAGCTTGTTTTAAGTGTATATAAATTTTTGCACATATATAATCACATTTCAATCTAGACAAATCAGTTGGAAATGTCTTTCCCTTATGATCACATTAACTTGCATGAATTCAGTCTTACTAAATGTGGTATTTATATGTAATTTACATATTTTTTAATTGAACAGAGGGTGCACAATTATATAAATATTTATACATTTTATTTTTTTGGATTTATTGATGTATTTATTTTTACTCTTTTTATTCAACAACTTGTAGTTTATTACAAAGTACATAGTTATTCACTACACAAATGTCTTGGTACTTATGATATAGATTATTGATATCAAATTAAGAGTTATCATAATTATATAAAAATGCAAGAACAATGAGATAAAGAAGGAAAATAAATAATTTTTGTTTAAGAGTACCCAAAATAATGTTGTAGTAAGAACAAGATGGTTAACTATGTAAATTTTTTTACTAAAACATTTATAGACATCTAAAAAATCATTTGATATGCCCTCGAAGAGTAATGAAATGAACTCTATGTAATGTTATATGAACTCATGGTAAAGGTTGGTGCACAATCCAAACCTTATACAAATTTTGTGAATCTATCATTTTAGCAACAAATCCTCTTTAAATTGAAATTCAATCTTGACATTTGAGTTTTTGAAGGTAAAATAATTTTTAAACATTAGATAGTTAGATTTGAAAAATTGAGACTTGTCTATCATAATTATAATATCACAACAATGACTTAAGACTAATACATACGAGTAACAGCTTATTTTTGAAAAAATATATTTAAAAAAAAAAATAGCACTATGTAAATGATAGTCTTAAAATACTTTGATGAATTTTTGAGACTTTGAAAATATTTAAGACATATCCAATGTTGTGTGAACATATAAATCGTGAGTCAATATTTATAAAGCTAAACTCTTTTTGAATTAGAATATACCTAAAATGTTATGATTTGAATGAGGTGGGCCACTCTAGATGGCTATTATTAGGAATTTTAATTATTGATCTCTTATTTTTAAGAATTTTCCTAAATTTTTTAGTATTTTGAGTGAATATTATTATATGTTTAACTTTAAAAATGTATACTAGTATTTGCTTTGTTTGAATTTAAAGTAATTTACTAGTAATAGATGTGTTTAGCTTTCAATAAATTTTCTATTTATTTATATATAATACAAGGGTTCATCTTATTATAATATAGATTCGATAATAGACATCTCTTCAATGGAGATAAATTTTTGTTATATAAACTCTCTTATTATCTTACAATAAATACTTATTTTGCATTGTTACAAACTTGCATCAATTAGATAAAAAAGTTATTTATTTATTACAACACATTAATTCTTAATGTGAAAACCCCTCCCAGTTAGATAATATAAAACTAATGGAGTTTTTTTCTATTTTCATACAATTCCAAGCCACCATCTTGAAGGATTTATTAGTTAATCCTAAGAATCACATATGTAGGTAGGAAAAAACTAACAAAAGTAACACGATTAAAACTATGAAATCATAAAATCAAATTTTCATTCCCAAATAATTTATATTAATAGACTTAAACTCTGTAGACGATTCCAATTTAATTTTACTAAATAATTTGAGTATAAGTTTCATAATACATTTATTTTACAAAATTAGAGCATGCATCCATTCACAAATAATAGTGACTAAGTATAGGGAGTTCAATATTTATCTTTCATTAAATCAAAAGTATAATAGCATATAAATATCTCAATATAAACATGATTACATCATAGTTAAAATTTAAATACTTATATCTTTAAAAATAAAATACAAATAGATTTAATTCATCTATCCATGACATATTACATAATAACAAGTATTCTTAATACAAATATAAATGAATTAGGCTATCACCATTAAAGTTGAGAACTATATAAGAAGAGGGGGAGCATAATTGGAGGCTTTACCTTTAACCATAGACCATATTGGTTCCTCCATACATCTCTCATCTACTGAGAGGGGCCCTATCCTTCATGAGAAAGGTAGATAAGGAACTAATAATAAGGAAGAGAACAATGTGTGTATATGTCATAATACAAATAACCACACATAAAAAATGAAAGTCTAAATAGTAAACAAGAATATGAAATAATAAATTATTAATATACACTAAGTATACATATTTATGGCCATAATACTAAGAAAGTCAACAAGTCCATCTCATTGCAAACAATTCAATAATCTATTCCTATTTACAAATCTATTGTGAAACTAAAATATTTCCACGACCTATATAGTATCAATGTCTCCTATTATACTACATAATCTCTAATGTATACCTAATACCCCATCCTCCTAACATTACCATAAAAAAATCATGATCTATAGAAAATGAGCATGACTCAATAAATGAAATATATCTAAAAAGTATTTAAGGGACAACATAGCAGAAAAATGTCTCATACCATCCATATCAAATGGTGTTTATCTCAAACTTTACCAAGGATCATTATTTTATATATAAGGTTTCATATAAAATAAGGAGAAATCAATTTTTCATTCTAACATAATATTATCGACTAAATTTGCACCCTAGCTAAGCAAGGGGATTATTTAGATCTTCTTGCTCAAAATATATCCCAACAAGGGAACAACCCTAGGTTTTGGGTCACCTATAATGGGGTTTAAAATATAGAGTAGGGTAGCTTCCTCTTTGATGTTCACTTAAACTAATCCTAAACTAATGCTTCATAGGGAAACGAGTTAAAAAGGGGGAAAAGGGGTTCCTAAGAAAGTTAACTAGGCAATGAACCAAATAAAAATGGGAAACTCCCAGAAGCTCGAACCCATACTAGATCTATAGAGGACAATACTAGCTCACACAACCTTAAGATCAACCTGATTGCATAAGTATTTCATAGAAGAGGTTTAGGAAGCAATGGATGTAAACAAGGAGTTCTAAGACTCACTAAAATCTCATATTAATGGTACAAAGAATACTAATCTAGACCTGAAAATATCATTGAAAACTCCCTAAACAAGGTCAAAAAGAAGGACCATGGACAAGGAATAATCTCCTTCACACAATGCCATAGTGCACAACTCATCAAACATAGATCCAAGGCAAGAGATGGGTAAAGAAAGTAATTTATTGCATCAAAAGGTAGTTATTACAAATGCTTAAGATGGTTGAGCCTAATCAAGAGGAACATATGTTACAATATCTCAAAGACTCCCCCAGTTTCTCTAAAATTTCTAAATCAAAGAGCAATCTCCCTGAAATTTCCAAATCAGAGAACCCTTTACAAATGGAAAGAATGGGATAATATAAATAAGGTAGAGAGAGAAGAGGGAGAACATTCCAAAAAAAATCAATGATCTTCCACCTTTCAAGGGATGTTACACCCTCTTTTTGGTCTAATCAGAGCTAATACATCATGAACAAGATAATCTTTATTTTTCCCAATAGCTTCCAAATCATTTCATTGGTTGAACAAGCTAAACTAAAAGACAAGAATTTGTTTTACATGATTAATAATGATCATTTCAAGGAGAAAATATCTCCATAGGCTCTAATCAGTATTGAATGCTCCAACTGCTTCTCTAATTCCTTAATCTGCTTCATGAACCTAGCCATGCCTTACACTTGGCATCATTATGAGGACAAAGTCATCATATCCTTGGGCCTGATGAAACCATGGTACGTCTAATTTAAGCAACTCATTTATTATTTGGTGTGCATTTTACTACAGATCCTGATTGTAGGTCTATTTTAGATTAAAAACCAATCTCATATTGGTTTTCTTATAGTCAACATATTAATAAAGAACATATCTGCTACATAGCTTTGCTCCTAAATTGTATTAGGTTTAAATAAACCTATTATACCTTTAAACCTTGTAGGGATCAAGAAATCATTAAATGCATAGGTCTCCTTTATGTCAGCATCTGCTCCCATCTAAATATATGTTATATGCTTGATCCTTATTTTGATGATGAGATGTCAACCCTTGATCTCTATTAGGTCTAAATGTCCTATTTCATCTACATAGAGCTCTAATGGAACTATTTGGTCCTACTAAATTCATCCTAACTTGACTTGGATCATGCTCGATATTCATTTCCTTTGTATTAACTCAACTAGTTCAAAAATCCATCCCTTTGACCTTCGTTTAAAGCTCTCTAGGCTGTATTCATCTCATTGGTTATCAAATGCTGACTTGAATCTATTGATCTTTGACCCATCTACACACCATTGATTTTGAGCTATATGATTGACCATTATCCCTTAGATTTACTTGGAGGGACCCTTTTGTCTCTTTGACCTCAAACATGCCCTCAATCTTTGATACATGATCAAATGTCAACCATTGGATCTATCGAGACCCACTGTTTGAATCCCAACAACTATTTAATGAAGCTAAATTTGATGTTTGTGCTCTTATCATTTGATGTCCATGTGACCATATTTGATGTCCACATGACCCTCAAATTTAAACCATAATGGATTTCTGCTATGTCTTAAATTTGACATCCATTCGACTATCAAATATATCCATGAGACCATCATTGGCATTCATGAGACTGTCATAATTTAAACCCAAATGAATTATAACTTAAGATTTATATTGACATCTATGTGATCATAAATGATGTCCATGTGACCATTAATGACATCTATGAGACCATCACACTTTGAATACCAATGGATCTTTACTGTGTCTTAATTTTGACACTCACACATACATCTCATTATGCAAGTCCAACTTTGGAGCTTTATAACTTGAGATAGAAATCTAATCAAGTCACAAAAATTATAGAGAGTGATCTTTGGCATGAATAACTTTGATTGCATGTGATCTATTGGTCGTGTGAGGCTTTTTGAGCATATTTATAAAATGTGCAAGTGGACCAATCTGTTCAATTTTGCATGATGTCTTATGATGGCCTAGCTCACCTAGACTTGTTCCAATAATTTTTTTCTTGAACCTTTGAAGCTCGAATGATCCTTAGAGGCTTGTGTAAGCTCGTCCATGACCCTAAATGCATTGATCACCATGAAACCTAATTGGAGACCTACTCTTAAGCTTTTGAAAATTTACACTTTAAGTGAACTTAAAGTGTTTCAAAAGCTTCATGGGTAAAATGAGATCTTTGGACCACTCATTCCATCCAAAACATCTATTCATCTACTCATCCATTAGTAACCCGATCCATCTGGGCACAAGCTTGTTATGTGGGCCAAATTTGGCCAACATTTTTTGTGACTCATAGGGAAGCATGCCTACTATTGTTGAGGACCCAAACCAATTTGCCTTATCTAGTCCATTAGGCATGGAGTCTTCTCTATGGAAATAAGTTGGTCTAAAACTTGATACAAGGCTGACCCTTTGACACCTTCTTCTTGAAGCAACAAGGACCAACAGAAACAAAACAAAACAAAATACCCAAGGCACTTTAAAGGAAAACACAAAATAAAAAGAAAATGTACACAAGGCACTTAGAGGAAAGCATGAAAATTATTCTAATATGTATACGGCTACAATTTACAAGTAGTTTCCACCTAGGTCAAATGGGAAACTGTTTTGTGCACCTTGGAACTTTGAAACATACTTGATTTTTTTGGATAACTTTCCTCAATAGCTAAGAGTAATTGGATGCTCATGCCTTCTTAGGGAAGCAAATGGTTCTTGTAATACCAATTTTAGTTACATAGGTTATAGACATGAGTCTAAAACCTAATCATCATGCTCCTAGATCTGTGTACTTCACAAGAATAGCTTCAATTATTCTTCATTTATGAATTACTGATCATGAATATATAGACCAACTTGATCTATCTACTTTGGCATATCTTTAAGGCTAACTTATAAGAGAGATGGATCTCATCTCGTGACTTCTTAAGGCCCTTTGAACTCATTATTAGCTTCCACAAGTAGATATATGTCTGAAGTCAAAGGGAAAAGTTGATAACCATGTTTGAAAATTTCAAACATGTCATCTTCTTAGAAAACACCTACCTCTTTCTTGATGGTAGTACTCCTCTTATCCTATAGTAGACTATATTCAAGTAAAGAGTATCCTAAATGAAAGATATCAAACAAATATAAATATTTTTTCTCATGAAGCTGCAGTTCAATTGGAGTTTATTCAAGTTGAATATTAGAAACAAGCATGCCAATTCTTTAACCACAATCACGAGGCTACAAGTCTTCTTTTGATATTCAAATTGGTCAATAAAAATTGCTTCATCTTCAACATCAAGCTAATGACTAAGCATGATCTTAGTTTCAACTTGTTCAATTAAAACATCTTTCTCTTATCTATCAACAACCTCTTCATCATGTACTCATTCTTGTACTTGTATCTCAGCCTCTACCTCAACTTTCTCTTGTATTTGTTCCATATTTGCATCATCATGGAAGACTAAAACATGTTTTTCATTTCCAAGAGGTGTCCCAATCATGATTTATTCTTCCTGGTCATTCATGTTTCCTTTATTTTTTGTTTCCCTAGCTACATCCTCTTGACTTGCCTCACAAAGGAGAGGCTCTTTCTCAAAGAGTGGGTAGACCCTTGAAAATATTCAATAAGATGAGAAAGGTCCCAATAAGCTACCATGGATACTTAATTTTTCTCATGGGGATACTCTTTTTGAATCACCTTCACCTCCTCTCTTGGTTGCATTATTCTTGAATGGCTTCCCATGAGGGAAAGGTCCTAGGATTTTAAGGGGAAAGGAGTGGGGGCTAAATGGTCACTAGCTTGATCTTGACTTCAACATCTTGGCTTATGCTTAATTTTTATTTATTCTTTCTTTCTTGCTTGTTGGATCTGATCCTAAGTCATAATCTTAGGTTTATAAACCTCTATTTTTGTACTTGGTCTTGTTATGGGTGTGAATGAAGAAATTTGCTATTGTGTTGCCTTTACAACTGCTATTAAATGTTAGAGATGTTGATTTGTAAGCATAATTTTCTTGGATAATTAGCCTCAAAATCATAAAACAACTGGTTGGAGATGTCTCCTCATAAAAATGAAGATGAAGTCTCCTCAAAACATGCTTGTCTAGCCTTTTGAGGCCTTTCTTGGATAGACTTCCAGGTAGGAAAGCTAGGCAAGATCTGAATAGAATTTTGAGGTCTATGGTAGCTATTGGTTTAACATTCATGAAGATAAAATGGAAACTCTAAGGGAACACAGTGGTGATTATGATGACCCTTAGGTTCCTTATAAACTACCAACCTCTCTTCAATGTTTACAATTATACCACTTATGTCTATAATATCAACACTAGAATTTGAGTGGCCTTGCCTTATGAAGGATGCACCTACCTCTTTAGGCTGATGCAAATTAGCTCTAATATTTTGAATCTCAAGCTTGGAAAACTCTTGTCCATATCCCTTTTGGGTATCTATGCTTATCATCTATTTCTCATAGCCACACATGGTTTATTTGAAACTTGAGATGGATTACTTTGGGGATTGATTGGGCTGATCAGGAAGATAACAAGGTTCATGAGAGACATCATAGGATTTTTGTGAGTCACCATACTACTGGTAAGGCTTTGTATATGATTGGTGATGCTCATCATAAGGATGGTAAAGTTCATGATAGGGCTGAAATGGGTCATGAGGAAGGTAAGATCCATCTCTTGATAATAAGGACCATGAGAAACTTGATGAGGTTCATCATAGCTCTGATAGAACTCTTGGTAAGGCTAATTAGGCTCATATGGATCATATTATAACCACTAAGGAGTATAACATGGGTTATAACAAGGTTGATAAGGAGGTTCATGATAGGGATATTCACCATAGCTGTTCATATCAATCTCATATGTCAAATGAGATGCAAGCACTGATAAAAAACTTCAAGGAGACATACCTAGGTTGCTTACAACCAAAAGATTTAATTTGGAGTCACCATTGGTGCTAACTTTCTTGCTTCCAAAATTTGACTAGAGGAAAGATACACCAAAAATCTTTCCAATCTTTTGGACCTTTGTCCCATCGAGCGTGCTAGATTTATTACCAACTAAATTTACACCCTAGCTAAGCAAGGGGATTGTTCAAACCTTCTTGCTCAAAATCTAGCCCAAAATGGGGAAAAACCCAAGCTATAGGTCACCTATAATGGGGTTGAACCTCTGGAGTAATCTGGCTTCCTCTTTGAGGTTCACCTAAAATAAATCCTAAACCAATGCTTCATAGGGAAAAGGGTTAGAAAGGGGGAAAAGGGGTTCCTAAGAAATTTAACCAGGTGATGCACCAAATAAAAATGGGAAACCCCTATAAGATTGAACCCACACTAGATATACAGAGGATAGTACTAGCTCACACATCCTCAAGATCAAGCTAATTGCATAAGTATTTCATAGAAGAGGTTCATGAGACAATGAATGTAAACAAGAATGAGTTATAAGACTCAATAAAATATTAAATTAATGGCAAAAATAACACTAATCTAGACCTAAAAATAGCATTGAAAACCCCCTAAACAAGGTCAAAAAGAAGGACCATGGACGAGGAAGATTCTCCTTCACACAATGTCAAAGTGCGCAACTCACCAAACACAGATCTAAGGTAAGAGATAGGAAATGAAAGTAATTTATTAAATCAAGAGGTATTTATTACAAATGCTTGACAGGGTTAATCCTAATCAAGAGGATCATAATTTACAATATCTCAAAGAGTCCCCTAGTTTCTCTAAAATTTCTAAATTAGAGAGTAGTCTCCCTCAAATTTCCAAATCAGAGAACCCTTTACAAATGGAAAGAATGGGATAATATAGAGAAGGGAGAGAGAGAAGAGGTAGCACATTCCAAAAACAAATAAATGACTTACCATCTTTTAATGGATGATCCACCATCATTTTGGTCCAATCAGAGGTAATACATCATGAACAAACTAGTCTTTATTTTTCCCAATAGTTTCTAAATCATTTCATTGGTTAAACAAGCTGCACTAGAAGACATGAGTTTGTTTTAAGTGATGAGTCATGATCCTTTCAAGGATAAAATATATCCATAGGCTCTAATGACACTATTTGGTCTTGCTGAATTCATCTTGACTTGACCTGGATCATGTTCAAGCTCTATTTCCTTTGTATTAACTCACTTGGGTCAAAAATTCATCCCTTTGACCTTCGTCAAAAGCTCTTTGGGATCGATTTAGATAATTGGTTAGCAAATGGCAACTCAAATCTATTGATATTTGACCCATCTATGCATCATTGATCCTACTATGTATGAATGACTGTGAACCCTTAAATTTGCTTGGAGGGACCCTTTTGATTCTTTGACCTCTCACATGTTGTAGATCTTTGATGCAAGATCAAACATCAACCATTGGATCTATTTAGACCCACTATTTGAACCCTAATGTCTATTTCATGAGGCTAAATTTGATGTTTGTGCTCCTATCATTTGATGTCCATGTGACCATATTTGATGTCCACATGATCATCAAATTTAAACCATAATGGATTTTTTAATGTCTGCACGATCATCAAATACATCTGTAAGACTATCATTGACATTTGTGAGACCATCACAATCTAAACCCAAATGAATAATTTCCCAAGCTTTGTCTTGACAATTACACTACCATCAATGACATTCATGTGATCATCAATGATGTCTATGAGACTATCACACTCTGAACACTAATGGATCTTTGTCGTGTCTTAATTTTGACACTTGCATGAATGTCTCATTCTGTAAGTCTAACTTTGGATCTTTATAACTTGAGATAAAAATCTCATCAAGTCACAAAAATTATAGAGAGTGATCTTTGACATGAAGAACTTTGATTTCACATGATCTGCTAGTTGTGCAAGGCTTTTTGAACATATTTATAAAATGTACAAGTGGACCAATTTTTTCAATTCTACATGACATCATGTGATGGCTTGGCTCACTTAGACTTGTGCCAATATATTTTTCTTGAACCTTTAAAGCTTGAATGATCCTCTAAGGCTTGTGTAAGCTCATCCATGACCCTGAATGCATTGATTACCATGAAACCTACTTGGGGACTTGCTCTTAAGCTTTTGATAATTTACACTTTAAGTGAACTTAAAGTGTTTCAAAATATTTATGGGTAAAATGAGATCCTTTGACCACTCATTCTATCTAGAACATTTGTTCATCTTCTCATTTATTAACAACTTCATCCATCTGGGTACAAGCTTGTTATGTGGGCCAAATTTGGCCAACACATACCACAATCCTTAAAAATTAAATTTATAAAAAGGTTCCAGATAATAAGATATTTTTAGACATTGAGCACTAGTTTCAACAACCTGATTTGATTTTAGAGCATAATTATTCAAAAAGATTATGAATAATAAGGATATACCATATATAACTCGATTTAATCAAGGTTACAAGTTTTTTATTTTCTAGGTTTTTGGTAGGTAACAAAAGGATTTTGACTCTATAAAATTCATCTTTGTTTCATGGATAATTTATTATTAGGTTTTTAGAGTTGATAGGACATTTATAAAGGGGTTGGGGAATTTTAGTGTGAACCTTACTTTCTATTTGGCCCCTAATTTTATTTTTCTTCATTTTCATCATTTTATAGTTATTTTTTTCATAACTTACAAGTCATTAACAATTAATTTGTATTTTTCATATTTTTATATTCATTTTTACAAAATAGCTTATTATTCATTTATGTGTTATCATGGTTCCCAAATTTTTAACTCTATAACATGAAATTATATCCATATTTCAACATTGAACACATATCAAATCGTATATCTAGACCAATTCTCAAGTCCATATTATATTTTTCTATTTAAACTTGTTTATCTATCATCAAAATTCTAAACATATAGACCAATTCACATACTATTTTTCCATATTGTTTTAGGAATCTATTAATTTATGGTAACCACTTTTAATTAAAAAATCATGACCTATACCCAATTTCATACATTGATGAACTAATGACCACTGATCATCATAAGTCAAACCTAGCTCAATAGAGAACTTGCATCCTTACTTGTGTACTTCACAACCTAATATTATTTACATAAAAACATTTTTTTTTCAATCGACTGTATGTGGGATTTAATGATTTAATTATATTTTCAAAGTATGTATTTCTATTATGATAATGACTACATAACTACAATTATGACTTGATATTGACCTCAAGCTAGCATATTGTAAACACCAAAATTTGGTACAACACTTATTTTTAAATATATTTTGATTACCTTATATATGTAGGTCTGGGATAATAACTAAATACTTAATGATGAACTTTTATTATATTTTTCTATTTCACTTTATAACTAATGTTCATTTCCCCTTTTACCATATGAGATGTTATTACTTGATAAACCCTATTTTAATACATTTTGAATCCTCTATTATGTATTTGGGTTTTTTTTTAAAAACTTATTCTTAACCCCTCAAGTGTTTTAAGTTATTAACACCTCCTTGAGTCTTTTAAGTTTATTAAACCCTCATCAAGTCCTTTTAAATTTTTTTTTTGAATCAGCCCCTTTGTGTGCACCACTATGTTTTAATTCAAACTTTAAAAATTCTTATATAAACAAATATTTTAGAAGGCATTCATTAAAAAATGTTATCATACACACATGATAAAAACTAGACATATTCATGAGCAAGCACTAGGAAAATACAAGCGAGCATTCTCATTATACAAATCATTCTCACATTTTCAAGAGCTATTCAAAGTAACATTGCATGGAGATATATTTTGAATTATAACTACACTTGCATGTGCCAAGGGTGAACTAAGAGAAAAATTATATAAATTTACATATCATGATATATTTGTAAAGGGTGAACTACATCGGCCTAAGGTCCATTCAGACTATGTAGGCATCACTTCATTACATGGGGTTTATAAAGCCAAATAGGCCATTCCCACTACCTGACTTCCCCCCTCATTTTTTTCATCTAATAATTTATCTAGTGCATGCATATGGAACTAGGTTTTTGATATTTTAGGTTCACGTGCACATGAAACATGGATTATGAAAGTGGAAATGAACATTTTAAAATGTTTTACACCTCTCAATAAAGTTTCAAATCTTCATTATCAAAGGACATAGTTGACCAATAGGACAAAATATACACCATACTAATCTAAGTTGTTGACCATGTCCTAATATAAAAATAATCACCCTTTCTAAAGTAATCATGTTATAGATAGTTCGCATAGCCTTCATCAACCCATCAACCTAAAAAAATCAAGGAAGTACATTAAAATAAGATACATCTTTCTATATCCCTTTATTTTCCTTGGTGTGTTTGTCTAAATTAATTATCATGAAATGTGCTTATCAAAAATGTATTATATTACTTATTTTTAGTTAATTTACATATAAATAAACATTCTAATAGTTGATCTAATTTAGGATTAATATTATATTAATTCAATGCCAAATATATAAATGATGTTTAAAATATCACTATCACCTTATCCAAACTATCACTACTCAATGGATCCGTAACCATTAAAGTCAAGACTCCATAGTGTCCTCACAATCATAACCTATATCATTTAACCTATCTATAGAGTCTTTCATTCATGATCAACACATGAGTATGCTTATAATACAACTCAAAAATATAGCTAAGAAAAAATCTTGACAAATCTAAATCTTGACTCACCATAGGCCATCTATTAAGCTCTACTCATAGGTCATCATGTTCACTAACAACCATAGTGTATGTTATGGTAGTAACTATGCATAGATCAAATAAATAGGCATGCTCACTAGTTATCTGATCAACTTCCTCTATCAATCCAATACCTACCACATCATATGACATATTCTATATTAATGTATAGATGGCTGCATCTACCATAATATACCAATAGGTATCACATGTAATAACACATTATGTGTGTATGTTATAAAAAATATAGAATGAATATCAAATAAATATATATATCAAACTAACTTACAAAGTATTCATGCTCAGTTATGGCTACTACAACTTAACCATACTATCTCTACCCTATCAAGCTATTGTGCAAGTGGAACATATACTCTATCTCTATCCTCTCCACTCTATGATATACCTATAATAATAGGGTTACCTACTAAAACATGTAATAATAAAACCCATCATGTATTATACAAACATTGGGTATAGTATAATGTGTATCTTAAATCATCACCATATGCTATAGGACCAATAAGATCTCATTCAATTATAAGATGAGAATTGAAATCAACACATGTAGGCCCTAACCTCAAGCCAACTTTCATAACTACTCTAACACTCCATGTCCATGGATAAGGAGCTAGAGGCACATGTTGAGCAACCCAAACTGATGGGTCACTTTCTCATACTAAAACCTCTCATACACATATGTAAACAGATCTTGTATCTACATGCTAACACATACGTGTCTCAAATCTTTTGTTAGTAGAGGTTCTCAGAAAACTCTTTAAAACATATTAATTCAGGGATAACCTACGTATGAAGTGACAAAATTAAAAAAAATATGGAAACGCAGACTGAATATATTCAATTAAATGAAAATAAGAGAAGTTTATTCTTAGAAACATAAACTTAATATAATCAAAATATTCGGTATAGCTATATGATTAATAGATTTAAGACAAACAAAGTATTCACTACACACATAAGAATGATAAAAGACACATAGGAAAATCATTTCAAAATGATTTATATATTAATCTCTATCACATCAGAACCATATCCAAATAAAATTGAATACTATATATAGAGTTTTACAAAGCATTGTCACTTCATATTCTAGCCTTTAGTTATGCCCAAAAGGAAGGAATCTTCACATTATGAAGTATATTTTTATGCTCACAAAGACTGCATACATAAAAAAAGATCTAAAAAAGACAAAATAGTATAAGTCACACATGTTTCCATAAATTACACTCTGTGATTTTGGTAACCCTATTCTAATCCAGACACTTTCTTAGACATAAGCAAGTCTCTCATCTTGAGATAAAGTCACAGCAAGGTATCCTGATTTGAATCTTGAACTAAGGAATTAAACTAGAAACAAGATTTATGGTTATCACTCTAGGTGTTAGTTGCTTGTTTTCACCCTTTGCACACTACTTAGCCTCTATTTCATGTTTTAAACCAAGCAGTGTACTATCCTATTACCCGTATGGGTTTTTAATAGACTAACTTTACCAGGTGGCCTCTCTTTATAAATTTTCAAATAAACTAGTACTAATCCTAATGCTTAAGGCCATCCTACAAAATTTATGAACAAACTTATGAAAACTATAAAATTTGAAGTGCACAGTACCTAATGAGTAGGTGGTGACATGTGCTAGGTTAGCTACATAGTAAGTTACTATGATGATGGTTATTCTTGAGCTTTGGACAAAGCACTTAGTTCTATAAAATTCATTGGTAGAAGCTATGTTTGCTATTGGATGGCTAGATATAAGATTATGGCAATATTCCTCTATTAGATCACCTATTGTAGATGTTGTGGAGGGATGAATTGAGTCTCATCCACAAGTTATGAACTAGAGGGATCAAACTGAGTTGCTTAAGCATTTTCTAGTTAGTCATCTTTTCCTAAACCATTATGAGAAATGTGTGTATTTTGACTTGAATCAAAACCAAATTATGAATATTATCATCTTCTACAATGGTGGTGAGTTCCTTAGAATTTTACACTTTGATCTATATGTACTGGGATAGATCCTCTAACTAGTTTCTCATGCCTCTACATTTGAATGCCAACAAATGAATCGCACTGAATATCATTTTTCTAAGTCTATAATTTCTACATGACATTATCCCTTGAATCAAGAAACTATTTAATTATGTTTTTTATTAGTTCAAAGGTGGTCAAATGATCTTCTATTACAACTTTGGCTTTGTCTACCATATCAAAATATGGCTTATTTGTGGATAATGAGTTGTTAAGCTACTACTTCTAATTTAACATACCTTGTACTATTTTTTTGTCTTAGAGTGAATCTATATCTAAAACATGTTCATATTCATCCAAGAGATCATAAATTACCTCCATTTATGATTTGATTTTCTACCCTTGAACTCATAATAATTACAACTTGTGCATAGCCACCCAATATTTTTTTAGTTGTGCCAATAAAGCTGAGAACTAATTTTATTCAGACATGACTTGGAAACCTAGGACTTGGGTAACCAATACAGGGCAGTTTCCATCAATGAGATAACATGCATTGGTGAACTAAGGGCTCAAATTTGTATTATCTTCTTATAGCTATAAGACCTCCTACTCCAAGGCTGAATCTTTCTACACTATTGATTCTAAAAAATTAGCTATGCATTCAATTTGTTTGGTGAGTGGTAATTAGTATACATCCAAAGATGTTTTGTGTGTAATCATATCCAACACCATAAATGATGTTGCAGACATTACATGGGCCATTTTGAACTACACCAAAGGAAGAGAAAAGGTTATGCACCAAGTAGATGATGTGGGAACATCCCATATCCATTAGATAGTTATTTGGGGTTTTAGTTGAGAAGCCTTATCCTATGCACCTCCTTGTATTGCAAGTTCATGTTTCACTACACCCTTTATGTTTCTTTAGATTTTAGTTGTGTCTCATCTCTAGATTTATCTTTCACTTCAGCCTTAGCCTTAGTTTATGATTCATCTTTAGCTTTGGATTTCACTTCATCCTAGCCTTAAATTTTACCTCAAATTTAGTTATGGTTTCTGATTCATCCTTTGCTTCCTCCTCCTTGACCTTTCATTTAGCTTAATCCTTTTAGACATGTAAAAATTATCTAGCCTTTTTATCCTCTTGAGACTTTGCAAGTGTCATTGCTTCCTCTTTATTTTCATGCACATCCTATAGTTATTGTTGTTTCCTTGATACTACTACATTTTCTTCTTCTTTCTTCACCTTTGCTTCTTTGAATCTTTTATTTTTAGCCTCTGCTTCCTTAGATTTTTCATGTGTTCCTCCTCCATGGCCTATTATTTGTGTTGACCCTCTTCCTTATTAGCCTTACATTTTTCCTTTTCTTTATTTTCCTTCTTCTCTTCCCTCTCCTTCCTCTCAACCTCATTTTGTGCTTTCACTAGATACTCTTATTCTTATATTACTTCTTGTTGGTCCAACACTAAACTAATTATGAATCTTCTGAAGAGGATGAATCCACAAGAATACCTCTTCACACATCTATATTATTTTTGTAAGTTGGTAGTGGAGTGAGGCTCTTATTTGGCCTTTTCATAGTATATACATAAAGTTATTGTTGGGATTTTTGTGCTTGTTGTGTGACACTCTCCTATGTTAGGTCTATAAAATACACCATAATGTCTTTGATTATTATATATGGTCTAGTTTTAGCATGGGTCCTTGGTCTATGCAGTAAGCTTGGAGATGGACTTTCTTATGTCAATGGGTCTGTTCCTTGTGTAGTAGAGGATCATGTAGCTGAATTTATTTATAAAAATTCTATCTAAAGCTATTGATATGATGCCTCCTAACCTATAGTGTCAAATATAATATAAGGAAGAGCTTGGGTGATATCAACACATAGATCTTGTCTTACCTGATTCTACACCTATAAGGTGTGCACTACCTTCTAGAAAAAGAACTCCTTTTCCTCTTTTTGCTCGTAGACATCATTATAAATATCTATGAGGATGGAATATAAAACTTATTATTCCTCAATACATAACTCATCCAAGACACACTTAGCTACTATCTTTGGTACACATTTATTGTTGATTTAGGAATTTGTATTTTGTGTCCTCTTGTTAGCTGGTGGTGGTGAAGTTCACTACACTGGTACCTATAATTGAGCTTGTGTCTGAGTAGGCATGGTTTTTTGTGCACTTGGAGGTATAGAGTGTATTTTATTAGTAACTATGAGTTTATGCCATAGGAATTCCACTTGCACATCCAACATGGTGATGGAAAAGGGCATCAAAATTGAAGTTACTTTTGGTACCTCATGCACTTTGATTTTAATGACATTGTATAACTTTTTAATAAACACATATTATCCAAGATATTGTATCACATCCTAAGGTACCCTAGGATGATAAATAATCATGGCTTGGATCTCCAACCACCATGCATTGAATCTCTATAACTGTTCATAATATTGTCTTGTTTTAGTCCACATAATGTTGGTGAATGTAGTAGTAGGCTGAAAATGTCTAGCTAGGTTGACTAGTCCCTCTAGTGACTTCCATTATGTGAAATAGAGGAGTAAGAATAGAAATTGGTATTGGAATGCCTAAAATGTGCTAGAAATAATCTTCTCAATGTTTTTTGTGAGTTTTGAGGCTAGAAACTCAGGCCAATTAAAATCTTCATACAGGTGTATCATGTAATACACAATGTTTATAATGCCTTTGGTTGCCTAATTTGTATGTTTGGTTATCTACCAAGATCATTTAGTGATGCAAATTTAGGGAATATGCACACCAAATAATATTTTAAAGAAAAAATCATAATTCTTCTACCTTTCCTTGTATATTTTTCTCTGGTATTTGAGTGGATAGGTAAACTATATATTTGTAAGGAAAAATGATTTATTACGAGTTGGAAGCCCCATTTATCTTACCATGATCATAAGTTTGATCAATATTATAACATCTTGAGACAAAATAATGTCACCCTACCTCATCTAATTTCATGATAGGCAACTTGATCGGTCACCTACTATCAGAGCCTCACAGAAGATGTTAAAGTGATATCACTCTTGCTTATGATACTTCTTATTGGTCAAGGGTAAATAGAGTAGATTATGATTAATTAATAAAATAAAATGGGTCTAGATCATGATATCTAGTTTATCTGAGTCTAAGGCTAATCCCCTTTTCCTCTTTCTATACATTGGTGAGTGGAATCAACAATTGTTCCCTACCCATGGTTATTGTTGTGGACTAAATTGAATACTTTATTTGATTGATCTAAAATTGGTGAGAAATATTTGCACAAGTAGCTAAGTTAGGTGTAGATCACATAGTTATCTTATTTTCAAAAGTGTGTAATGTATTTGAGTTGTCTGCACCTTTTGTTATATAGTTTCTACTACATAAATCCATCTAGCCATTGAGTTTAAATGTACTACACTAGTTTTGTATAAGTTTACCTCCATAGTTTATGTCAACTAATTATTTTTTGATATTATGGTTAACATTATATATCTAAATTATTTTATCCATCTGTTGGCAAGTATCTGATGTGATTTAATAAAAATTCATATATCAAATTTATTCTATGGAACATCCTATCAGTCTATCACTCAATCTGATTTGGGAAAGATACAATCTCTCAAGTGCATCATCATTAATGATTTTTAATGACCATTGACCATAATTTATCCATACATATCTTATCAACACCTCATTCCCATACCCAATCAATAAACACCGTGCATATGTTTCTAGCTGTCTTTCCTTCAGACTATGTATATCAAATTTACTCTATGGTATTGATTGACCAAGATTTGTTTCGATGTGTTGCAAATCAAATATCAAACTATAAAAACATAATAAACCTAAATAGAAAAAATAAATAAAAATTAAACAAATATTCTAACTACATGGTGCTACTCAACACCCTCTCTCTTTGAAAATGATGAATGATAAAGATGAATGGTTGTAAGGCTTAAACCTACAGGAATTTACATACCCTGGTATAATGGTTCCTTGTAGATATTTAAAAAAAAATTTACCCTATTATGAAAATATATCATGAATGATATAAGGTCCCTTCCATGTAATTCACAACTTTCTAAAAAATTCTTTAAATCTGCTATCATAGAGTAATACTGCTTGAACTGGAAAAAATTCCTTAGATTGCAAATTACAATCATAACATGATTTTTGATTCAACTTATTAATATCCTATGCACATTGCAATCATTTCTTATATTCCTCCATCTCAACCAAATCCATCAATTTATCTTTCAGTGAACGTTGATCACCTAGCCTCATAATCATTATAATTCATAGACTAAGAATAATGTAATCCATAGGCATAACTACCTCAAGACCATTAACTAATTAAAAAGGAGTGAAGGTTGTCACATGTTTATAATTTTTCATGTATGTCTTAAAAATCACAAGAATGCAATCCTCCCAATCATCCATTTGAACATTGCATATATTTGTTAGCATCTTACCCAATACCTTATTTGAAGCCTCATCTTGCCCATTTACTTGCAGATGATAGGCCATGATGTTTTGGTGTAGAATCCTGAAATATTCATTAATATCCTTGATTATATGGTTGAGGAAGTGGGTTAATCTATCACTAAATAATTTAATCAAAATTTTAAACCTTGTTATGATATTCTCATACAAAAATTTAGTGGCATATTTTACATTATAACTTAGTGTTGTAGCAGCTTCCACCCATTTCTTGAAATAGTTTGTCACAATGATGATATATATCACATTAATGCATTTGCTTGGAGGAGTTATAAGCCATATAAAATCAATACCCCATTATTCAAAATGTTGTTCTGCTAGCATTGGAACCAAGGGTGTCTCATCTCTATGATTTAGTTTTCCCATTATTTGATAAACATCATAGTGTTTTGCCACTTGTAAGCATCCTAAAAAAATATGGATATCAAAGACTACTATATAATATCTTCCTCATATTGGATTCTCATATAAAATGGCCTCTTGCAACTCCTTGATGTGCTTATCAAAGGAGATATGGTCACTCATGGTCTAAGGCTACTCTATGTAACACATCATCCTTCCTAATATTATATAAAATTCCATTGATAAGGCTATAAAGAATGGCTTGTGTAACCATTTGATTCTTATTCCTTTAAATATGTTATGTAGGAAAATTTCCTTGTTCTAAGAAATTTTTAATTTCATGCATATGTTCAGGGATCATAGAGAATATAAAAAAATGTGTATTTGGGAATTTATTATGCATTTCTTCCAATTATTATCCATTCCAAATCCTACTCAAATGATTAGGTCCCACATTTTATCTTCCTAGATTCACATTGATTCTAAAATGGAATTATTGAAACAACAGAAGCCACCTGAAGATGCTTCCACCCAACATAATCTTTTTAACCAAGTATCATAAGGCTTGATGATCTATAAAAAGCTCAAATGGTGTGGTCAAAAGTTAATGCTTAAATTTTTATAGAGTAAACACCATTTCTAATGCTTCCCTCTCTATGGTCATATATTTTTTCTTTGTAGCTAACAATTTCTTACTTATAAAGTGTATAGGATGATCAACACACCATCACTTAGTTGTGCTAAGACAACTCCTAATGTGAAACCTAAAATATCCACATGTACATGGAATGGAGTATTTCAATCTATAAAAACTAAGATAGGAGATTTTACTAACCTTTGTTTGAGTTCAATAAATGTTATTTGACATTTTTGTGTCCATTAAAATTTTGAATCTTTGTGAAATAAATTTTATAACAATGCATATATGGTCACGTATCCTTTGATGAACTTTTTATAATATCATGTGTGAGCTAGAAAGATTCACACCTTTGTGGAACTTGTTGGAGGTGGCAACCCCACTATTAATACAAAGCCTAATCAACCATGATTACATCATTGCATATGATGTGACCTAATAGAACACTAAAATGTGTGATAAACAAGCATTTATTTAGATTCAATGTAATATGTAGGGATTGACAACATTCTATCATTAGGCGTAGTTTGGAAAAATGATCCTTGAACAAATATATGATAGCCTAATCATCCAAATAGACCTTTATAAAATCATGAATGAAATATTTAAACTACCACAACCCTAGAAAAAACTTATAGAGCATTATTGAGACCGAATTGCATTACCTTATATGAGAATATATCCCATTCCATTACAAAAGTCATTTTGGCTTGTTGTTCCTCTATGATAGGAATATGATGATATTCACATAATCTATTTGTGAATGAATATACCTCATGGCCTGTGATTGATTTAAGAACCTCATCTATGAAGGGTATGGAAAATGGATCATTAATTCAAGCATCATTCAGTGCATCATAATCCACACATACCTAAATCTCGTTGATCTTCTTTAGTTACACTACCATGGGACTAACCTAGTCTGCCTTTTCTATTGAATAGATGATGTCTACTTTCTGCATGTGATCTAACTCAACCTTCACTTTCATCTTCATATAGGGATTCGATGTATATGGGTGTTTTTTAATGGGTGTGGCCCACTCTTTCAATTCAATGTGCATCTCCCACAATGATGGATCTACACCTTTTAATTCTATGAACTTATTCAGAAAGACATCTTGATAACTATTAACAACTACAATGCCTCTAAAATCTCATTCTGAACCCAGTAATATCCCAAAGTCACAAGTTTAGGACAAAATCTATTCCTATATTTTACTCAATCTTCTTCAATGGTTATTTATATACTTTATTAGATCTAATGGGTAATGACTCTCACAGAGTTTATTTTCCTTCTCATTTTAGAATGTGTATATTATGCAGTCTTTCTTCTTTAGCTTATTCTACACTATGGACATTTGTTAGCTCTACTTATTTTGATGGTTAGAATAAGATTTATAAATCTAGATCTCCATCACTATCATTGGATTATGTTAGCTCATCCATAATTCTATTACATGGTTTAAGAAGAGATTTATCCTATTTAATGACCTTGTAATTATGAATCACTAGATGCAAATATCACATTGTTTATTGCTTTGATGATGAGTCAGTCACAGTTCCCAAATATTCCATCTAACCATAACATAGAAAAGTTTTCAATTTTTCAAACACATTGTGAACTACTAAATTTTCATCTTCAAAAATAAAAGTTTGGATAAAATATTATTGTACCTATGCCCAATGTTTAGTTTCCCTCCTACACTCTTGATTCATATACCATGCAGTTAGAAGTGGTGCTAACATGTGTATAAAAATATGCACCCAATATCTTCTCTCAACACCTTACATGGACCATATATCTACACATTTATGAATATGAAGTTCTAGAAATTAGCCTTATTTAAAGAATATCCACTCTATTTTAACAGTGAGGGGTAACTAAAATCATGCTTGTATAAATTTGAATGCTTCATCCCATTGTAATTATATTTTATATGCATTTACCACCATGTCACAATAATTCCCTTCAAGGCATAACTAAGTGCATTGAATTTTTTATCTATATCTGGTACATGGTGCTCTAACCTCAAGATAAAATATTTGAAATATTTTTTTGCAAAGTATTGTGGAATTTGGTATTGTGGTGAAAAATATTTGTAGAGTCCTTACCTCATGATCTCCCCTAGCCCAATTGAACATCTACTTGTATGAGTCACCACTTATTGAAGATGTTACTTCCCAAGGTAAGACACATTCTATAGTACTTTCTGTACAATCCATTGCTATTGAACTTATATCATATAGGAAATCTACATATGACTTAGTTGGAGATCACATAGATAAAGTACATCCTTTAATTTTAAAATGAGCTAGAGACTTTGTTAGAATTAGCTTATAAAAGAACTTCCTTATCATCTGTGATTGTATGTGTTACTCAAATTATGGTCTAAATAATTAATGTTCTGAAACTCACATAGCATTTTTATTTGTATCTACATTGACTTTGAATCAACTGTTACCACCATATAGATATGGTGACTTTGGTTCTTTTGTAATAATGTAGGGCTTATGTTATGATTTATTCAAGGGCATAACAAACATCTTATCACCTTAATGTGCTTCTAATTTATTATGCACTGTATTAATAGTCATTTGGCCATCATAAGCCCTTTTCTTACCAATCAAGGTAGGATAATGTGTCTCATCTATTTCATGTTAATGAACTCAAAATATTCTTGTAGATTTAGTTAAACAAATATAATTTCCACATATTCCAAGTGACCAATTAGATATCTCTCCCATAGTCTACAAGACTTAGAGTGATAAGACTATAGCTCAAGGTTGGTCTACCAATAGCCTTTCAAGTAGATCTAGGAATTATGTTGACACTAATTACAAATCCAAATACCATTTTAAGAATTTCATATCCTACAAACTCAATGTCCATTCATGAGTTAACATCCCAAAGTTTCTTTGTTTTGACATATGAAACCACCTTATCAGTATGTTGTTGTCATTGATATACAAAATTTATAAGATTATGAAAAATATTGGTAATGTTCTATGATATGTATTCATTATGAAGAGTACTAGGAAATTTCAATAAATATGTCAAAGCAATCACAACACCTTCTTGACTCATAATTTGTAAAATTTACCCATAGATTTTTCCATCAATAGTTGTGGTGTCTCCTTCTAATAAAATATGTTGTTGCATATCCTCAATAACCTACATATATTGATACATCAAGATATTTTATATAATAGGATTAGGACATCTATCCAATTACACTTTTTTGATTCCATGATCTTCTGACATTTCTAATGGAGGCAACCCTTACTCTATGCATTGTTGTCTTGTGACTGATTGCATGAATGCATTTTCCCTAGGTTTCACATTTATCATATTAAAATTATGCAAGTGGTTATCTTTCCTCTACATCTCTAATATTGGAAAATATTCAATCTGATGTTGTCCTTTAACTTTAAAAAAAAATAGTACATTTGTATTTGGGGATTAGTGTGGAAATTTCATGTGAAATAATTAAATTACACACACAAATAACATTGAATATGATGATGATCTTGTTGGTAATTATTTTTTTCAACCTTCCTAATATCCACCTTGATACCCTACTCTATATCCATTTACACCTATGGGATAGAATTCCCTACTTTGCAGTAGGTAATTATTATGCTATGATTATAAAGACATTTTTGGTGATATCTTCCTTTAGTTCTTGTAGATCTCACCAATTACCCTCATCATGATTTATCAATTTAAAAAAATTACATTATAAACTTTGGGATTTTTGGATGTATTATTGTAATAGATGACACTTTGATTTTGCATGTCCTACTACTCTAAATAGTTAATAGAATGATGTTTTGAGTTTAGGACAATAATTCCTATTATGCCTATCTTGACCACACTCTATTCACCATAATCCCAATTTAGGTCTATCACTTTCTTGCATCTCATCTATTATTTTAAGAAAAGCATCTATTTTTACCTCAACTTTGGAGTCATCAATTGGAGTATCTCCATAGCCCTCAATTTAATCAACTCACAGGGAAACTACTCAAGCATCAACCTTAGTCAAGAATTGGTAACATGCAATAGAAAATTAATTTTAGATTGTATGTCTTATACAAACTAGGCAGGCTTATCCTTTTCCTCCTTAATAAAAGAAATCTTGTTCATCATGTCTAAAAATATGTGATCATATTCCCATATGGATTCTCTGCTCTGCCATTGAATCTCCTTCAAATCTTGAATAGTTTGACTCAATCACTTCTTCATCTTAAATCCTACCATTAGCTACTCTTCAACTTGTTGAATATTTAGGAATTAACGTCCCTTTTATACATGAACCCCAAGGATCAACTTACTAAAGCTATTTTAAGTTTTCACTTATTTACATCTTCATAATTCACTCCTTAACCTACCATTTCATGTTGTAGGTTAACAAGTACTATTTAGGGTTAGTAAACCCATCATATTACATCAAAAAACTAAATATTACTATGTTAAATGCCATAGTTGGTGATTTTAATTATTACTATGAGATTTGGTGCACTATTAATTATGACTACAATTTATTGCGTACTAGTGACTATGATTACAGGTTTTTACACACTAAATTTTATAGGTGTCTTAAAACTAGTCTCAAAAGTGAATCCAATATCTTCTAGCCTTTTATTATCTATTAATTTATTAATCTCTGTATTAAGTCTAACAAATTTATCTATAAATGATTTAAATTACTTATACCCATCCCTTCCTTTGCACTTTGTAATTTTCTAACTAATGACAAATAAGGATGGAGGGATGTGTACTCAAGAAATGAATGATCTTTATATTCAACTTCTTCTATCTATGATCTTAAACCTATGATACTTATATGAATGTGCATGATCTTCTCCAAATAATATTCTTTCTTTGGTCCAAACAATATATTTCCTCTTAACTATGATCTACTTCTATCATTTAACTACTCTACTATTAACCTACTTTCCTCTTCTTCTTCACTCTACTCCATATCCTCATTATCATTATTTATTTATTCTTATTCTTTGGGCCCTTCTCTTCCCTACTCTATATACTCTTTACCTTCTCCACTTCCAACATCTTATGTAGCCTCTCTCTAAGATCACCTCTTTTCATCATCCTCTAATTTATACTACTCCTATTCATAGTTAAATATGGATTATTCATTTTATTCCATATTATTTACTATCACAATTATCTTTACAATCCCAAAAATTTCTTCTCACTCTGGCTCTTTACATTCTCCATATTTTAGGTTAAGGTTCAAGTTACTCTACTCAACTCTACATCATTCACTCATACATTGCATGCATCCCCATAATACTTAAAATGACTAATTCATGTTGGAAAGAATAGGCATTATCACCTTTTCTATAACCAACATCTTAATCATCGAAGGAACTTTCCACATATTTTACTGATAAATAGGTCCTACATAGCTTTGAAAGCCAAATATTCTTGTACAACAAAATATGTGATATAACCATTAATGGCAGTCTTGGCCCAATCATCTATTGCATGGATTCACTCAATATATATATTTCATATGTTTTATAATATTTATTAAGACCAAGCTATAAATTATATCCTTAGCTTAAAACACTAATACTCTAATCTAGATAACCACAAACATAATAACCTAGGCAATCCACACCTTAAGATTCCATAAATTTATCTTTAGATATGCTTTTAAATAATTTATTTAATAGTCTTGCCTATTCTTTTCACTTCTTCTTTTGAAAAATTTTGAATTCTATCATAAACCCATATTTTTATCTCTTTTCCCTAGTATCCATCTCAACATGTTTTAAAAAAAAGTTCCAAACTCACCACACCATTGTTAGTAGAGGTTCCTAGAAAACCCTTCAAAACATGCTAATGTAGGGATAGATTATACATGAAGTGATAAAAATAGATAAATAAATGAAAATTTAGATTTAATATATTCATTAATAGGAGAATTAGAGATGTATATGCTCAAAAACATAGATTTAATAGAATCAAAACAATGAATATAACTATATGATTAACATATTTAATCCAAATAGAGAATGCACTTTGCATAAAACAAAAATAAAACACACAAAATAAAATAATTTTAGAATGATATATATTAATCTCTATCACATCATAACCATATCCAAATAAAATTGAGTGTTATATATAGAGTTTTAAAAAGTGTTGCCACTTCATATTCGAGACTTTTGTTATGCCCAAAAGGAAGGAATTATGCTCACAAAGGATGAATACATATAAAAATATCTTCAAAATAAAAAATTATGAAATTCACACATATTTCCATCAATTATACTTCATGATTTTAGTAGGCCATCTATTAATCTCTACCTATAGGTCATCATGTTCACTAGTAACCATAGTGTATGTTGCAGTGGTAACCACACATGGATCAAATAAATAGGCATATTCACTAGCTATATGATCAACTTGATCTATAAAAATGATACCTACCAAATCATATGACATATTTCATATCAATGTATGGATGGTTGCATCTACCATAGCAAACCAATAGGCATCACATATGATAACACATTATGTGTGTATGCTAGAAAAAATATAGAATGACTATCAAATAAATATACATATATTTTAACTTATAGAATAATCATGCTCAATTATGGATACCACAACTTGAGCATCCCCACCAACATGCTATAATGCAAGCTGTCATGATGGTGGAACATATATTCTATCTCCATCCTCTCCACCTTGTGCTAGTGGTATAGAAATAGGGTTTCATGCTAGAACATGAAATAATACAACCCATCATGTATTATCCCAATATTGGGTATAGACTAATGTTCATCCTACATCATCACCATATGATATATGTCTAATAAGATCTCAATTAATCATAAGATTATGATCTAAATCTACACTTGTAAACTGTAGCCTCGAGCCAACTTTGATAGTTGCTCTAACATTTCATGTCCATAGATAAGGAGCTAGAGGCACATCTTGAGTCAAAACAAACTAATGGGTTACTTTATGATGCTAAAACCTCTCATACACATTTTAAAATAAATATTGTATCCACATGCTAACACGTATGTGTCTCAACTCCTGATCATCATAGATCCATGTCACATATCCTAAAAATGTATCCATTGAATAATATAAGGTGTTAATAAGTCTAAAACAACTCTATACACCATAACACTTAGTAATCTGTTGGGAATGGAAACCTAGAACCACAAACTTGGATCTGATTCCAACTTGTCAGGATCTTGTTCCTCAATAAGAGCATAATATGATTACCTTGTATAAGCAACTAATCACGGAATTATACCATAATTAACAAGTAACTAGAATTCACAAATGACACAGAATATGAGAGACAATACACAATATTGTATTAATACTCATGCTAGAAGGAAATACAATGAAGATGCCACAATCTTCCACACCTCTCAGATGTACAGATCTCTTTCCTTCAAGAGTTCACTCTCCTACCAAAAATGGTTCCAACACACAACTCAAACACAGAGTTGGTGTTCACCTCCAACCAGTCAGTAATAACCCTACCAGTACACAAGTACTCAAAGTACTTCAAGTAGATCTCCCATGAACCTGCAACTCAAATGATCTTACTTACCATGTATAACTTCTATCTGATCTTGCAAAACCCTACAAATCACCTATTCTTAAAATTGCAAGGATCTCTTCCTTGCCTTAATCCTTAATTACAATACATGCCAATGAGTCTATAAATAGATCCCATACTAAACAATAACTTAGACTTCTAATTTATAATAATTAGACACACAGCTCCAAGACCAAAAAAAGTCTTTACATACAAACAATCGATTCAACAAACTAATTGTTCATGCAATGAATAGTTCTGGAACTGCACAGGCGACCGACGTCAGTCCCTATTTGCCTAGAGATGACTGATGTCGACTGACTCCTGCTGATGTTGGTTTCCCTTCTGTTCACCACTGACCGATGTCGATTGTGCTATTGACGCCAGTATCCCTAGAACTCAGCAACCTCTTCCATGTTTGCAAATAGTGAAGCTTTTAGCTCCACAACCTAAAAATCTCCCGCTTGGAGATAAACAACTGCACCTGTACTTGTACCTATACACTGTCTAGTTTGTTCCCTGGCTTGTATCCTTCTTCAAGATCTCTCTTGAAGACCAACCACCACAAATCATGTGGTGCACCTCTTATCATCCAAATCACCTGCCACATCTGCATCTACAAACCCATGTACAAAATAACTTGACCCTGCATAGCATGTATACCTGCTGCTGGTCCCTCTCAGATACCTGAGAATCCACTGAACTGCCCTCCAATGCTTCTTTCCCGGATTGGCTCCAAACTTGTTGACAACTCCCACTACTTGGGAAATCTCAGGTTTAGTACACATGTACTCAACCTCATCATGTGAATCAAGACACTATTCATAAAACTATCCAACCATCGGCGTGCTAACTGGTCTCACACAATCATCTGGAGATAAAATCAACCTGTGACCTTCCATGTCTCTAGAACACACTCATGCCAAAGAATCTTGCTGCTCCTATATTCCTCATGACACACATCTAAACTAACTTTACCTTTAGTTCATCAACTCCCTGTATGTGTAACCCTGCAACAAGCACACAGTATAGTAACATGATAATGTAGCTAATATTATCCAACCTGGTAAAGAGAAACACAATGGTCAAACCTCCATTGTCTTGCAGCTTACTCAAGACCATATACCCTGGCCTTCCATCTCATGTGTCCATTCCTGCTCTTCTTTATCCTGAACATCCATTCGTCTCTCAGTGCTTTCTTCCAGCTGGCAACTCCACCAAAAAATTCTCGTTTGGTTCTTCTCCAAGGAATCACATCCTTCATCCATGCCAAGCTCCCACTATTTCCTGGATCTACCTGCTCTGCTTCTTTAATAACTTCCTGGTTCTTGACCATTAGTGAGCAATAAGTAGTGTAAAGAAGGGAAATGATGAATTTTGAGGCTTACTTACCCTTTAAGTCCTCCATATGGGCACTTGAGACTCCTTAACAACTTGCTGTCCACCCAAAATCCATCTCAGTGACCGATGCCAGTCACAACTCAGTCTACACCCGACCAATGTCGGTTCCATGCAACTACCTCATTGCTGACATCAATTCCCCCTGACTGACACTGATGTTTATGGTCCCTAAGTCACTGACGTCGGGCTTCACATAGCTGACATCGGTCCCTATCTGGACGCCGACGTCAGTTTTCTAATCGACGTCGGTCTCTGTGTTTTACTTGTGAGCAATGAATTCTACCTATGAGATCCTTTTGGATCAAACCCTTGTCCATATCAACCTTGCTCTGCTCAAAATTTCTTAGCCCCTTGTGCTGATCTCTATCCGTCATCTTCTCCTTGAAAATGAAGGCTTTCCTGTTCTTGTCACTAACATCGGACTTCTCAAGAAACGTCACTTTCTTCTTTTGCTTACAAAGATCTCGATCCATGATTTTCAAGTCCAAAAGCATACCCTTTGACTCAAGAACATGCATCCCCTTCTTATTCATGTGACCAAGCCTATTAAGCCACATCTTTGAATATACGGCTGAAGTAGATAAACCAGAAGGAGAATCAGTAATACAAGTAGATAGATAAAGCGTACCTACTTTCTTACCTCTTGCTACAACAAGTGCACCCTTGGTAACCTTCCAAGAGTCCACTGTGAGAGTTACTATGCAACCCTCATCACCCAACTTTCCAACAAAAATCAAATTCCACTTTAGGATTGGGATATGCATGACCTCCTTCAACACCCATGTGTTGCCCGTCTGCAATTTCAGTTTTACTTTCCCTTTGCCAACCATTTGACAAGGCTTACCATCCCCTAAATAAATTTCTCCAAAGTCTCCAAAGACCTTAACATGGAAAAATACTCTATTTCAAGCTGTATGGAAAGAGGCAACAGAATCTATAAGACAAGATTCTACTTTATCCAAGGAACATCCCAGAGCATCCTGTGAAACAACACCTGCAACATCTACTTTTTCAGTTCCTTCATGTTGATCTTCCACCAACCAACAATTTTTATTTACCTACTCTTTCTTTTCATAACACCATAATTGACCATTCATGTTTTTCAATTCCTCCATTCTTAGTGTACTTTCTTCTGCCATTGCTATACTCCCACTCAATCAGAAACCCTTGAGAGTGACCTGTAATCAAACACAAACCTGCTCCCTGCAACCTTAGCTCTGATACCACTTGTTAGGAATGGAAACCTAGAACCACAAACCTGGCTCTGATTCCAACTTGTCAGGATCTTGCTCCTCAATAAGAGCACAATATGATTACCTTGTATAAGCAACTAATCACAGAATTATACCAGAATTAACGAGTAACTAGAATTCACAAATGACACAGAATATGAGAAACAATACACAATCTTGTATTAATACTCATGCTAGATGCCACAATCTTCCACACCTCTCAGATGTACAGATCTCTTTCCTTTAAGAGTTCACTCTCCTACCAAAAATGGTCCCAACACACAACTCAAACACAGAGTTGGTGTTCACCTCCAACCAGTCAATAATAACCCTACCATTACACAAGTACTCAAAGTACTTCAAGTAGATCTCCCATGAACCTGTAACTCAAATGATCTTACTTACCATGTAGAACTTCTACTTGATCTTGCAACAACCTATAGATCACCTATTCTTACAATTGGAAGGATCTCTTCCTTGCCTTAATCCTTAATTACAATACATGCCAATGAGTATATAAATAGATCCCATACTAAACAATAACTTAGACTTCTAATTTACAATAATTAGACACGCAGCTCCAAGACCAAAAATAGTCTTTACATGTAAACAACTGGTTCAACAAACTAACTATTCATGCAATGAACAGTTTTGGAACCACACAGGCAACCGACGTCGGTCCCTGTCTGCCTGGAAATGACCGACGTCGGCTGACTCCTGCCGATGTTAGTTTCCCTTCTGTTCACCACTGACCAACATCGGTTGCACTACCGATGTCAGTATCCCTGGAACTCAGCAACCTCCTCCATGTTTGCAAACAGTGAAGATTTTAGCTCCACAACCTAACAATCTCCCACTTGGAGATAAACAACTGCACATGTACCTGTACCTATACACCGTCTAGTTTTGATCATCATAGATCCATGTCACATATCCTAAAAATGTATCCATTGAATAATATAAGGTGTTAATAAGTCTAAAACAACTCTATACACCATAACACTTAGTAATCTCCTTCATGGTAGGATCCATTGAGTTGTGAATATGTATGGATGAGCCCAATCTTGAAGATAACCACCAAAAGGATGCATAATGGTAATATGATCATTGGCCCATACATGTAACAATGTAGTAATACCAAGACCACCTCCATGAGCTTTCAAGATATATATACACATCTCTTGATATAATTTGGTTAACATATTATGTCCCTTTGGATATCTGGTGTGACTCTTCTTAATAAATTGAACAATGTGGTACATATGATAGGATATGTCCACAATCCATCCATCATAAATATGAATGATGTTATTATACAACATATAAATTTATGCAATTGTCAAACATTTGATCATATAAAATGCTTTAGTAGTATAGTACCACCTTTTTTAACACTTCCAATTCTACTTGTCATATACCTATGTGCTCATCACATATACTCTAAACCCATAGAATCCATCACTATGGGCCTCTCTCTAATAATAGGAATTCATAAAATGTGCCACACATCCTCCAAGGTGATGGTCATCTCACTTATTTCAAACTAAAAAGTACAAGTGTTTGGATTTCATTACTCTAATGATGTTATCATCAGTGCATAATGTATGAAATCTAGCCTTGTCGATAAACATGTGCCAAACTAGACTCCTCCAATATCTAACATCAACATCTTCCTAACCTAACTCTAATTGAGTACTCATATGTCTACCAAATGAAAACTATTGAGATTGTAAGTCATGCTAAAAAATATAAAAACACACAAATTTTAACCAGTCTTTAACTTTAGTACACAAGCAAAAACATTAAAAATTGGTCAAATTTTCATATGAAAATATCACTCAACACAATATATTATTATAAAAAAATGTGAACAATAACATCCAACATAGGATAATATCATCCATAACTATATGGTATTGTCCCAAAAGGACAAAAATACCATATTCTAATTTCTCACAACCAAAAACTCAAAATAGTCAAATTTCTAAAAATTCAAAGTTCTCTAAAATAATGATTACTAAATGTCATCTTTACATTAAAAATTCATAATAATAAACCTACCAAATCACTATTTGTATCCATATCAGTCATAATGTGCAAGCACTCAAATTTTAATGGTAATGTAGGTCATCAAATCAACATCTCAAAACACTCAAATCTCAAATCTTAATAAATGAATCTATGTGAAAATTAAATAAATAAACTAATTTTCACTCTTTTATCTATTTTTGAGTTTAATTCTATCAATCTAATTTATTATGCCTAATGCATGATTAATTTTATTAACAAATCTAATATTTGGAAAGTGATATCTCAAGTTATAGTCATCGAAAACATGTGTTTTAATTTTCATCAAGAAACACATGAAATTTATTTCCTCATCATAATGTTACTCTCTTATCATATCAAATTCAAAAATGGGTCAATTTCACACTTAGCGATATAAGCATAATTGTATTTGAAAATTTTACTCAATAATAAAATGCAACTAGTCACTATTCTATCGCTCACAATCTATTGTAACTAAAATAATGTAAATATTCGAATCCAATATATAATATTATAGCATTTATAACAAATCTATTATTTACAACTTGCCATATATTTTGAGTTGATCAATTCACTACTCTAATCATTCACCTCAAAATGGGGGAAATCATGGAACACATATCTAAACATTTCTAAAAAAATTATATTCAATCACTTATCACATCATTGTTCAACCATAGAAGTTCAAATATTGGTACAATAATGAGGAACTTTCCATGCATATATACTTAGAACTAGAAATCACACATCACAAATTTCAAAAATAATACACATTACAATTACAAAACTAACAAAAAGTTAAAAAAATCAAATTATTGACACAATCATAGTTTCAAACATGGAAAAAATAGTTATTGGCACATACTATGGGGGCATATGCCATTTCATATACACTCATACTTTAGTTTCAAAGAGTAAATTCAAAAAGTTTCAAATCTCAAAACAAAACTCATAATGAGGATCCACATATAGTTTCAAATTCTATAATTAAAATGGGGCATAATCTAGTTTTATGCCACATTATTTATTTAATGAACATGGTAAAGTATGGGTGTGATCAATTATCTTGTGATCATATTTTTAAATACCATGATATACTAGGATTTTATAATTGAATCTACAAGCCTAGTTGCATAGTGCATGAATTGGAGTCACTAAGCACTCCAACACAATGTGTATGATTTCATTATTATTTCAACCCATTTTCATCTTGGGGTTATAAATATTAGTGGAATTAAGTTCAAATTTTAGATCCTTCAATGGGTATTATTCATTCTATATATTTATAATTTAAATTTAGGCTTGATCACCCCTAATTACCTAGTTTTAAACATAATTTCCCTGGACACAATTTACTATAGTCAAAACATTAAGGTCTCAACATCCCTCAATTCTTATACACATCCCATTACCACTTGAAATCTTATTCATCTACCTGGCTAGGAAATGAATATATGCTACAAGTCCTTTTCTTCTCCATTGAAATTATACTTCTCCATGACACGCATACAGGTGTAGTTTTCCCTTGACTGATATTTACATATTTAATTTTTAGTTATATCTTTCATTTATCTTGAACAATGATAGCATATTATTTCATACATTTCATTTTTCAAGAATAAATTTGATCACCATGGCACATGATACATTTACATGACAACACATTCAAAGGAGGTTTGACTTCTCTTTTCCTTTTTTATCTAGTATTTTTAGTTCCACTAAAATTATATATTAAAAGGGGTCAAATGTAGACACCAAAATTCGTCACAACACTTTTTTTTAAAATTTATAATAATTACTTTATTTATATAGGTGTTGGACAATAATTAAATACTTAATGGTGCACTTTTCTTATATTTTCCTCTTTCACTTTATGACTTGATTTATATTTCCCCTTTCACTATATGATCCTTTATGACTTGATAAACCATATTTTAATTCTTTTTAAGTCCTCTCTTAAGTCTTTGGGTTTCATTGTAATTATTCTTAAACCATCTTTGATTCTTTTGAGTTTATTAACCCCTCCTCAAGTCTTTTTTAATTCTTTATAAGTCAGCCCCTTTGTGTGCACCACTAAATTTTAATTAAAACTCTAAGAATCCATATATAATAAAATCTATTACGAGAAATTCACTAGAAAGTGTTCTCATACATGTGATACAAACTAAATATATTCATGAGCAATCACCAGGGAAATACAAGCAAACACTCTTATAATATAAAGCATTATCACACTTTCAAGAGCTATTCAAAGTAATATTACATAAATATATATTCTGAATTTCAACTACACTCACACATGCTAAGGGTGAACTAGGAGAAAAAAATATATAGCTTTAAATATCATTATATATCCATAAATTAAGAACTGCATCGACATAAGGTCCATTTATATAATGTAGGAAAAACTCAGTTACTTAGGGTTTCTGAGGCTAGCTCAATCATTTCCACTACCCCACTCTCCCCCTTTCTTGTCATCTAATCATTTCTCTAGTGCATGTATATGAAAATAGGGTTTTGATATTACAGGTTCACATGCACATGAAATAGAGATTGAGAAAATGGAAACAAACATTGTTGAATGTTTCACATCTCTCGAGCAAGTTTAAATCTTCACTATCAAAGGATAGATGTTTGAGTCAGTTGATCATGTATTAAGCTCAAAAAAATCACTATTTCTAATGAAATTAAGTTACAAAAAGTTCACGTAGCCTTCACTCAATCTATAAACCTACAAAAATCAGGGAAGTATAGTGAAACAAGATAAGTATTTTTCTATCCCTTTTCTTTACTTAGTGTGTTTGTCTAACTTACTTATCACGAAATGTATTTATCAAAACTATATTATATTATTTATTTTTAGTCAATTTACAAGTAAATCAACATTCTAATAGCTTATCTAATTTATGATTAATATTACATCAATTCAATTTTAGATATTACACATACAACCTTGGCCACTAAATTTATATTAGATCAAAACCAGTATATACCACTTAACTAACCAAACAACTATTATCCCATGATATATGGAGACACATTTGAAATATGTGAAAATGGAAGAAATGTGTCAACCAAAAACATATGATGTCAATCAAGGTTCAACCAAAAATTTTATAACTAGGGTTTAAACAAAAAATTGAAAACAAGTTCAAAAACACAATTTACATTTATTATGTATTTCATATGGAATCATGAGAATCACATAAATCTAGCCAACCAACTATTAGACATTATATGGGATAGGTTTCAGCTTATTTAAAAAAATAATTTGTAGTAACCTAAATATGATCATGAATACTTAATCAAGTTAGTTTTGGATCTTTTTAACTTTAATTAACTTGCATAATTAATATATACCTATTTTGATACTTTAAATTATCCTAAACACATATGCAGACCTATTTTTATTTATTTTAAACTATTATCTATCACCTACGAAAGTATTTTGATTTCTAAAAATACCCTTCAGAATTTGTATACCGAAACCTAAATCAAACGTATCACATATTTACCTCATGGATAACAACATCCAATATGGATAATATTTAGAGTCATTCCTATCCCTATGGGATGTTTCTATCTTAAGATCTCTAATGGGCACATTTTAAAATTAAACCCTCCCTTACCTTGTATTCTATGTTTTTAGGATTTCTAGTGTGTGGTTTCCCATTTTGGATTAATATAAAAGCACAATCAAGTGACTTATTATTTCACTTCAAAAATTTAATACATGGATTTATTTACATTGTTTTACATTGATAAAAAAATTCCATATTCTTTCAAATTTTAATTATAAGCATTTCAAACACATCCTTAGCTAAGTCAAAAAC
This sequence comes from Torreya grandis, assembly GCA_037957365.1. NCBI lineage: Eukaryota > Viridiplantae > Streptophyta > Pinopsida > Cupressales > Taxaceae > Torreya > Torreya grandis. The sequence goes on along the minus strand of JARHVA010000007.1, from coordinate 3,139,435 downwards.
CTGATTTATCTAGTCCTCATGATCAAGTATTCAAGCCAATTTTATATTCATTCGTATCATCAAAGGAACATAATTTCACAAATAAATATAAGTGGGAGAACTATTTGGGATTGATTCCCTCATATTATTGGATACGTAGGTAACATTTAGTCATTGTGGAGGTGATTGGGATAATCTTAGCCTAATTACACTCCACTTTTTCTATTTTCAAGTTTTCATTAATAGATAGCCTATTAGGGTTTCAAACTTTCAAAATATATTTATATGTCTTCCACACATTTCTAAAAGTCAAATTTGTGGATACATACACAACTTAAACTATCACAAGTTATCATTATATACTTTCCCCTTTTTAGAAAAAGACATGATCAACTAAGTAGGAAACTAGTGAGAGTCAATTACGTCCTCAATCTATTGATCATATCCTTCAACAAATTTAGTTCCCACTTATAGCCACTTTTAATCATAGTCCATGATTTATTGTTTTTATCGTCTCTAGGTCAACATAGCTAACATGAATTTAAAAAACTAAGTTTGTTTATTAAATTTACCTCTATCCTTCTTTCAATCATTAGTACTTTATCGAATTCAATATGTACCTTTATTCTACTTATTGAAAGTATGTTTCCAAAATTTTGAGTTATTTTATTTAATTTATCTTAATTAGGGTCAATTCACTATTTATTTCAATTTTTGATTAAAAAAATATTAATGAAATAGTTTATTGTTTGATTATTGTCAAACCCTATGTTTCACTTAGGGTTAAAACTTTATAGGGTTTCAATTTTTTCTAGGGTTTAGATATATATTTTTTAATATTTGACATTAAAATAATTTTCTTTCAATATTGGATCTAATTCTAACACTAAAAGAACTTATTTTCAACCTCAGTTATAATTTTTTGACACTAGAATCACTTTTTTTTAACCTTAGTTATGATATGTCAAAATGAAATTATCTCCTTTTGATATTAGATTTCATAAGAATTTATTAATCTCCATAAACCAAAAAAATATTTTTTTCCCTAGTATTTCAATTACTCTCGTTGTTTGTAATATATTTTCCATGTCATTTTCTATGCAATATAAAAATCTTACTTCTCATTTTTCCTTTAAGGTGAAGTGCTAGATTAATTGGAACTCCTATAGAAAAATTTCAAGTTCCTTTGTCCTATTACATAATAGATGATATAGATACTTTTGATGACTATGATAAGATAATTATCCAACATTCTACACAAGTGTCATTAATGTAAGTTTTTGTCAAGTCAAGTATAACATGGTATCAAGAGAATTAATATATTCCAAATTCTAAATTGATCTATTTACACCCTCTTTATGGAGATATTATGACCATAGAAAGTGATAAGACTCATGCACCTACTAATAATACCTTTAATCCTATTGATGCAAAATAATTTGGTGAATAGTTATATACCCATCCTGATGACATTAACTCTTTGCTATTTTTAGGTAGAAAAGAATAAAAGAAACATAATAATGCCATTAAATTTAAATAAAAAAATGGTTATGTTTAACAACCTCTTATAAATACTACCACATGTGTTTCTACTAATATTGTTGATATTATTATTACATCCATACTTGTAGATTTGGGGGGAACACAAGGTCTACAATATATTTTATATGCATATGCCTAACCAAATGACTCATATGATAACTTTGATAACTACACATACTAATTCACATACCTTACCTCTTGCATAATACCTTGACAAAATATTTGAATTTTTTCATGATAAGGTGTTTCACTTGGAAAAAAATATACCAAAAGTTATAGAATCATTAGACTCCCAATAGTTAACTCATAATCCATTATCACCATACCATTTACCTACATGATTTGTAACTCCTAAGATTCACTATATGAGGCTATATGAGATCCATAACAACATCTCAGATATTTTCACACATGTTTGGATTATGATTTTAATGATAGATTAATAAGTTATTTCTAAGAATATTTAAATATTATGCCTTGAATTTTTTTATGACCTACCTATTCCATCAATCAAAGCATTTAATCCATTACTAGATTGATTTCTTAATAATTTTGATATTAAAATTGATAAAATTATTTATTATGCACAAATTTCTAAGCTTTAATAAAGGGACTAATAAGCCTATCAATGATTATGTACTTCATTACAAGATCATGTTTGTAAGCATGACTAATACCTTGGTAGATAATAAATTATAATATTTTTTCAGAAAATGTTTGAATTTCACCTTTGCACAAGTCAATTATTTTCTATGAATTTAGATCATTTTAAGTGGTTTTTCATATAATAAGAGATATAAAATTCAAACTCCCTTATTTTAACAAGCTCAAGTATGTCCAAAAAACTACTTCAACTTCTACAACAAAGTTTCAAAGAAAACCTTATTACAAAATTAAGGTAGTAAATACTAAAATAGATGCAAAGATCATAATTAATGTTATTTATTAACCTTATAATGATATTTTTTAAGAAGATCAACCAAGAGGGAATGTTTATATATTATCAAAAATAGCTCATGAATTACTTGAATGTATCTCATTACTTTTCCTCCACCATTTTAAATTAACATGAGCAAATCCCAATGTATAAATTTTGATAATAATGCCTATGTTGATTACCATATATGAAATGGTAATTAAAATAACACATGTTTCAATATAAAGCACCTTATTAAATATCTCATGGAAAACCATGTCATTGAGCTAAGCACTCTCACGAAGGAATCTAAACATCAACACAATTAAAATGTTAAATTTAAATTTTCTAGTGAACCGTTTAGTAATCATAATAGATATAAAGATAAATCATTAGTACATAATAATTACAATACTTATCCACCACCTAATTTATATTACCATCCATTGGATGGAATATTGTACAATTGTTTAAACTGCAAAGCCAAGTCCTAAGATTACTTTTGATGATAGTGATAAAGTGGATGATGATTTTGATTTTCAAGTCTTATGTATATAATAATTTATTAATCAAAAACTTATCCATATATTGATATTTTATAATAGATCAAGTGATAATGCATGAAAAATGACATTACTTCATTCAATGGGTTACACACAACATGATATACAAGTAAAAACCAAATATGTCAACACATTCAATAAAAAACAAAAAACTTGTAATCACCTAAAATTGGAAATTGGATGTTACAAGTGTTTCTTGAGTTACCATATTCCTTGATTAGTACTAGACCTATCATATATCCTTAGACACATTTCTCCAATAATTGAGTAGACCATAGTCACCTACAATCAGTCAAAATATAGTCCCAAAACTATCTTCCCAAATCCCAACCCAACTTATGTTAGAAGTAGAAATTGAGATGGGGGAGTGAATTAGTTAATAATATATATTAAATTCAATTCATCATTCTAAGAATAATTCATTCACATAAAAATCAATGGATACACAAATAACCACACAAAAATATCACAAGAGAACACAAGAGATATGTGGAAAACCCTCTTGGGGAATAAAACCCACTGAACCATGCATATGGAATATAGTCCTGTAATTTCAAGATCCAAAGTTTAGTGAATCACAAAATTCACAAGGATCTCCAACCCCCACCTAATTAAGCACCCACTCAACTAGTCTTCTACAAGCTCTATCTTGTAAGGAGGCTCCAACCCCCTAGGTAGTTTGGCACCAAATAAGTCACCTATGATATAAAATCACCTTATAATTAGTATTTATAACTCAAATGATGATGACCTACCTTGTTTTCACTCTTAACCCTTCAATATCACTCAAATAGCCTCTTAGGTTTAAGTATTCAACATGCCTCTTCTAGGCTCACTAGGTCCATTGACCTTATCATACACCTAAAAAAGATATGTTAGATAGACATGTTTGATAATCTCATCCCTTTTATGGTCCTCAATTACCTGATTTTTCTCCTCCAAGAGCTATTATTCTTTTCTTGTATATCTTATCTTATATCTAGCATAAACAAGCCAATTAATCCTTGCTTATATACTAAACACTTCTTACCCATCTTGGTTGGACAATATAATTTACACACTTAAATTAATATTATAATGTAATTTAGAAAATTTTACCATTATTAACCAACCACTCTTTTGTTAGGTCATTACCTTATTATCCTAAAACTTTAATTAGGCCATAATGAGACCTAAAACAATTAGACCTACCCATTCACATGTTACCACTTGGACCCTTAGAAAAAATTCTTATCTTAACCAATGGATAGAACACTTAATAAACCCCTATATTATACCATTAATAATTTCACCTTGGTTCCTCAAATCCATTTGGTCCATTTCACTACTTGGACCCACTAATTAGGTTTACTCGCTTTTTAGGCCTTTTCACTGCCAAAATTCTATCAAATATATCTGAAGCATACAATCAAATTTCTTAAACAAACCACTATATATATATATATATATAATTAATGACCTAAAAAATCTCTTCATGTCTATTATGCATCACCACCCCAGCCAAAGGGCCTCAAACCAACTCTTGTAACATGACCACTCAAAATGATCAAACATAGTCAAAGTATAGTCAAGAATTCTTGACTCTCCAAACTTGAATAGGGACAAAATAATATTATAAAATAATTATAAATAAACTTTTAGAGCTCCTTAACATCTTAAAACTCATTATATTATTCAACTCTTTGCAAAACACCTCTAAATTATCTCTGCAAAATGACTACTCAAACTGCCTGTAGCCTCCAAAAACATAGTCATGAAGAACTTTGTCATTAGTACTTGAAAGGAAAATTTAATGACATATCATGAATATTAATAGTTTTTATGTTGTCTCTATATCATTAAAAAATTTATATATCTCTTTTTATGGCATCAATCATTGGTCTTACACACCAATCTCTCAAGCTACTCTCTCACAATCCTCACACAACTTGACAAGCCATTTTGGCTTCCTCATTACAACATCTTAAAGTTATATATCCATAATATATAAAGAATTAAAAAATCATATATATTTAAAAAAATATTAATAAGTTCATTGGATACATTTTAACTTTGTCATAGTGTCTCACACACTTCACTTCACATGGCAAACCTAGAGCAGTCAAATTGTCTTAAGACAGTCCTGGTGAACATGAATTCTCAAAATTGTAGGGACACTTTATTAAACTTCTAGGGAATTTTGATGATCCTTATACATACTTATATAAACTTTAAACATAAATTTATATAGGTTAAATAGAAAATTTGGAACACATAGATCATTCTTGAAAACATACTCTTTCACTGTCCATCTCCACTTAGATAGGTCAACTTGAGAACAAATTCTTGATTGTGTATGAGAATTTAAAAAAATTATAAACCAAGGGAACATGATTCATATATCTTGATCAAATACCCCAAATTATTTTATCCATTCCTAATCACCTAAAACACATCACTAAACTCTTTCTCACTCTAACTAATTTTTCTCACTATTTTTCACTCTTATCCAATTTAGCAATAGGTCATCTTCCATGATCAAAATAGTTGACACAAATGATTTAAATTACAAAAATAAAATCATGGACATAAATAATAAGTCTTGAACTTAAACCTCCATTTATTTGTATGTATTGACCTGGTCAACATTACCTATAACATCAAATTCTTTAGAAATAAGGGTTTTTATATAGGTTTTACTCTTTTCCATGACACACCACTACCACCTAGAGATGCCTAAATGAGTAATATACAAAATCTAATCATAAAAATAGATTCAACAAACCATTTTGGCACTTTCTAGAAAGATATTTACCATTGGGTAAATTGAGTGTTTTGTGAGGATCTTAGACAAGCTAACCTCCTTAGTGATTGTTCATACAAATATATCCTGTAAATGTCAGAATAATGCTTATAAATCCTTTTAGGATACATTTACATCTCTCCCAAAAGTCTCATCTTCCCATACAACTATCACACATGCCAATGAGTACCTAAACTTCCTTCTTGAGCTTGGAAACCTTCATTTTGCATACACAAGAGACCTTCAAATGTATTTTTGAGATTTATCCTATAATACATGACCTAAAACTTGGTGAAAATGATTGAAAAAACCTATCAGACCTTGATTCATGCTAACATGTGTTTAAACACCTTGACCACTCATTAGACCACTCTAGGTCTTTATGCATGCTAGGCCTTAAACTACCAATTGCATGTTGACCCTTGAACACACTTGGGAACATATTATATTGTTCTCAACAATTAATATACCTTAATACAATTCTCACACAAGTATTATTACCTTGGAATTTGATCCTCATCCTCCATTTAGCCTCACTAGGTGTCTTGGCACACTAGGTCTTCAACTGCAAGACACTTTAGGTCTTGGAATATGACATTATCACCAATGTAAATGATATAAAAACTTCATCTACAGTCTTAGATAACCTCTCATGTGCTCTCACACTACTAACCTTGCTCACATAGGTCTCACACTTCACTTCTCAACATGCTACTAGACCTATTCCATCATACTAGGTCTCTCATGCAAGGATTTAACCTCAATACCTAATTTTCCTATCACTATAGATATACTTTCCACTTACCTCATATGTATAAAAAATATTCTCATATTATCTACCACTTATTTCTCACCTTCAATCGCATACATCTCTGTATCAACATCACTATGCCTCTATAAGCTATGTTCATACTTCAAGAAACTAGACCATTAACTAGACCTACTAGGTACTGCATCTTCTTGAGACCTTCTTGTTACTATATATGAAATTTAAAACTCATTTAACATGCCAGACCACATTTTTACTATGCTAAAGTACTATACACATCTTCTTATAATGGTTTTCATATCACAACATAGAACCAAGTTCTTATGCATAACTCAAGAATCTACTAGGCTATGCTTTAGTCATCATGAGTACTTACCATGTCTCTTCTCAAAAGCACCTTTGTGACATCAATAAACTTTAAATAACTTTGACATTAATGAAAGCCTTAATGATACAAACATACCAATGTAGACATACTTCAATAACTTTCTTATTAGTCTACCAAGTGGACATTAATGCCACATTTGGGACATTATAACCCCATGACACTAGTGTCTCCAAATGGGCAATACTGTCCTTAGCCCCAAATCTTCCCAATAGATGATTTTTCAAATGTGTGCCCTTATTAAAGTCTAACTAACCATATTTTATTATCCTTATAAGATACATAACTCTATAAATATAATTCTAATTAACATTTATTCATTAGATAGAAAATAGTTGCAAAAACACAATTAAAACAAAGACAAGTTAAGCAAAATTAAGGTATTTGATCTTATTCTATCATAATTTTTCATACTACCATCTATAGAATCCCTAAGTCTAGTTTCCAAATATTTCAAATCTAAATCACATTCAAGGCATTTAAGTCCACTCACATACTAACATTCACTTATAGTTGCATCAAGCATTAGGTGGGAGAACTACATCAGGCTTGGTCCCTCTTCAAAGTTTTGGTATGTAGGTAAATTTCTTCACAACAAGGTTTTGAGGATGTCCATCTTATCCTAATAATGAACACATAATTAATTCTCATGCCATACCTTCAAAGAGGATTAGGGTTTGCACACTAAATCAAGTTTTCTAGGCACAACACAAAGCTCCAAATTTCATGCACACAAGAACATGACCTAAAAACATAGGCACATGTGCTTCCAAAAAATAGGAATAATCCTACAAAGGGGAAATTAGTGCCACATTTTGGATACTACACAAATATGGTACTACTATACATATAGGGTGCTACTGTCTAGTGAGTAGATAGACACTAGAATCCTATTGATGACACTCAAAATTGTTAAAAACTCAACTTTCAGGACCCAAATCATTTGTGACAATAACTTTTTAGATAATTCTATATTTATGCCTATTTATTACTATTTATAAAATTTCAAAGAAGGTCAAATGCTATAACAAATTAGTACCTAATTATTGTAATTTATTTAAATAATTTAGACATCTTACCCTTTTAATCTAAACATACTATTTACATAGTTAAAACCTAAAAGGTTAAATTATTTGGTAAACATGTTTTGATTTGAATATTGCATAAAAACCTAATTTGCATTAATTCTAATTTTTGTGAAATAAAATCGAGGATGCATATTTCTATTTTTTAAATTTTTTTAGATAACCTAAATAATTAAATCAATTACATATTAGGATTTAAATTTATTTAAATATAATATGAATTTGTTGTAAAGAAACCCTAGATTCCAAAAACCTTAACCCTTGACAATACAAATTAGGGTTACAAATTCTTATTTTTTAATTTTTTGTGCATAACCTAGCCCATCTAATGATTACCACATTAGGGTGTCATCTATTTAAATTTTGTTTAAATATTTGATTAACTTACCCTAATTCACAACCCTAATAATACAAAACCCTAGGGTCTATACTTCTAGAATTAAAGTTTTAGATTCACATTTATTCTATTAGGGATGGTAAAAACATTCCACCAAGCCAAGATCTGAAGAGTTATTAGCAAGAATATAAAAAATGTAGTTATAAAAAAATGAAATGCAACATAAATAGAATAAAATGATTATTTAGAATATGAGATAATGATATGCTAGTACAAAGCTAATCACTTACTTATATAAGCAAGTTAAAATACCAAACTAGCTAAACTAACAAATATGGGATAAATCCTCATATAGGAAAAACCCACTACAAGACAAAATAGCTAGCTAATAGACTAGAAAACATGATGAAATTCATGAAATACATAATCTAACAACCCTCAAGTGAATCTAAGGGCTAACAAAATCCAAAAAAGAAATAGTAGCATATCTATAGAATGTGTCCTAACAACAAACCTTGATAAGGTAATCAGTACAATATTGTTCCCATGAAATAAAGAAAGATATAAAATATATAGGAAATAAACCCCACCTCCCCCCCCCCCCCCCCCCAAAAAAAAAAAGTGATGTAAAATAAGGAAGTAATGACTTCATATGGAAACCACCCAAGGACAAAAATCATTGATACTCCAAGTTAAAATCACAAGATGACTAATATTGATGTTGAGATCCTTGGCTAGAAGACTATAGAAGATCCATTTGCATCAAATAATGTTTCTTCCTTTTTCTAAATGAAGAACATGCATGATATATTGGAAGTATTCCCATTCCATAATGGAAGATAAAGGAGACAATAGTACAAAGATCTCTGAATCACATCTAAAGCTAAATTGTGGCATAGGCTTAGCAAGATCATGCAAAAGAATTAGATGTCATGCCATAAAAATAAATCAATCATAAGAAAGATATGGAACATTCACTAAAATAATGTCCATGGGAAGTGGATCATAATGATCAAAAAGTTTACTCTCATTGAAACTAGTAGAGTCCTTTGAAGTGATAATCTATGGTGGCTCAATATCTCACATAATAAAAAAAGAAGTTTCCACAAATAAACATCCCATGTCTGGAAGAAATTCATCCCATACAGGTGGCTCGATAAAAAAAAGAGGAATGTCCATCATGAATGTGTCATCACAAGAAACTATAGTAGGAGGAGAGAGTACATCATCAGAAGATAAAACCTCACTGATAGGAGGAGGAGATGGAGAATCATCATCCATGTCACCATCAAAATATAAAAACTCACTAATAAGAGGAGAAGTAAGTGGAATAAGAGTAAAATAGGGTGTAAATGACCTAGAAGACTCAATATCCTTCTCAAATAAGGCTACAATATCATCCCAAACTCCCTTTGGTGATGTGGCATCCATATTATGAATGTGAAATCTATCTAAAACATTAAGGTTAATAAAACAAAGAACCTCACCTTGTATAAATGCAATAGAGGCAATATCTTCCTCATCTGTGAAGTTAGGAAGATCACTAAGTACCAATATCCAAATGCCTTCTAGATAAAGTTGTATCTTCATTTTGATCTTTCAAATGGTGTAATTTAAGGTGTTGAGGGGCTCCATTATTGAAATATAAGGAAGAAGTTCAGAAGAAGAAAGAATAACCCCCTCTAAAAGAACAATTTTTGATTCAAATACTGACAATGAATAAATAAACCCCCCAAAAAAGTGTAAACCCCACAAAAGCATGTATTATAGGACCCCCCCTCACTTTGGTACTTTATAAAATAACAAATTTTTACATTTTAATGACATAAATGGATAGAGAATAAAAAAATAGACACTTGAAAAAATATAACTCAAATATAATTTAGGTTAAAAAGATACAGGTGTTAGGATTTTCAATAAAAAATGGTCAAAAATATTACAAAACACTACAAACTAGTTTTAGTGACCAAAATGAAAAAGAAAATATGTATGCAACCACTTGTTGGAGCCATAATTTTTCCACAGACATAAAAAAGTCAACTAAAGTGAAAAATGTCTTTGTTGGTTACCTTGGTATGTGTGTAAGTTATTTTGACTTCCTCTTTTAAGAGAAATATAACTTATAAAAAAAATAATGAAAGTAAAACTATGTTAAGAGAGGATAAAATATTAGACAAGTGTTAGAATAGGTATGGTAAAGGAGCTTTGTGTTACCAAGGTTTATTAGAGTCTTCTCCATGCACTTATATGCACCTCTAAGGTAGATCAAATCCTTAAAGAATGATACAGTTCAGATCTTTCAATGCCTTAGCTCCTATTCACTTGTTCTAACACCCTCTACATACCTCTTATGATTTACCAAAGAAGGCAAAAAATGCCAAAAATGCACAATACAAAAAAATTGCATAGATCTTTCCATGTAGGTGAGTCAAAAATGGTGACACCTTGCAAAAAAGGAGGAGTGAAATAACTACAATGTAGAGATATTTACAAAAGAACTTTCAATGATCATAAAAGGCTCCAAAAAATCACAAGAATTCAATCCTCTACCAACTATTTTTACAATGCCATAACAAATATTTCAATGCAAGCCTCTCACATGATCCTAGCAAGTTGAAATGCCACGTCTTCACCTACAATTTCCAATGCAACAAATCTCAGGCAATGCTTTTTCTCCTATTTCATCCTTCAAACCATAAACACTCATATAAGACAAATGGGATGCCTTATTTTTGAGAAATGATACCTTATTGTAAGTAAATCTGATACAAAAAATAAAAGGCAACACCTTTCTTTTTTTAGAAAAAGCACATATTTGTAATGCCACCTAGAAAAAGAAAACTTCTACCAAAGGATAATGGAACTACAATAGATATGAAAATAAAACATATCTCCACCTCCTCTCCTCCAACACCTCTCATTTACTAGCCAAATGTTCTTCTAATGCACCATATAGCACATAGATTTGGAAATAGAATGTTTAGGATGGAAGAAGAATAATATTGTCTAAAAAGTGCAAGCTTAAAAGGATGGTTAAAAATTTGAAGGATTTGGTACAATGTTAGGAATGGTAAAAACATTTCATAAAGCCAAGATCTGAAGAGTTATCAACAAGAACATCACAAATATAGCTGCAAACAAATGAAATGCAACACAAAAAAATTAAATAATTATTCAGAATATGAGATGATGAGATGGTAGTATAGAGTTAATCAATTAATTATATAGGAAAGGTGAAATACTAAACTAGTTAAACTAACAAATGTGGGATAAATCCTCATATAGGACAAACCCACTACAAGACAAAATAGCTATCTAATACACTAGCAAACATGAGAAAATGCATGGAATACATACTCTAACATATTATTTAATCATGATCATAATGATAGAATAAATTAGTTATTTTTTTTTGTAAATTTTAATAATTTCATTTGCATGCTTATTCCCTTTAATTCAAAATGAATTCATAAAAGACATTAATACATGTATAGATTATGCTTATTATCAAATGAAATATCTATCATCCTTCATAGCATGTTATCTTTATTCTATGTGAAAAATAATTATGACATTATTATTTCATCACATAGACATATGCATACTTGATTCCTTATATTGACTAAAATATTTTTCATGTTGCATTCTTTCTTTCAAATATTATATTTCTTCTATGCATAAAATAATTAAGACATTATTATTTAATCACATAGACATATGTATAAATAATGCTTCTTATTGACTAAAATTAATTTTCATATTGAATTATTTATTTCACATGTTATCTTTCTTCTATATGAAATACATTTAATATAATGTTCTTCCAACACATTAATAACTTGTTAAATCAAATAATAGTTATACTACCTAAAAAAAAAATCAATCTCCCTTAGATGCATTTTGTTCTTTGGTTCATTCTCATTCCTTTCCCATCATCCCTAGACATATAAAAAATCATTGGTCTTAATCACAACTCCTTATTATTTATCACAAACATCTAACCGACATCCTACATCAACTTTTAGGTTTACAGTCTTGTTAGACCCAGTGGTCTAGGTTATGATGTCCTCATGTGGTCTTGAACCTCAGCAGGTTTGAAAAACCTATGAATATATGTTTATGGATCAAAGTAGTACTCCTTTGAGTATAATTTCCATTTTAGAGATTTTACAACACTCTAACACATACAAAAATATTTTATATGTGACACTTTGTGTTACTCACATACCTTAAACATCTAAGCCTACCTATGTGGCTTCTATTATCAACACTATGAAATGGATAACATAACATATTTATTTTGAGAGAGATGAAATTTCACCTCAACACATCATAGACATAAACTTACCTCTCTATATTGATTTATAAATTACTGAGGTAGGTCTCAAACAAGTTTTGGTTGACAATGGATTAGGGTTAAACATATGTAACATTTCTTTTCTACACTATCTTAACATCCATGCTACAAATTTGGATCCTTCTAATATGAGCATTTGAGGGTTTGACAACATTACACAAAATGTTTCAGGTCAAATCACATTAAACCTTACCCTCAAACCCCAAATACTACCTACAACATGTCAAGTTATACCAAATGATCTCAATTATAATCTCTTTCTTGGTAGACCATGGATCCATGCTATGCACACAATTCCATCAATATTACATGCATGTTTAAAATTTAGATATAGAGGCCATACATACACATGCCCTATGGATAAATAAACATTTAATTATTGTCAACATATATATCCTTCACATAACTATATTCCACACATGGATTTTGATACTACACTACCCTAGGCTATAATCCAAAAGATGCAAACAACTCTACTAGTTATTTCCAGTACACAAGGCAATAAATTTACTTCACCTTTCACATTATAATATTATAAAAATATGGGTTACATAGCTTAGGGCCTTGGCAAACATGAACAGGGAATTCTAGATCTTATTAAAGCATATGATGAGAGGATCTTTCCTGAACAAGTTAACAGATAATTGCAAATACATGAAATAAACTATGAAAATTAGCAATATATTAACTCAAATAAGAAGAACTAAATTGCAATGGTTGAATTGTGGAATCATTGGCTTCTTTGAAGGGGAAACCTCTTTTGAGCAATCTCAATATAATAAATTTGTGGGTGCCTTCATTGGCCTCAACACTCAATTATATACTAAGTTTAATCTAAACAACTACTACTTCCCATAAATGTGGGATAAAACAAAATGCTCACGTGATGACTTACAAAGCATATACATCTATAAAAACTATTACAGTAACAAAATAAAGTTAAGGGGTAGATCAGGTTCCTAACATCCCCTCCCTCTTCAAAAAATATTTGTCCTCAAAGCTTTAAATGTGGGAATTAGAGCTGAATCTGAAAGTGGTTCCCATATGGTATCCTTTGGTTGCATTCCATGTCACTAAATTAAAACCTTTGTGATGGAGTAGGAGTGAATTTGACATGTGTACCTATCCAAGATAGCCTCTAGCTCGAGGAGGGATACTTCATTATCAATTTCTACTAAAATAATTTGTTCTTTGATTTTGGTGTCAAGAAATTTATTCAAACAAGAGACATGAAATACTAGGTGAATTCAGGAAGAAGGTGGGAGATCCAACTTATAGGCAACTGACCCAATAATCTAGAGAACTTTATAAGGCCCATAGAACTTGGAAGCCATTTTATGATGCCCTTTGAGTTTTAGGGATGATTTATTTTATGGATATAAGTTAGAAAAACAATATCACCTACTTGAAAAGTGTGCTCAAAACAATGTTGATTAGCCTATTGTTTCATCTACTTTTGTGCCATATGAAGATTGTCCCATAGGGTGTTAAGGATTTGATCGTAGGTTTAGAGAATCATGTCAACTATTTGAATTGATGAACTACTAGGGGTGTATGAAAGGAACACTAGTGGTGCTTGACCATAGACTACTTCATATGGATTCATTTTCATTAAGAGTGGTAGGAGGTATTGTACCACCATTTAGTTAGGGGAACCACTTTTCCCACTGATGTTATTTTGAGGTTAAGTAATGATTGAAAATTTTCAAGCATTTATTGATAATTTTAGTTTGCCCATCCATTTGGTGATGATACCCAAAACACATCTTCAGTTGGGTGCCAGTGTGGAGAAATAGTTCTATCCAAAAATTGCTGGTGAAGGTTGCATCATAATTTGAGACAATGGATGAAGGAATTCCATGAAGATGGAAAATCTAGTCCAAGAAAATTTGTGCAACTATGGAGGTGGTATAGGTATGGTTGAGGGTAGAAAAATGACTATATTTGGAGAGGTGATCAACCATAACCAAGATCACTATTTTCCCTCTAGATTTAGGTAGCCCCTTAATAAAATCCATAGAAATATTAGTCCAAATATTGGTAGGGATGGGCAAGATTTTGAACAACCTAAGGATGAGTATTATTTCACCCTTGTTATGTTGGTAGGTATCACATTCAACCACCATCTATTGAATTTCCTTTTTCAATCCCTTCTAAAAGAAGTTGCATCATGTCCATTCATAATTTTTGAGAAACCCTGAGTGCCCTGCAGATGGAGAAGCATAAAGTTCATAGAGTATATCCTTATTGAAGATCTATGTTCTAGGGAAGTAACAGTCAACCCTTGTATCATAAATAAGCACCATCTTAAGAATAATGTGGTATAACAGAGGGATTAGTGACCAACTATTGAATGATTTAAGATAATGAGGATTCATTAACATACCCCTACTTTACAACATCCAACCAATTTGGAATAGGCATAGAAATAACTGAAAGGGAAGCATGGTCCATAAAAGTCCAAGATAGAGCATCAACCACAATATTGTCTTTAACCTTCTTATAAGTGATATCATAGTCATAACCCATGAGTTTACTAACCTAGTTTTGTTTTGAGGGGGTAGAGACCCATTGTTCTAGGAAATTATTTTGGCTCTGATGATCAGTTTTGATGCAAAAATGATTCCCCAATAGGTATGGATACCACTTTTGTATTACATGCAAAATGGTCATCATTTCCTTCTCATAAGTAGAGAGTACTAAATTCTTGCCAAAAAGAGATTTGATAGTGAATGCAATAGGGCATCCTTCTTGGAGGAGAATAACACCAAGTCCATTACCACAAGCATTGGTCTTAATAAAGAAGGTCTTGGCAAAATATGGCATAGCTAAAATTGTTGCAGTACACATAACTTGTTTCAATTCTTTAAATGCACACTAAATAGCTTGTGTCCATGTAAAAACATCTTTTTTCAACATAGCTATCAATGGAGCTGCAATCTTCCCATAATCCTTGACAAACTTGTAATAGTATCCAGTCAGCCCCAAAAAACCATAGAGGCTCTCGAGTGTGTGAGAATGAGGCTAATTTGTCATGGTAGCTATTTTTTCAAGATCCACTTAAACCCCTTGGGCTGAAATAATATACCCAAGAGACTCCACTTCATCCTAGACAAAATCACATTTGGACTATTTTACACAAAGATGATGGTTAGAGAGAAGTTGTAGTGTGAGTTCCATATGTTGGAGATTCTTAGACCATGTTTTACTATAGATGAGGATATCATCAAAGAAGACCAAAATGAATTTTTGTAGGTAGGGTTAGAATATTTTATTAATCAATGCCTAGAATGTTGAAGGAGCATTAGTGAGGCCAAAGGGCATGACCAGAAACTCATAATGGTCATCATGCATGCAAAAATATATCTTAGGGATATCATCCTCATGAATCTGGATCTAGTGATATCCAAAGTGGATATCTAACTTGGAGATAAAATGAACACCATGAAGCTCATCAAGAATAAGGATCAGGAACTTATCATTGATTGTGATGTGATTAAGTGCATGGATGTCAATGCATAGGTGCCATGACCCATCCTTTTTTTTAACAATGAAAACTAGGGAAGAAAATGGGCTAGTACTAGGGAAAATAATACCTTGATTAAGTAAGTCTTGAATGAAGATCTCGATCTCAATCTTTTGTTAAAATGGGTAGTGGTAGGGCCTAATGTTAGGAAGAACACTTCTAGGAAGGAGATTAATATGGTGGTCCTCTATCCATAAATGTTTCAATCTCATTGGTTTGGCAAAGACACATGCATACTTATGCATAAAAATTTATAGATTAAGAGTAATAGAGACCATTGATTGTTGCATTTAAATAGAATAGAGCTAGGAAATAACGTTGTGTGAATTCTTCTTAAGAATATTTTCCATGTGATGTGAACTTTTGATGCTGAGAGACCCAAGTTTTAATCATTTCAACGTGTGTTTTTTCCCATTGTCTAAAAATTGCATTCAAAGTTTAGAAAAATTTCATAAGATGGGTCTAAGTGTGTGTAACTATTGGGTTCCCAAAACAACATCACATTTACCAAAGGGAAAGGCAAAAATGTCATAGTGCAATTTATAATCTCCAATAAAGATATAGACACTGCAACACTTCCCTTTACAAGGTAATATGCCCTATTGATAATCATAACTTCAAATTTGGAGCAAGGATAGACAAAACAATTAACCTATTTGGAAATTTGAGGGTCAATGAAGTTATGAGAGCTACCAGAATCAATGAGTATTATAAGAGGGAACATCTTGAAGTAACCCTTGACTCACATGTTTTATGGGGTGGTGACTCTTCATAAGGCATGGAGAGATATCTCTAGTTGGTCTTCCTAAGAAATAGATTCTATAATCAGCTGAGCTTACTCTAGATCATTTGTTGTATCCATAACATCTTCCCAATTTTTAGTTTTAGGTGGAGAGTCCACATATAATAGGTAGAGATTTTTATCGACACATCGATGTCCTTGAGTGAATTTTTCATCATAATTATAACATATTCCTTTTTCTCTATAGGCTCACATGTCTATTTTAGTCAAATGCTTTATAGGAGTGGTTTTGGGGGCTTGCATTGTTTGAGATAATTATGGATTTGTATTTTTAAATGGAAAAAAATTGGATTTGAATCACTACTAATACTTTACTAATATTTTTTTGAGACTGATAGGATGAAGATATTTTGGTTTCTAGTTTCTATTAACTATCTGAATGCAAGTTTGTTGAGAGTCTTTTGATACTCTATTTATTGCTATTTTGAGAATCTACTGGAAATATTCTAAAACTGATAGAATGGGCCCCAATTTTAAATGGTTGCCTAAGGTTTTATAGGTAACTCTCTGGCCACCAATGTTGCCAAACAATTACCACTCTTCAAAAAAAAATTGGCCATAGGTTTACCTCTAAGTGACAGCTCTTTATTTTCCTCATGGATGGGAACTACTCAGTCAGGAAGGGGCTAATGCCTATTTTGTTGGTAGGTCCTCTCAATGGGCCAGCTACTTTACGGTTCCTATGTTACTCCTCATAATGAGTTTTAGATATTTCACCCAAGCACTTCCTATATTTATGTGGACAATTTTTACCCTGGGCTAAAATAGAGTATTTGTGATGTAGAATAGAGTTATGAAGTAAAACAAAGTTAAAACTTTTTTAAAAAAAATACTTAAAGGAATTATGCAGAAGAATAGAGTTTAGACTTTCTAAAAAAAATTGGCCCTAAAAAGTGCTCTGATACCAGATGAGAGGATCCTTCCTAAACAAGTTAACATATAATTGAAAATACATGAAATAAAATATGAAAATTAGTAATATATGTTAACTCAAATAAATATAACTAAATTACAATGGATAGATTGAAAAATTATTGGCCTCTTCAAGGGGGAAACCTCCTTTGAGAAATCTCAATACAATAAATTCATGGATGCCTTCATTGGCCTCAACACTTATAACTAAGTCTAATATAAGTAACTACTACTTCCCATGAATGTGGGATAAAACAAAATTCTCATAGGATGACTTATAAAGCATATGCATCCCTAACAACTATTACACTAACAAAATAAAATGAAAGGGTAACACAGGTTCCTAACATATTAATAAAAGGGCAAACAAGGACTTTGATATATAAATGATACATCTAATGCCAATGCCTCTCAGCACATCACATTTTGTCCACTTGTTTCAAGAGTAGTTGATATAATAAACCATGTTTATACATTTTTAGTCACATACCCCAACCTCATCGATGATATAGTTTCACCAGATCTACTGATTCTCAATGAGTTCATTAACAATGAATCTCTTATAATTTCTAGGTGTATATGAGGATCTCCCTTCCTTCTAACATAAGAATAAGTTTTTTCATTCCATCAGAGCTCAGACATACTTCAGTGAGCATTCAATTTTTTTAGATCATATGTTACCTAACATAGATGATAGAATACTTAAAACACCATATTCTTTAGATTGATCTACATTAATCAATGAAGAAACAATCAAGTTTAATTATGGCACCAAACCAATCCTTGCATCATACTCTTGGCTACCACATTACATAAATCTAAAGATATTAACATTCATCAAATTTTAACTAATTTTCCTAAAGTATTTGCATATGCATATTATTATATCCTTGGCATCAATCCCTTAATTAAAATAGACACAATTACATTATATCCTGATACCAAACTAGTAAAGTAAAAGATTCACAAAATACATCCTAAAGTGGCTCTCCTTGTCAAAGATGAGATCCAACGGTTGTTAGATGCTAGTTTTATTCAATCATTTACCCATCCATAGTGGGTTACCAATATTATTCTTGTTGTTAAACCTAATGGATAATATGATATTCTTGTGATTCCATATACCTCAACAAATCATGTCCTAAAGATGATTTCCCTTTACCAAACATTGATATGATAGTTAACTCTACAACCAACTATGAGATGCTCTCATTTATAGATGATTTTTCTAGGTATAATCAAATCAAGATAGCCAAATAATATAAGGAAAAGGTTTATTTCACAATGCCATGGGGCACCTTTTGTTATATAGTCATGCCATTTAGATTAAATAATTCTATGCAACTTACCAATTCATTATAATGCATATCTTTCAAGACCTCATTCATAAGATAGTCAAATATTATGTTGGAAATGTCAAAATAATGATAACATCATGCAATCAATTTATGACAAATCTTTAAAATACTCAAAAAATATAATGTTCAACTCAACCCTAGGAAATGTGTCTTTGGAGCTTCCTCAAGGAGACTTTTGGGCTTCATTATATCTCAATGTAGCATAAAAATTAACCCAAATAAGTTCAAATAAATCATTGATATGTCTCATACTAATTTGAAATAACTTTGGTCCCTCTAAGGGAAAATTCAAGCAATTCATCAATTCATAGCACAACTCATATATAAAACCCAATCATTCACTAGACTACTTGGGTGCCATGATGGACATCATGCCCCATCTACCTAGGCAATTACTCAGATTTATTTCTATACACATTGATTACATCTATCTCGACACCCTTGTGTAATCTAGATTGTAACATACATCTTACATTATCTACTTATGCTCAGATATATTTACATTTTGATGTCATATTTGTACACTATATTAAAATATCATGCACATGTTTCAACTAGTACATTTTATAGAGAAAATTTTTTAGAGGATAGTTCTTACATAAGTTTCATAACTACCCTCAAAAGGAGCATTCATAAGGGTTTTTCATAGAGATCAGGCTTGTACATTACTATTTATAGATATATTTCAGCACATAGGCTCAATTTTCATCATTAGACATAGGGAAGGCACATAAAAGAGTAGAGACTTAGAAGTCAATTCAGATCACTTATAAACTAGACCAAGTAGACAATAGTGCCTAGATTTTATGACACTAGCACTATAGGACACTACTATCCACTATAGGCCACTAGTGTCTAGTAGCTATAGCTTCAATAAAACCAAGATCATTTAGACCAGTAAACCAAGTGCAATTCATATTTACAAAGATATAATCATAATTTTGACAATTATGTTTAGATTTAGCTCAGATACATTCATTTCAACTCAAATTCATGCCAATTCCTCAGATTTAGGGACATCATGTGCAACATGATCACTTCTACATTCAGTTTAGTTACATAGATTTAACTATTACATACTCAGTTCAAATTTAGTATACTCATATACTAGATTAAGGGAATGTGTATGGCACATAGATTTTATATACTCAGCTAAAAATAGGTTAGTTATATGGAATGACAAACTCCATGTCATTATATACACTATATACACTTGCTATCAAATTTTATTTTCTCACAAAATTCATGCCTTAATCCATCTATAATGGTTGGCATTCCCAAGTGGCATAAGGCCACCCAATATAACTAAGTGGTGATGGATCTGACATACACAATTAGATTTACTTAGATACTTTAAAAACTTTCAATAGTTTAGTTACAAATGCATCTACTTCACATAAGAGGGAAATATTGGAGTTATGGCCTAATTAAGTTTTTGAGCCACCCACATGAGAGGGTTAGACACACAATACAATCTCATCCAATTTATTCATAGAGATTAAGATCCACTGATCAAGGGTGGGCCACCCATATGAGGATTGATCAAGCTATTAGCTCAGTCCAAGATATTCAATGATATGATCATTATGTATACTCACACACATAGGTTGTCACCAAGTTCATGTATTGGTTCACATTCCTAGTAAGGTGTATTTGTTCCTTTCCTCTCTCTTTACTTAATTTTAATCACTCACATTATTTTAGAATAGTCTTTTTCTTTTGATAATCTCTTAAAGAAGGACTAATTTTTTCATGTTTCATTATAGGACTTTGATTTAGATCATGTTTCACACATGTAGACCCATATTCACATATCATTCTTAGCTACATAGGATTCACTTCCAATGTAATTCCAATTATGTTTCATTTTTCCTTTATACTAGTCATTTTGCTTTGTTTCATTACTAGCATAAGGGGGGCAGGGGGAAATGTAATCACCTAAAGTGGTCATTTGATGTTAAGAGTGTCAATTGAGTTACCCTAATTTTATATTATCACTAGACCTATTCTATAGCCTTAGACATACTTTTATAGTCATTGAGTAGACCATATTCACCTACAGTCATTCAAAACATGGTCCCATAACTATCTTCTTAGATCTTAACCAAACTTTCTCAATATTCTACCAAGTGGACATTAGCTCTACATTTGGGACACTAAAGTCACATGGTGCTAGTGTCCCCAACTAGGTGCTATTGTCCTTAGACCTAACTCTTCCCAATGAATAATTTTTCAAATGTGTGCCCCTCCTAAGGTCAGTCTAAGCATATTTTATTATTCTCACAATTTGCATAACTCTATAAATACAAGTCTAATTGACCTCTATTCACTAGATGGAAAATAGATGTAAAAGCACATTCAAACCAAAGATAAGTTGAGAAAAATTTCAAATCTCATACTTCCCTACTTCTACATACTACTACATATAGTATCCCTAAGCCTAGTTTTCAAATATTTTAAATCTCAATCACATCCAAGGTATCCAAGTCTATTATCATACTAACATTCACTTGCACTTGTATTAAGCACTAGGTGGGAGAACTACATCGGGCTTGATCCCTCTCCAAAGTATTGGTATGTAGGCAAATCTCTTCATAGTGGGGTGTTGAGGATGTACTTCCTATCCTACTAATGAAAACACAATTATTTCTCATGCCATACTTGCAATGAGGAATAGGGTTTGCACACTAAATCAAGTGTTCAAGGCACAACACAAAAATCCAAGTTTCATGCATGTAGGAATAAGACCTAAAAATACAAGTGCAAGTGCTCCCAAAAAATAGGAATAGTCCCATAAAGGGGACATTAGTGCCACATTAAGGACACTACACAAACATGATGCTATGGTCCATATGAGGAACTATTGTCTAGTTAGTAGACAAACACTATAATCCTATTGACGACACTCAAAACTATCAAGAACTCAACTTTTAGAACCTAAATCATCTACAGTAGTCACTTTTTAGATAAGTCTATATTTATGCCTATTTATTACTATTTTTAGAAGGTAAAATAAGGTTAAATTCTATAAAAAATTATTACTTACTTATCACAATTTATTTAATGGATTTAGACATCTTATCCCTTTAATCTAAATATAAGATTTACATAGTTAAACCCTAAAAGGTTCAATCAAAACCATAGACACATCATCTTGCCTCTTCAAATGGTCCCTACTATAGTATCTATACATTTTATAATTATACCATAAAATAGAGTATTTGATAAGATATTAGGATTTCCTTGTTTGAAAAATATATGAGTTGTACCTTTTATGATATATAAATGCCTAAAGTGCATCCATTATAATCACATGGTTAAAATTTCAAGAATAAAATATGAGTACCCTCTGCAATATATGGTACCTACTCCATCCTATCCAACACCACATTTCAATGATACATTTAAGTAAAATTAAATATTTTTTTAGTTATTTCACTTGGGACAAACATTTCTAATTAAACAATTTTGAAAAAGGTGCAAAAGGTTCAAAAATAATCAATGCAAAAACAAGTTTATCAAAAAAAGGTGTTTACTTAAAAACAATAAAAATCACATGAAACACCTTTGAAATTAGTGATTCATATAGATAAAATTATTATTCAAGAGGCACAACATTTGGCATAATATTCTATTAGTCATTCTCAAATTGCACATCATTCTACATCTTCTAGAGCCACTTCTTTGGCATAGTATTACACAAGTAGTGATCTAACTAGCTCCTTTATAGCACATGATACATTGTCTAATTATGATTCATGTATATGTATCAAACTTAATTAAGGTAAAGTGACCCATTTACTATTTATCATATATTTTTATTATTTTCACATTGATGGGATCATTAGTTAGGTAGATGCATTTTAAAATATCCTATAAATAATAAAACATTTCAAATAATTCAAAAAAGAAAAAGAAATGATTGTAAATAGCTTCTTGTCTATTAAATAATGTTATTATATTTTATTGTGCATATAATTGATTGATCAATTCTTCTAAGTCCTTTAATCTTGTTGACTTATTAACCTCTTGGCTCTTCTATTTCATTTTCTAGATCCAAATAGTTCAAAACAATGATCAATTTTAGCCTCATTTTTCCATTTATTTCTTTGTTTTCACCATTTTTACAAATTCATTTTATATCAAGGAATACTTAACCAGTTATAGATAGGAATGACTGCCACTACTATCCTAGTTGTTTGATCCTCTCTTATGTCATTTTCACCCAAAAATAATAGTTTGAGCATATAGTGCCTTAATACTTCCAATTTTTAGATATTTAACTCAGATTCAGTATGTAAATCATTATTTTTCATGCAAAATCATTTTTTCATACATATGACATATTTCAAAAAAAAAATTATTTAATGAAACAAATATTTTAAAGTAGTCCTCTGCATACTATTTTTGTTTCTACATATATTTCAAAGCTACAATTCATATACAACTGGGTTAGCTTGATAATACTTTTCCATGTAATCACTTATAGTGCATATTTCACATTGACACATGTCTTAAATTATTCAACTATTTATTCTACTTTAAACACTTTTATTGTCACTTTTCTCTATTTATCCTATTGGAAAATTTTTTAAAATGCAGAAAAAAACATATATTGTAAAATTAAAAAAATCTAAATAGTTTACAAAATCTAAAATTAGGACCTAAGAATGATCAACAAACCAATTTACATATTTTGCATATGTTATCTATCTCATGAATATTAGATAACATATATATTTTTTCTATCACACATACATTTCATTGGTATTTATGAGTTTTATGGAGTACATACAAACTATTACAAGGACTAAAATGTTGGACTTGCCTCTACCTAGTAGCCTTGCTAAATTGGGGACATGTTATCCTCAAGTGACAATATTATAAACATTATCATTCCTATATTGAGCTCTATACTATTTACAAATATCTTTCTACCATCTCTATCTTACATTGTGTACATAACTAAGCTATTTAATAGGATATGATCACATAATATATACATTATTTAGACTAAATTTATAATTCTATATTCCATTGATGTTGTTACTTTTACATAGTAGATTAGATTTATCTCATATATTGTGTATGGTACTTAGCCCTTATGTGCAAATTTTTTTCAACATCTCTATCAGATCTTGTGTGGTATGTGTGACATTTGAACATGTACATTCCTTGGGAAATTATCTATGTCCATTGTGTGTGCACTCTTTCAATTTTTGGCATTTTAACATGTCCTTTGTATACATGCCTTGAATTTATTATTTTACATTACTATCATTATGATTGTATGCTTATTGATTTGATCAAGTTTGATGAGTGTCATGATCAATATCATGCAATGCTAACACATAATATACTAGTTATATATTCTATTACCATGAGCTTCATTGACACATTTATATAGTTTGTCTTGCCTCATAGGTCACATAAAAAAATTAAATGATGTAAATCTTATTATGTTAACACAATTTTCACATGTACTTCATTTTTTAAAGACACTAGTAAAATTTGGCAAATAAATGACTTTGTGACTAAAACTTTTTAGTCATAAAAACTAAAATTGACTAAATTCTACTAATATTTTGCAACATAGCTATAAATGACTAATTTAATCATCAGGTAAAAAACATAACTAAATAATTAGTCACACAAATAAAAATTAGACAATATGATATTAAAGTGGGTAATTAAAAAAATATTTCAAATTGGGAAATTATTGGTGGGAGTGGGTTGCATTGCACACACAGGGTTAATAGCAAATTAGGAAATTATTGGTGGGAGTGGGAAATACAGTAGAGTGTATAATTCTATAGAGGTAATTCAATGGGGGAGTACAATTGGCATTATTTGTGTAATGCACCTCTACAAATAGAAGGAGGGTTTGTTAATTATTAATGGAGATAGAGCCGACCAAAGAGGGTTTGTGTGCCAATTTGATGGCATGAGGCATTTTGGGTTTTAGAATATAAGTATAGAAACTACTTGCATGGGTGATAAATATTGTTTGGAGAGGGCCTGGAGACTTCTGAAAAGATAGGCAAGGAATTTGGAGTGTGTTGTACATAATTTGAAGTCGGTGAGGCCCTTTATAGTGAAGTCAAATTAGGGGACACCCTCTATAGTGAATTCATAGGTAATTTGAAACCCTCATTACATTAAACAAAAAATATATAGCTTTATGATTGGTAATAGTATCTAGCTAGGAGAACAAAATCAATGTATTATAAGAGATGAGTGACATAAAGAGAATGGTATCTTGTCATAAGACATTGAGTACAATGTAACAATTTGGAGTTCTTGAGATTGTGAAAGAATTGGATGCTTTTATTCATTGTATAATCAATACAATGTAGTGACCATATCTTGAAGTTGTCTATTTGTGTTCCATGTTATCATGCATGGGTATGGTATTAATTTCTAATTTTGTAACCAATCCACCAATCTAATCCCTGAGGCTCCTTTTCATGAAGCCTTCATGGCATGGGTAGTGCATATACATCATAATTAGTTTGTTATTGGCTGGTGTAACTTACAGTAGTTACAAAGGCAATTGAGTACCATATTTATACATGTAATTCTAATTTTAGTAGACTATTTTTTTCATTAGTTTCTTCTACACATTTTAGAGCATATAGGAAGTGAACTTGTAACATGCATCCAAATTTAAATTTCTTTGATCACTTTGTCATTAAACCACGAGCTCATGTCCCTAGCCTAGACCTAAATTCTTGGGTAACATTGTGTGCAAGCCTAATCTATTAATTGCATGAAATCCTAGAAGATGGTCTCATATGGCATAGTTGAAAGTTATGCTAGTTCATCAAATCAATGTGGTCACCAATATATCTTAATTTATACTATATGTCCACACATGGGATCATATCAATTGTTATAACAAGTCATCTTATCTAAACATTTTAATAATTTATGCTAGTGAGTAATGCTCATAGTTACAATAAAAAATTCATTAGCCTATTTGTTAGTGTTTGTGTATTCATTAAAATTGAAAAGATTGCCATTTATTTAAATGCTTGTGGTTCATAAATAGAACAAATATAAATTCTATGTTCCTTGCTAAAGCATTTTTTTAATTATCATCTAGACAAGGAAATCCCTCAATAAAAGATGGATAAAAATAACATTTATTTATTTCCAGTCATAAAAAGAACATCTGATTCTGTAGAGTGATGCCCAACTGTATTTATTGAATTTGAATTGTTGCAAAGTGCTTTGTATCTTATAGAGTTATCTAATTCTAATTCTATAGAGTGCTTTGTATCCTAATTCTATGAAGTGCTTTGAATTCTAGGTAAGTGGTAAAGAGAATGACTTTACATGTATTAGATCTTGAGTAAGTTGAGTTTTTCAGATTTTTGTTTTTGTTTGAAATAGGAAGCTAAATTAATACTAGAATACAAAACATTATAGATAGATCATTGTCGAAGCTTAACTACAGATCAACACCATTCATATGATGAGAGAGTAGACGATGATATGGACATGGATAAATATCTATGTCCATGTAATGACTATCTTGGAGAAAATTGAAAAAAATAAATGTGATTTATTGGCAAATGATAAGCTATGGGCATAGTGGTGTAAGCCCTTGGTATTACAATTATTAAGAAGATATGATAGAATTACAGAGTGTGAGAGAGGAAAAGGAAACAAACATAGATGAAGTGGCACCAAACATAGATGAAGAGGCAAAACTGTTAGACAAAGGGTTTGAAATTGATATAATGTTGAATGAGGGTATAAATGATGACTGGGACAAGTTGATGGAGGATGCTTTAAAGCCTATGTATGCTAATTACAAGTTAATTCATTTGACAAAAATCCTTCAAATTCTTAACTTGCAAGTGTTACTTGGTTGGACAAATGAGAGTGTAGATCAATTATTAGCATTATTAAGTTCATTGTTACCACATGACTCCACAATGCCAACAAAATGAAGTCAATGTAAAATGCACATCACTAAGCTAGGATTAGGGTATGAAAACATCCACACATGTGTGAATGGTTGTGTATTATTTCATAATAATATTTCAAGTGAGATTGAATGTCTAAAATGTCATGAAGTGAGGTATAGACAAGGGTTGAAATCAGTTGCGGTTCCTAGAAAGGTTCTTTGCCACTTTCTGATAATCCCATGATTACTCTAAATGTATAGGTGTAGAGATATTGCTA
This sequence comes from Torreya grandis, assembly GCA_037957365.1. Taxonomy (NCBI): domain Eukaryota; kingdom Viridiplantae; phylum Streptophyta; class Pinopsida; order Cupressales; family Taxaceae; genus Torreya; species Torreya grandis. Next base: position 3,111,929 of record JARHVA010000007.1, on the reverse strand, counting down.
AACTTATGCAATTTCATGCCCAAAATAAGAGCACCCATGGAAAACAATGACATGTGCTTGATTCTAAGACGTGGATGGAATTTGATAATAGATGGCCTAATTTTTCTCAAGATCCTCATAATATAAGGTTGGGTTTGGATTTAGATGGGGTGAACCCATTCTCAGATCAAAGTACTAAATAGTTTACTTGGCCAATGTATTTAATAAATTATAACTTGCCTCCATGGTTATCAACTAAACCATTTTTCTTAATGCTATCATTGATTATACTAGGAAAGAAAAGTGCGACTTTAGATACAATTGATGCTTATCTAGAGCCATTATATGATGGCTAATGGAATTTTGGAAAGGAATTGAAGTAATTTAATCTTTAAGGGATGGTCATTCAATCAAATTAACTTTAAGATCTTCTTTATTGTTTATGATTCATGATCTTCCTACATATGGCACATTGTCTAGTCTCACTATTCATGGATACCATGGATGTCCTACTTAAAAGTTTAAGGATTTTGTGAGGCACTCAATAAGTTTGCGTAAGTGTATTTATTATGGAAATAGTTCTTACCTTAAAATGGATCATCCATATCATTGACAAAAAACACATTTCAATGGTCAAGAATAGAATCATGAAGCACCATTACTAGTACCGAGTGATTACATTGTTGAGAATGGAAAAAAAAGAATTTTATTTATAATTGAAAATGATGGGATTACTGGTAGTAAATATGATCCATGTAATGAAAATGATGTAAAATAGTTGTGCATATTATATAATATACCATAATTTAAGGATATAACCATTAGACATATTGTTGACTTTATGCACATTGAGAAAAATATAGCCTATATTATTATAAAAACTCTTTTTGGTGATTTTGATGTTATTTCATCACGTGAAGACTTTTGACAACTAAAGATTTATCAAAATATTTGGGTTAAAAAATATAATGATGAAAAATATAGAAAACCTAGTGTTCCTTATGTCTGGATGAAGGAACAATGTGCATAATTCTTATAGTTGATGCCTTAAACTCACTTTCCCACTAGATATGTAAATAGTAGTATTAGAAGCCAAATTGACATTAATAGATTAAGAGGCCTTAAGACACATGAATATCATGTCATAATCAAGAATATTTTACCTATTGTGGTAAATATATCAAGTTTGGCAAAGGGGCCAACATTGACAATTATAAGGTTGGGCCTAATATTAAAGATAATGAGTTTACATGTATTAGATCCTTCAACCTTTGATAGTTTGAGGGAGGACGTTGTTGAAGTCCTTTATCTATTGGAATGGGAATTTATACCAACAATCTTTAAAAAATCTATGCATCTTTTGATACATCTAGAATATGAACTAGAGCATTGTGGCCCAATAAGAATGAGATGGATGTATCCTATAGAATGATATATGAAGGTCTTGAAAAAAATTGTTTATATTAGGGCAAAACTAGAAGGCAACATGTTTGAGGGATATTCAATGCAAAAGGCCATGGGATTTTGCATAAAATATATGAAGGATTTTTAAAATGTCAATTGATGTGTAAGGGATGATGATGAAGATGAGAGAGTCGTAGGTGAAGTATTAAAAGGAAATGGATGTCACTTCAACCTATCACATCAAGAAAGAAGTATGATACATGCCTATATTCTTCAAAACACATCTTTGTTTGATAAGTGGCACAGGTAAAAAAAATTACATAGTAATTTATTTACTCAATTGCATTTACAAAATTATATTATTAATATTACTATTTTTACGTTAAAATTCTATGTATAAAATATGAATAAGAGAATCAAACTTAGATGCAACATAGACCTCAAAAGTGCAGACATCATGATATGATTGGAGGTTATTCTTTTCTAAAATTTGAAGAATAGATTACTAATGTAGTCAGTGATGAAAAAGAATAAGCTTAAGATATAACAAAAGAGGAAAGTGAGCTTTCAAAATCTCCACATTTATGGGCTATGTGTTTTAGTGGAATGTGGGCCTATGGTAGTCATTTAAGAGTGGATGAAAAAGACAAAGGAAAGACAAATTATGATTGTGTTGTTAGTGTTGAATTTCTTCACGAAATTGAGAATAAATTTTATTTTCAATTCATCCAAGAAATTATTCAAGTGGATTTTGGTGAAAATAGTCCTATATTATTAAAATGTAAGTGGATCCAACCATCCACAGTCAAAGTTGATGAGTATGTATTTGTAAGCACAAATACATGATAATTTTTATCAGAGATGGATGAACGTATATTTCCCCTCTTCAAATTAACTAATCATTTCTAATTGATATTGTAAGAATCCCAATATGGTCGTATGTCATTCAAATAGAGTCTCATTCAAAATGAAAATTCATAGAAGTTATCGATATAATGCATGATAGCCAATATGTTAATTTACAAGAAACATTCAAAGAAGTGGATAAAGATGATGATGGAGTATTTGAAGAAGAGATTTTGATTACCATCGAAGAGATTGGGAGAGATAATGTATTGCATGTCACAAATGAGGACGAGGAATAAAATCAAGTAGATTCAGACATGAGTGATCAAGATTTTGATCTTGCTAGCAATGCAAATGATTATGATGATGTTTTGTCACCTTAACTAGCCTATCACCTTAATTTTTTATCTTGTCACCTAAACTTTGGTTATATGTATGGTGTAATTTATTCTTAAATGTAATAAATATTTGATTATAGGTGTGCTTATTCACTGTTGTTTTATTGATACATTTTTGAATGTAATCATCATTATTCTATTGGTACATTATATACAAAACCTGAGATGTTAACTGCTGATTTGAAGTGCATTTAAAGTTAGGTTCAATCATTCTTCTTAGTTTTCTTACTTTGGTTGAAATTAATTTTGTTTAATTAAAATATAATTTCTTATATGTCCTATATGTTTTCTAGATGCTAGACTTTCTAACTTCTCTAGAACTACTAGATATGAAAAGAAGCAAGCAAGGTCTAAAGGTATCAAATAATGCAACAAGATACTTATGAAAGTAAACAACTCTTTAAAATCTTGGCAATAAATTGTAGCCATTTTGTCTAATATTTGGATAGCTTTAGTTTGTAAAACAACTTTTAGCCTCCACATGCATTGAATATGCTTGCGTGAAGGAAACAATAATGAACATCTATGATTTAATAATACATATAGATATCTTAATATTAGGTGAACAGAATATTTAACCTATAATATTAAACATTTTATGTAAAAAGACAAGTAGAATTCCCTATTATTCTCCCCCTTACTATTATGCTCCCCTTAAATTTAGTATTGTCATGCCGTTTTGGACCACGCTATGGTTTATTGCTTCAATTCTCCCCTTTTGAAATCAATGTCAAAAGTGCTAGTCAATTAACCCCCTGACTTAAATCTCTTCATCAACTTGTAGTGTGAGAAATTTAAAATATTGGAAATGGAACAACAGGTCAAGGATGAATTATAAGACCAAAATACTCAAGGTAGAAGGATTCCATACTTAGGAATTTTTTTTTAAAATTGACAACCCCTATGTTAGAACCTCCAATATTGCCTAGTTTCATTATCATAACTAGCCTTGAGCCCAATGACTAAAGCCCTGATTCCTATGCTAAAAATCTCTCTACCTGACTAAGCTTCCTCATTACAAAAAAAGAAATGATCTCTTAAGTCTAACTGACATTGAAAACTAAAACTAAGAGACTATAAAATTAGAAAATTATTCAATATTTTCAATAAAATAATATCTAAAATATTGCATTCATAATATACCCCTATATTCCCAACTAAATTACATAAAAAATCCAATACCATAGCCTCATAAGGCGCGAATAATGACACTATGTCATGGCAGTGAATAATAAATTAACCACTAAAATTAACCCACAATCCCATAGGAGTCCAAAAGGGTGTGCATAGGGTGGTGGTATGAGACTGTCTGACTAGCTGTCTTGCAACAAACAAAGTGAAGGTATGTGGTATAATAGGGAGAGAAAAATGCTAACTCTACCATACCACTACCCTGTAGTGGTCTTGATATGATAGAATGGTACTATGGTACAAGCTTTCAAAGCATTTAAATCATCAGTGGAAATGATTACACCTCTAAACATGAACCATTCAATTTCTTAAGATCAAAGGCATGTATTCAAACTTGAAATATGGATAAATTATGAAATATTTTATAGGAATTGACATTAATAGTGAGGTAACTAAGCTCAACATCAAATATAATTAGGATTTGATGCCATTTTTTTAATCATTCACACATCTCAGCGTACCATAGGTAAGGGAGGTCAAGGAGGAATACTCTACAACTATTATTTCACTGGGTAAGTTCATAGAAACCCTTTGTAGCAAGTGTATAAGAACTAAATTTTCTCAATTATATAAGTATACATTAATAGAAAAGGTACAAATACGTTACAACTAACCTAGTCAACCTTCATGTGGTTAGTAACTTAAAGTTACTTATTTTTAGCCTTGCCTAGGTAAAGGACAACATATTGTATTTTGCTATTTTGCTTCTTTTTCTCCTTTCCATTGTCCTTATCTTATTCATACTTTGGTAGCACATTAAATTTTCTGTGCACATGAGGGACCCATACAAATTTTATGGAGGATCCTCTTCAATCATTTACTTTGTTCTAAGATAGTTGGATGTGTCCTTAGAAACCAATTACTTATTATCACAACAATAGTTGATTCTATGTAGTGGTTGTGGGCTCTTGTAGATGAAAGTATATAGTTGTTATGGGAAACTTATACTTGTTATGTGTAACCTATAGGTCAAAAGCCTATAGTTTGGTAGTTGATATGGATAACCTATAGTGAAATTTTGAAGTTGTTATGGGCAACCTATAGGTGAAAACTTGTAGGTTGGCAACTTCTATGAGCTGGAAGCCCCTTTTGATATGGGTTTCTCTATAAGTGTTATGGCCAAATAAGATTCTTGCAGTCTTATTCTACCCTTCAAACATTTGTTAAATAAAGTTACACAAATATAATCTAATCAAAGAAAAAATATCATTAATCCATAACACAACATGTATACATTAATGCACACATATAATCATTAATTCATTCATTCATTTACATGAGTAATGGATATTTCTAGGGATTCATATAGGAAAAAGATATACAATTGGGTATCGATGAGTCTATAAATAGAATAATTAGTGGCTTCATCACACCCCCTACTTAACCTCTTACTTGTCTTTGAGCAAGCCTTCTTTGCATTTTGAATGCATAATATTTCCTAAAATCTAAGAGCTTAGTACAACCCATCTCTTCAAAGATATAAAAACCTTTAACATCATCTATGCTTTTTCACCTTTTATTTTTTCCCTCTCTATCAGTTGGCACATTACCTTCCCAATCAAAAATTAGGAACCAAAACATGGGTGGATGAAACATCAACCCCAACCAATTTATCTTTCTTTTCCTAACAAGATCAATGCACACATATAATTTATGTATTGTCTCTCTGAGGTTATGAGAGGAATAAGGTTCTTTTCATTTTAGGATATCTGATAGCTCTGCCCATCTTTGAAAATAAAAAACACAAATTTGTTTTCCATCTCCCTCTTTGAGGCTCAAGTAGTGGTTTTAGACCCTTGTTTGTTTGTAACCCATGCTCATGGATTATCTGCATTCATAAAATCAATCCATTCTTCTATTATATATTTTGAATCAGTAGATTCACCCCTAATCACTAGGGTATCCTATTTTTCTTTCTCTTGATAGTCCTCAACCTATTTATTTCTTCTTGTTTCATTAAGGATGTATGAGGTAAAGGCATTCAAGTATACATCTCCTAGGTATATATTGGAATTTCACTTTATGCCATGTGGCATAACATACTGATACATGTAAAACTCACTCAATTGTGCCTAAATATCTATGTCATCATGCTTATAGACCTAAAAAAAGACTTAGAATCACATACCATGTAGGATTGATCACTGTATATCCTATCGTATTTGAATCTGAGTCACCTTTATTCTAAGTATATATTATATAACCTAGAGGGTGATCTACATTCCATTAACATCTCAGTGGTCTCATGTATGTTAGTGATCTTCTCTTTCAAATAAGTGATCCTAGTCTTAACATTTTTTAGGATTTATTTTAAATATTCTTGTTGTTTCATTGATTTAACATATATTGTAAACCTTTGTATCAACTGATTATGATAATTTTCATCATCACTAAAATTTTCCTCAAGAAATCTCAAAAGGTCATCAGTTTTTATTGGCTTAGTAGCTAAGAGATCTACATCAATTACTTCTTCCGCTATAGGTACTTTTGTAGTAGTCTCTACAAAAGAAAACCTATTATGGAATGGTACCAAAGCCAGAGCATTATTTTTTGTAAGTTATTTTGGGGGTACACTAATGTCATCTATAGGTAAGGTGGATGAAGCTACTGCAAGCAATTCTAAGGGAGTTGTTACAGGCTCCTCCAATGTTCTTTCCTTGCTTGACTCTTCTTCCATAGATGGCTTTAGAAATTATGTTTCCCCTAAAAGTGTTTTTAGGCCTCTTTTGCCTTTTGACTCTGCTATTTTTTTCCTCAACCTATATATCTCTTCCATAGCTTGTTCTAAAGTTTGGAAATCCTAGTCATGAGGAACTGTGTCTTGCTCTACTGCTTCCTCCATGGTCCTTTTTCCAAGCAATTCTTTCTCTTTTATAGGATGATATGAGATTATAATTTATTATTCTATATACCCTATTTGTTTGAGTAGTTCCATGTATTTTTCCCCCAATCTGGGTTTCTAGGTGATTGCATTTCCTCTTTCTTTATAGACTATTCTTTAGTAGACCATTCTGCTATCTCAAACCCATTAGAGGTCTTACGAATTCTGGACTCCTCTTCATCCTCATTGATTTATATAGGTGAGGATGTTAAGGTTGACCTTTGTATTTTAATTCTCTAAGACCTCCTAGGAGGAGGTCTCCTTATCTTTGATGCAGAGGACTTCTTCTTTTTAGTCTTCTTTTTCTTTTTAAGATGGGGAATTATTGAAACTTGCTTCTCCTATGTAAATAGTGATGGAATAAATTCTTACTAAGGATTAAGTTTTGTTACATCCCCTTCTTCTTATGAAACTAGTGATGGAAGATCATATTATCCTTTTGAAGGAGCCATTGTGGAAGAATATACTTTTTGTGCTGAAATAGTTGGAACAACAAGAGAAGGAATATGTTTCCTAGTTTGTTTTGGTTGACTTTCTTCCTCTATATTCTGGAGGTAGCACTAATTTTCTTCATCTTCTCTTACCCATAACAAATAGATGTGATATTGTAGTAGATACAAGTTGAATAATTGCACTACTGCCTACAATATCCTCTTGTGTTGTTTGTTAGACCTATCTCTTGGGAGATTCCTCCTCATTATTTCCCTCCTCTTATTGAGGTTCACCTGTCCTTAAGGTTAAAAACTATTCTCAGTTATGGTAAGGTCTAGTATTTCTTATTCCTTGTTTAATCAACAACCAAATCAGATAATGATGAGACAAGGTTTTCTCTATCCCCCTTTGGTATTTTTTATACATTTTCTTCAAGATATTCCATAAGTCGTTTAGGACATTAATAGTTTTACAATGCCTTAAATGATTCAAAAATTTGAATTGGAGAGTATAGATTAAGGAGTACTTACCTTTACATGTCAGATATTTGATGATATAAAAGGTCACTTCTCTTCAGGCTGGGGGTAGACTCAGTCTCTCCACACCTCTTTTTTTTAATCACTAGAATTTCATTATCTTGACAAAACTATTGTCTAGTTAGTTCGCCATTAGGTTTATCTTCCCAATTTTCCTCAGTTCTTGGCAACCCAATAACCTAGATTACTATTTCTTTTTTAATTGTAAATATGATGACAAATACTATCACCTATTCTCTTTTAAAAGACCTTATAAATTATCTAGTGAGAAGTTCTAAAAAATGTTATAATTTCTCAAAATAGGTAGCCTATCCAACCCTGTTGAAGATGGTCCAGTTGTCTAGGTCTCCTTGCAATTGTCTATGATTCGAGGGTTCCCTTCTCACTATTGAACCTCCCATTTTGTCTAGTTTATCTTCCTATAAATTTTTTCAAATAGATATATATTCAAAATACCCAATTTTACCTTCAGATTTATGTCTGTAATAAAGCAAGTTTCTTCAATGATGGCAGTTTTGGTTACAAGCTATAGTAATGTCTTACTTAGCTATTTTTGTGAATGAGATTTTATCTCAAAATGGAAAACAATAAAATTTATTATTTTCCAAAATAAAATATGGGTGTAGTTATGGCATAATCATGGGCTTTCAATCTTCAGGCATAGATTATCATGTGATTGATTTCCCACAGCATTCCTCCCCCCACGTGAAGTGTCCCTTGTCCCCAAGAGACATGGTATGTATAGGATACAAAAAGAGAAGATAGAATCATAATGAGGGTTTTGAGTGGTGAGTTGACATAGCTCATGAAAAGACTCGATGAATGATGTTTTAATGATTAAATATGATTTTTAATATAATGTATTCTATATTAAAAAAATAAAGTGCTTTTCTATAACTAAAAGATACATCATACCTTTATAAACATTTGTTCTTAGGGTTGTGGTATAGTAAATTTTAATGTGAATGTTTTTTGAAATGGAAAGTTAGCTTATTATTTCTTAATGCAATTATTACCCTGGTAGTCATGATTTTGTTGTATTATTAGCCTTGGGTAATTATGTGATCATAGTGTCCTATCTTTTAATTATGCCCTCAACAACCTGCATGCAATCATGATGACCTACAAAGAAATGGAGCAGTGGTCTTGTAGTGGTATAAGAGACTATTTACATCCTTCCACAAGGTGGTTACTATAGATATTTATTTGTTATCCAAGTCAGATCCTTTATAATCATGGAGGAGGGTGGGTGATGGCATTTACTGCTCTTGATATCCTCTGTATGAGCCTAGTGATGGCTTGTTTCTCTTTTGTCTTACTCCCAATAAATGAGGATGTTTGTTGATGGATTATTTGTTTAGAGAACTTTTAATTTGGAAATCAATTGGTTTATCAAACTTGAGACCTATGCTCCAAAAAAGATCCCATATCTCTCTTATTGGCAAAGTGAAATTATTTTTCATGAAGTGACCAAAAACTAAGAATGGTTTTTTTATATCTCTCTAGTCATAAATTATGGTTTGCAACCTCTAAATGGAGATTGGAAGTGTATGCCTTTATTTTAGCACTTACTTTGTTATTCAGAGGTTGGTCATTCAATAGAAATGTTTTAAGTTTCTTCTTTAATCTTCCTTCACTCCTCCTATAGCTTGTCTGGTGTCTTCTATGAATTTATCAATAGCTCATAGCCAAAGCCACAGCTCATCATTTTTGAGTAATTAACCTCCAACTACTAGTGAGGTGTATATAGGGGTTAAGATGTACCTATAAGAAATATAGGTTGAGCATTAGGTTGAAATAATTTGTAAGAACTAATGGTCTCTAAGATGTGTCTATCAAATTATTTTTAGACTCCTCTTGAAGAGGTGATAGATATCGAGTTGGTGTTGGGCATGGATTTTCTAGCATAAAGTCATCAAGTTAGAGTCAATTATAACTTGGCCTCTTTGTTTGCTTCTAATCTTTGCCTGGTTATGATGGATAGAGCCCAAGTTCAAGTAATGGTGGAATTTTTCATATGGTTGGAATATAGGTTTGAGTTAGTAAAGGCTTTGACATCTTTTCCACTTGGGTCATTTCCTCTTTTACTATTTTTAGAGAGAGACTATTTGGGGTTTATCCCATTAGAAATGTTCTGAAAGCTTGAGTTTTCATTCTTGGCTTTGGTTGATTTTGCCAAGGATTTAGAAGTAGCCTATAGAGTGAAGTTAAAGTTGGAATAAATACAGGGAGTCATTTTTCCTTATGTTGAAGATCTTCTGCAACCCATTCCTGACTTGGTAGAATGGAGGGTGATGAGGTGTGATAAAGATAGGGTCAATGCAATTAAAATATTGGGTAAAGGAATGGTGAGAGGCTCTTTTAAGTCTCCACCCTAGTGGAAAGGCAAGTTGAAGGAGCATGGGAAGACAACTGGTAAAGTACATAAAAGACTTTTTTTTCAGTGTGTGAGCAATATGTAAGCATTCAAAAGGATAACAAGATGGTGGCTTTTAAATGTTTGAAGGCAAGTTATAATCTAGAGGCTTTGAGTGTAGCAACAAGTGGTTTGATTGAGGAGCTAGATAAGAAATAAATTTGCACAAATTAGGGGAAGCTTATGGAATTAGTAATTCTAGAATAGTTTGTTAGTTTGTTGGCTTTTGGCTATTAATAATCATTAAATTAGTAAGATAGTAATAAAAATATTTATGTATTTAAGGATGATTTGATTGTATTTTGTTATATTAATATATCGGTCATATGCCTCGACATGGAAGGATGCTAAGTGCAGTACACTATTTTGTTTTTATTGAATCTTATTTGTCAAAGGGCCTAAGACCCTTATAATTTGAAGTATCAAACCAAAAAAAATATGTGTATTTCTGCATTATACAATTTATAGCATTTAATAAATTATTCATATCATATAAATGAAAATTTAATATTAAACTAGTAGTAAATATAATGATTATGCAATTAATAAATAATGTATCAATATACTACTAGTTGACAGAAATCAATGAACAAAAATAATTAAATAAACTACTAAATAATGATAATTAAAAATTAAAATGACTAATTTACTACTAATTAATAGAAATCGGTCAATTAAATTGACTAAATAGATTACTAATTGATGTCAAGTAATAATTAAATTGACTAAATATACTACCAATTGATACAAATCAGTGAATAAATATGACTAAATATATTATCAGTTGATGGCAAAATAATGATTAAAATGACTGAATATACTACCGAAAATCAGTTAATACAAATGACTAAATATACTACCAATGGATGGAAATCAGTGAATAAAAATGACTAAATATACTACCAATTGACAACAATTAATAATTACAACGACCAAATAAATGACTACCATGACTAAATAAATAACCAATTAACAACAATCAAATACTACATTAACGACTAAATATACTACCAAAATGATCAATCAAAACAACCAATAAATGACTAAAAATGATTTAGTCATAAATTTGGTCACATTATAAATGATCAGAAATAAACTACTAATGGTCAAGTGACCAAGCTTAGTCATTTATATGCAATTTTTGGTAGTTTTTAAGTCATTTATTGTTGTTTTTCTACTAGTGAGATAACATCTTACTACATATTTTAAAATTAAATATTAATTTTAGGTGAGTTAATTTAAAGATCAATTCCATTACCTCAAAATGGAGGCATTTCAATGATATTTTCATACATTATATAATCCTATTTGAAGACAAAAAATAATTTAAGCATAAAATACAGTTTCAAAGGTTTTGAAGTGGTTCAAAAATAATTTTTGGTACAAAATAGAGTTTCAAAAGTTGCAAATGGTTCAAAATTAAGTCAGTAGCACAATTTATAGGGGCATATGCCATGTATCTGCACTCAAATTTTATGTTCAAATCAAAAAATAATATAGTTTTAAGTGAATGATACAAGGTCATGTACATGTTTCAACAATAATTTACAATTGGCATCTACACACAATTATAGATTCTACATTTATAAATGGGGGCATAATAATAATAATAATAATAATAATAATAATAATAATAATAAAGCTAAAAATTGTTTAATATTTAGTCATTATTATAAATTATGGAGGTATGAGCATGAATGTAATTCATTATATTTTGATCATGCATTTAGGGAAAATGTTGAATTTGAATATATAAGCCATATGTAATGGTTGAATTAGTTAAAGTTAATAATGAATAATTTATAGGTTTAGTTCCCTCCATAATTATGTCTATAAATCCATTTTAGATTTAAAAATGTTTCATGTTTTGGGGTTATAAATACCATTAAGTTCAATGGAGGCTTCTACATCCTTCAACGGGTGTTATTTTTTTACAAAGTGCAAATTTAATTTGGGGCTTAATCACCCTCAAATTATTCATTGGTTTAGCTATGGAACTGTTGTTCCCAAAATCAGCTACGCTCATTTTTGGAAAAACCCCTATGAAACTTTTTCATTTCATGTTTTTCACTCTAAGTTCATCTTTCGAGACAAGTTTTTCTTGATCTCGAGTTTGGTCAACTGATATACTTGAAAAGTTCATAACCTTTCATCGTTATGATTTTACAAAAAATATGAAAATCATTACGATTTTGATGTGATTAGAATATCAAATTTTGATAAATTTCGAGGAGTTAGTGTGTTTTTTTGGTTCACATGCAAGGGCGGCATTTTATGCCACCATTGTATTTTTTTTTTTGCGCATTTCACATGCAAGGGAAAAAAATTTTGCCACCATTGCATGTGGTTTATCTATTCCATGCAGAGGTGGTGATTTTCACCACCCTTGTATCCTTTCATGCAGGAGCGACGAAAATCGCTGCCCTTGCATCCTCCTTCAACCTCACATGTAGAGGCGGTGATTTTTGCTACCCCTGCATGGTCTCGATTATCATGCACAACATTAATGGCCACACACACCAAGTTATTGGGGTTGGTTTTTCAACCTTTTAAATTGATTTGAACCTCATTTAAACCATTCCAACTTATCTTTTCCTTCTCCTTACATCTAGTCGACTGTGTGAATGAGTGGGATCACATGTTTTTTGAATTCAAGCGTAGGGTAGCAATTTTTGCCAGGTAGGGTTCTGTGTTCTTCTTTATTTTATGTTTTCTTTTTGTTCTCTCTTTCCTTTAAAGGTTTTTAGTTGTTCTTTCTCTTCCCTCTATCATTTTTTAATCTATTCCTTCTTTTTCCTCATCCCTCTCCTCCTCGTTAAAGGCAAAAAACACCCCTCAATTTTTGTTGGCCATTTCTAGTGGTGTAATGGCAGTGAAAAATGCTGCCTTTACACAATTTACCTCATCCCATGTAAAGGTGGTGATTTTTTCCATCATTACGCTATCCGTTCACCTTCGAGTGAGGGTAGCAAAAATTGCTGCCATCATAGCTCACTCATTTTCCTCCCATGTAAGGGTGGCAATTTTTTCTGCCCTCACACAAAGTTCCTCCCATATGCATAGGTGGAAAAAATAGCCGCATATGCACATCTTTTACATGTAATGGTATAAATTTTTTCCACCTATGTAGATCTATTATAAACATGTAAGGGCAGCAATTTTTGCCACCACTGCATGCCTTCCCTCTGATTTTCTTAACTCTCAAAAATTTTGATTTTCTCATTTTTCTGAGCCCACTTCCCTTTAAACGTTCTGACCTACTCACACCTTAACCCTTTCAAGCACATTCCCATGGTTGTGATCATCAATGTGTAGTTTTTCCAAATTGTTATTTTTTCCCCCTAATTACATGATCATGATTCTTGTTGCAGTTTCTCTCAAGGATCTTTCTTCATCAACGTCCTTTCTATAAAAGTTCTTCCAAATAATTGAGGTATCTCTACAGAAGTTGAAGATGATGAAATACAAGTATCAAGGTGTTTTCCTAATCGCCTTGGTTACTTCTAATGTCAACGACATCAGAGATATAGAGATCGGGCACGTGGATATGGCTGAGTTCGTAGAAAGAACCAAATCAAGCAATCCTAGCCATGAAACGAAGAAGATAGTTGAAATTAATATTCATTTGGTCTCTTCTTTTCTTGTAGCAACTCACCACACAAAGTTCATTCTCCAGTTCACTCAATTATACAATAAGGATACCAGGGCTATGTTAGATGTCGGTGGTAACATAGTAATTAGACTAGACCTTGAGTTCATCAAAAAAGTGTTCATGTGCCCTCCCGCTACTGATGTGTTGAAACTTGACTTTGTTGAAGCACAAAAAGAATATGACAAAGATCCCAAAAGAGCAAAGAAAGTGATCAATAATATATGGCTCAAAACTCCCAGAGTGAACTTATCCAGATGGCCACAAAACTTTCCACAGAGTGATTTCATAGAAGAAGTTGGCGACTTGATCACTCTTCTCAGCAGAGTATGAGGTTTGCCTTCTTCCTCTCAGTTTCATGAATGGATGTACCCCTTCATTAAGATAATTATCTAGGGGAAATAAGTCATTTTCTAGGGATAACAAACTAGCAATGCTCTACATGAGCAATTGATGAAGGTATCCACTACCTCTAGATTCTATATGACATCATACTTAGTGTATATTGCGGCATTAATGAGAACCTTCCCAGGTTTAATATCGGAAGGAGATAGGAAAACAACCTTGGTGTATTAATATTATCTTTAGATAAAATTTAAGGGTTCCATTCATCATTTTATAAGGGTAAAGGATGCTTTCTTCGTAGTATTTTTGTGTCTTTTTGATCCCTAATTAGAACAAAAAAGAGTGTCAAATGAAGCCTGGACTATCGTGAATGACTTTGGGTGTATGTTCTTACAGTTCCCTACTTTTTGTTATCTATGGGTTGGATTTTTCCAAGGTTATCCCTATATGCTTCCAAGATTCCCCTCAGACAAATTGGTCTTGATATAGTTTTGAAGGCAAATTATTTTCGTGCACAATAAGTAGATGGAACTCAAGAAACCCAATTTCAAATTCCTAATTGAAATTGGCAAATTCTCAGTGTTGATCGCTGCAAAAGCTAGAGCAATGGAGACTAAAATGCAACTCGTAACCATGAAGCATTTCAAAAAGAGGCCAAATTTTGAATATAGAGGTGTGAAAGACATAATCTAAGGGAAGACCCAGTTTCATGAGCCTATGATCAAAGATATTTGGGTCAATTTGAGGACAACTGAAGACATCAGAAAGATGGGCTATAGTAGATTATCCCTTGAGCAAATTTAATATCTGGGGCTCATTGATATCCCTGCAAATCTAGTGGATGATGAAGATTTGATAAATAATAGATACCATGCTGAATAAGTCACCGATGCTCCTCTTCCCCTGATCTAATGGTCTCAGAAGGAGTTGACTTCTCTGAGAATGAGATTCAAACCAATATTGGAAAACACTAATGATTGGTTAGAAAATAAGGGAATCACTTTGAAAGAGTTCATTATAGGGTTAGAAGCCAAATTTTGAGAAGAAACAAGGAGAAGAGCAGAAAATAGAACAAAGAATAAAGATGATGTCCCTTCTAGACTGCATAAACCTGGAATCATCTTTGTGACTAAGAAGTCGAAGGTTATGGAAAAAGAACCAAAAATAACAGGGGTGGAAGCTGAGAAGTAGAGCACTGAGGAACTAGAAGTAGAATAGATGGAGACTGATGATAGGCCCATAGGTCAATAGGGAAAGGAAACTTTGTCTCCACAAGTAGGTGTACAACTAGACTTAAGAATTTCTTCTTCTTTGCCTAACTCACTTGATGTAACTCCACCTATTTCTCCAATCAATATTCCCTCTTCTAGAGCTGCCTCTCCTTCCAAAATTATTTTTAGCAACCCTCAAAGTGATTCTAGAGATGTTCTTTATTCATCAAAATCCATACCCAGTTTGTCATCTCTATCTTTTAATATTGGAGATAGTTCTACCCTCGACCATTCAGCTGCAGGTGTGGTTTTAATTGATACTATGCCCATTGTTTCCACTAGTAGTACAAGTGCTACCCTAGTGATGCTAACTACAAGGAAAATTGCTAATGTAAGTGCTTCTACTCTCCCACCTTGGTCGTCAGCTTACACACCCAAAAGGAAAAAATAGGCCATCTCTCTAGATGACTTCGATTTCACTGAAATGGTTTCAGCCAAAGTCAATACTCCCAAAAAGCCAAAAATATTTTCAAAGATGATTGAATATAAGGAGCACAAATTTTTGGAAGTTACCAGACCTCCGCAGGACGTAACTCTTGAAAATTTTGATATGAGTGACTACTCTGTCTCTCGAATTAAATTGGGGAAGGTAACTCATGAAAGTGCTAAGAGTGATTTGCAATCAGCGATGGACATTATGGTTCAAAAATTTGATCGAGAAAGAGAAATGAAGGACCTGTTGACACAGTGGATTATACCCAGGGCAAGAGGCCGAGCTCCTGCCTTCCACACGTCAAAATGGAAACTCCCCTCTCCCCTGTGGGACCGACGAAGCTGGAGGGGAGAGTCTCTAGATAAGGGCTAGCTCCCTTTGATGTACTTTTAGGCCCTAGTTTCTCCTACTACTAACAAACAAATTTAAAAAATGGGGGGGGAGGTCAAAAGAGAGAGAGAGAGAGAGATGCTGAAAATAGAACCTAAGCCTAAAAATGAAAAGGTGATGCACCAAAAAAGTTGACCCACCCAACCTAAACATACACTTTTCACTAGGAAGAAATGCCCATACACTTCATCTAACATGGGAAACTCTTATATTTCAATGAGTCATGGGTCCATAGAGATATAGGGAGGAAGGAACTAGCAAAGGTGTTCTAAGACACACTTTGATAGCCTATTCACATGCGCCTATATTCTTGCTATAGACACTTCTGGCAGACCTGCAGAAAAGCAACTTCACAATGCACTGGACATGTTGTAATTGATCTGTGTAAAGCATGAAAGACAATGACTTAACAAAAAATAATAACACAGACATATACTTTAAAGTGCAAGTCTAGATAGAGGTAAAAATGCTAAGTCCTGATTCAAGGTAAAATTTAGCAGCTCTGCCTTACAAGCTCGAGAGATTTTTGGGCAGAGTTTTGCCTTAAGGCTAAGAGAGTTGATCCTTCTCAAATGAGAATTTTTACAATATATAGACAGAGGAAGAGAAATTGGTGCCTCTTTTGAAAAGAGTTTGGTGCCCTTTGATGAGCTAGCCCATGTGCACTAGAAAACATCGAAAGAGGAAGTCACTGTTACTGATGTCATCCTTCTATAAGAGGCCTACTGGAACCATGTTGTATAATTGCCAAAATCAACTTTGGCATTCAAGAATTAATGTGGAAGTATAGGTTGCACCTCTTTTTTTCAAAATAGATTGTAGTTTGTCCCCTTTTAAATGTAAACTAGAGAAGACGGGCCGTGCCATTTACTGTTTGTGCCATTTGGTGATCATCTGGAAACAAATCACCCTCCCTTTGCCACTTAGACTACTTTATCTCTTTCTACACCTTGTCTTCTTCCTACTCTATCTCCTTCTGCTCCTTCAGCCCTTGGGGTGATCTTCTGGCGGGTTGTTGAATTCCTTGGGCTCCTTTTATGGTTGGCACTCAGGTAATTCAAAAGTAAATAGCTACTTCATTATCTTAAAATTGACATTCGCACAGCTGTCATTTTGAAATTGAATACCCAATGACTAGTTCATCTCCTTAAAATTGATGGCTTTCGGGATGTCACCATCCTTGGCAAATTCCATCGTGTCTCTTCCTGCTTCGGCTCTTTTGCTTTGTGGGCTTTTGTCTTCCTTGGTTGGGCTTTTCTTTTAGCCTCTTTTTCTGTAGATAAAATGTCTGCAAGAATGATTTCACGCTCACTTCCTTTCCTTTGGATTATTTTCTCGAGTTTTGTGTTGTAGCCCTTTTCAAAATTTCTTCAGACTTTTTGTTCGAAGGAATTCCTTCGAACAAAAAGTCTGAAAGAATTCAAAGCCTTAAGTCTTTTTTGCATTTTTTAAACCCTTTAGCTGCCTTAAAAGTGCTTCCTACCCTCTACAAGGGCTCCTAAATCTAGAACTGCCCTCCGCAAGGGTACCTACCCTTCAGCTTTGGGACACCCCCTTAAACCAAGCCATTGAACCAACCCATTGAACCAAAAATGGTTCAACAGTTCAATGGTTCAACACTGCATGCCATTCGCTTGAACCAACCATTGAACCATTCCATTGAATCGGTTCAACATCGCATGCTGAGCCTTTGAACTGAGCATTGAACCAAGCTCGTTAAACTGTCTAATGAACTGAGTGATTGAACCATCAGTTTGAACTGAAGTGATTAAACCAAGGCATTGAACCAACATGTCAAACCAAGCTGAACTTGCTGATGAATTGATTGATTGAACTAAGCTGATTGAATCAAGGCATTGAACTTGAGCAATGAACCTGCCAATTTAACCAAGGCATTGAACTGGTTTAATGGTTCAAAGATGCCAACCTTCCCTGTGATTTTCTTCAGACAATAGCCCAAAGAAGCCTTGTAAAACCTAGCACTCTCTAAAACTGATTCTTGATGTGCCAAAAGACTAACCCTACAGATTTCATAGAAACCCCTGTGAAGTCTGTAGAAAACCTGCATATTCATAGAAATGGACCTACTAAATCCATAGAAATAAACATGCAGAGTCTATAGAAATAGCCCTGCAGAGTCAGTAGAAATTCTTGTAGAGTTTGTAGAAATTCTTGGACTTGTGCAAAATCAAAAAATGAATTGGCCTAGAATAGCAGGGGAAGAAGGGGACCGATTTTTGGCCTGTTGGGCAAAAAATGGTCAATAAATTGGTGACTCCTAGGGGAAGCATGCCTGCTATGCTTATAGACCAGTTGCCTTATAGTCCATTGGGCATGGAGTCAGAATGTAGCTTTGAAGAAAGGTTAGAAACAACCCCAAAGATCCAAGAATCAAACATGAAGCTTTTTACCCCACACATTAAGGAAAACACACACAAGACTAAAAACACTACTTGTGCAAACTGCACTTAGGGAAAGTAGGAAAAGAAACTGAAACAACTAGTATGTACAACTAACCAGGTGTATTTGCTTCCATCCTGGATCAAAGGGAAAACTTCTTAAGTCTCCTTCTTGGTAAGGAAACATATAGTTCCAGACAAGTGGCTGAATGAAATAGGGAGTTGGTGACTCGCTCCTTTTACCTGCCACCTGGGTTGGCTTGTATCCGAGTGGAGATTCAAACATGCTTATAACATATATGTACTCTATTTGTTCTTGGAAGCTTGCCTCTTGTTGGTTCTTCATGCTGGTGTATCTCATCAAGAAATCAATCACTACTGGATCATCACAATAAGCCCCTTGATATGCATCATTGACTGATATGCATCATTGACTGGCTTGTTCTCCTCTGCCTCATGCTCAGGTTTTATGGCATGACCATCCTCCTTGATGATCTCAAAGAAAGTGTCTTTTGATTCACTAACCTCTTGAAAGGATAAATTTGAAATCTTGCAGCACCTTTGCATACTTATTTGAGTCCCAATGCTACCTTCTCCACTCTTATCCAGCTCATAGGCTCCTTGAAGAATAGTGCAACCTGCTCCAATGACTTCAAATGAATCATTCAAAACATGAAAAAGAGATTGTCCATGCTCCTCCATGACATTTAAGGTGATTTCCTCCTCATCTGCACTCATGAAGTCTCCCTGATCAGTCATGAATTGAGCATACTTCTCTTCACTTACTTCCTTCAAGACAAGCTCCTCTTTGAGAATGGGGGAAATGGAAGGCTGACGGAGATACTCATGTGGAAGAGGAGGTAGTCCTTGAGCTAGAATCGAATGATTCTACTCTTTCCATTTGGTTATCACTTCATCTATATCAAGCATGGCTTGATAGCTTTCTTGGAGGTGTGTGGATGGAGTGTGTTCAGACATGGAATCTTCTATTTGGTCTGAAACATCCATCACACGTTCACAGAGGAAACTTGCTTTGGACTCCAACTCTACAATCCACCTATCTATATCTTCCTAGAAAAACCTTTCTTGGAGGTCACAATCATCATCAAGAGCAGGGGCAGCCTCATCTTCTTCAAGGGTTAGAGTAAAACCTTTTTCCTCCTCTTCCTTTCTACCCCAAGATTCCACTGTTTGCTTCCAACTCATGACCTTGGGACTGGAACTTTGCTCTTGTGAACATGCAGCAAATTTATCCTCTTCAAGGTTCTGAGCTGGTTCATGATGTCCCTTCTTCCAACTTGGAATTTGGAGATTGTGTTGAAAGACTTGAGGAGGTTGGGAAAGATTTGGGAGGGTCTGCTCATGTACAGGAAGAGCTGTCGGAAAAGATGCATGCTGAAAAGCTAGGTGTATAAGATTAAAGGTAGGATCGATTGATGCTTTAGATGAGTCAAAATGAGCGAGTGCTATTTGATAGAAAGGATTTGGCACACAAGAGGGAGTTTTCTCTAGAATAAGAGGGGGCACACAAGGCTCGTCAAAATCTTTTGGCGTAGTATCCCCTACAAGGTCTAAAAACTCCATCCACCTTTTTCCAAGTAGTCTCATCTTAGCCTCTAATTCCTCAATCCGCCTAGCCAAATTATCCTCATTCTGTACCTCTTGGAGCTCGTGGGAATCATCATAGAGATGGGGAGTGCATGAAGGTTGCCATGAAAGGAAATAAACTTCTTGAGGAGGGGTGGGAGGGACTCGAAGAGGACTAACCTGATTATGTACCTCACACTCCTGAGTAATGTCTTTCTCTTCCTTATTGTTCCATGACTCGACCACTTTATTCCAACTCAAGACATTCAGACTGGGCATCTCCTTTTGGGGTGATGGGGCCACAATGTGAGAGGGTGGTGAGGGTTTAGATTCCACTTCCCTTGTTGCCAAAATGGACTACTGCATTTGAAGATTTGCCAATTTGATCTGTCTATCAAGACTAGCCTAAAACACAAGATTTATTGTTTTGAAACTCTCCTAAACATGATTGGGGAGAGGACTTTGACAGGCTTGACTTGGCTCATAAGCAGGGGCTGTGTATGATTAATATGATACTTGGGGTAGTAAGTATGCAGGTTGATAGAATTGGTAAGGCTGCCTCTCATAAATACTCAGCTTCTCTTCCAAAGATGTAATCATACCACTCACATCCAGCATCTCACTTGTAAGCCTTTGCCAGTTGGCTCTTTTAGTAGGAGTCCATTCACTCTTAACCTGATCCAGTGCATTTCTCACTTGATAAATGACATGATCAAGAATTTGTTGGCCACATCCCCTTCTGGTGTCAAGATCTATTACATACTTTTTGTATCCCAACAGTGCTCGTTTGAAAGTAGAAATGGTTTGATTAGCAAAGAGACTAGGTTGAGTGGGAGAAGTGAGGCAATGAGAAGACTGGGCATAAGGCTGATATAGCTCATGATAGGGCTGGGACTAGTCATATTGGACCTAATAAGGATTAGCATAAGGCTGGTGATGATCATAGCCATGCTGGCCAAGGAAAATAGGGTCCATGGCTCTGAATGATGGGATTATACATACCAAAATATTGTTTCTTGATGGTACGGTACCAGAACTTCTTAACCAATTAATTTAACTCAGAGTCGCCATTGGTGTTGATGTAAATCCTCTAAAGGCTGGTTGGTTGAAGAACACACCAAAAAATCTTCAACTCTTTAGACAAAACTTGTCCTAGTTGGTCCCACTGGGTGTGTCAAAAATTGTTGATGCAGTGGATTGCACCCAGGGTAGGAGGCCAAGCTCCTACCTTTCACACATCAAAATGGAAACTCCCCTCTCACCTGTGGGACTGATGAAGCTAGAGGGGAGAGTCTCTAGATAAGGGCTAGCTCCCTTTGATGTATCTTTTAGGCCCTGGTTTCTCCTATTGCTAATAAATAAATGTAAAAAAGGAGGGGTGAAAAGAGAGAGAGATGCTAAAAATAAAACCTAAGCCTAAAAATAAAAAGGTGATACACCAAAAAAGTTGACCAACCCAGTCCAAACACACACTTTTCACCAGGAATAAATGCCCATACACTTCATCTAATGTGGGAATCTCTTCTATTTTAGTGAGTCAAGGGTCCGTAGAGATACAGGGAGGAAGGAACTAGCAAAGGTGTTCTGAGACACACTTTGACATCCTATTCACATGCGCTTATATTCTTGTTGTAGACACTTCTAGCAGACCTGCAGAAAAGAGACTTCACAATGCACTGGACATGTTGTAATCAATCTATGAAAAGCATGAAAGAAAATGACTTAACACAAAAGAAGAACATAGACATATACTTTAAAGTGCAAGTCCAGATAGAGGTAAAAATGCTAAGTCCTTATTCAAGGTAAAATCTGGTAGCTCTGCCTTACAAGCCTAAGAGATTTTTGGGTAGAGTTTTGCCTTAAGGCTAAGAGAGTGGAGCCTTCTAAAATGATAATTTTTACAATATATAGAGAGAGGAAGAGAACTTGGCACCTCTTTTAAAAAGAGTTTGGTGCCCTTTGATGAGCTGGTACATGTGCACTGAAAACATTGAAAGAGGAAGTCACTGTTACTGATGTCATCCTTCTAGAAAAGGCCTACTGGAACCATGTTGTATAATTGCCAAAATCAACTTTGGCATTCAAGCATTAATGTGGAAGCATAGGCTGTGCCTCTTTTCTACAAAATAGATTACAGTTTGTCCCCTTTTAAATGCAAACTAGAGAAGACGGGCCATGCCATTTACTGTTTGCACCGTTTGGTGATCATCTGGAAATAAATCACCTTCCCTTTGCCACTTGGAATACTTTGTCTCTTTTTGCACCTTGTCTTCTTCCTGATTTGTCTCCTTCTACTCCTTCAGTCCTCGGGGTGATCGTCTGGCGGGTCGCTGCATTCCTTAGGCTTCTTTCATGGTTGGCACTCAAGCAATTCAAAAGCAAATTGCTACTTCACCATCTTAAAATTGATGTTCACATAGCTTTCATCTTGAAATTGAATACCCAATAGCTAGTCCATCTCCTTAAAATTGATGAATTCTGAGACGTCACCATCCTTGGCAAATTCTGTCAGGTTTCATGGGCTTTTGTCCTCCTTGGTCAGGGTTTTCTTTCAGCCTCTTTTCCTGTGGACAAAATATCTGCAAGAATGATCTCACGCTTGCTTCCTTTCCTGTGAAGTATTTTCTCAGGTTTTGTGTCACGGCCCTTTTTCGAATTTCTTTGGACTTTTTGTCTAAGGAATTCCTTCAGACAAAAAGTCCAAAAGAATTCAAAGCCTTAAGTATTTTTTACATTTTTTGAACCCTTTGGCTGCCTTTAAAGTGCTTCCTACCCTCTGCAAGGGCTCCTGAATCTAGAACTACCCTCCACAAGGGTACCTGACCTTTGGCTTTGGGATGCCCCCTTGAACCAAGCCATTGAACCAAAAATGGTTCAACGGTTCAATGGTTCAACACTGTGCACCATTCTCTTGAACCAAGCCTTTGAACCATTCACTTGAACCAACCATTGAACCAATCTGTTGAACCAGTTCAATGGTTTAACACTACGCATTAAGCCTTTGAACTGAGCATTGAACTAAGCTCATTAAACCATCTGATAAATTGAGTGATTGAACCATCCATTTGAATCAAAGTGATTGAACCAAGGCCTTGAACCAACGCGTTGAACCAATGCATCAAACCAAGCCGATGAACTTGCCAATGAATTGATTGATTGAAGTAAGCCGATTGAACCAAGGCATTGAACTTGAGTGATGAACCTGCTGATTTAACCAAGGCATTGAACCAGTTTAATGGTGCAAAGGTTCAAAGATGCCAACCTTCCTTGTGATTTTCTTCAGACAAAAGCCCAAAGAAGCCTTGTAAAACCCATCACTCTCTGAAACTGATTCTTCATGCACTGAAAGACTAACCCTACAGAGTTCATAGAAATCCCTGTGAAGTCCGTAGAAAACCTATAGAGTCCATAGAAATGGACCTGTAGAGTCCATAGAAATAGACCTGTAGAGTCCATAGAAATTCTTGTAGAGTCCGTATAAATTCTTGGACTTGTGCAAAATCAAAAAATGAATTGGCCTAGAATAGTAGGGGAAGAAGGGGACCGATTTTTGGCCTGTTGGGCAAAAAATGGTCAATAGGACCATTATAAAGCAATGGTGGAATAATTAACTCCGGTGATAAGGAAGATTACTTTCACTCCAAAAACTGTAACTCCCGAGGCTATCTCTGTTGATGACCCCATGATTTAGAAGGCAGAAAAGACCTATCTCAAGGGAAAAGTGCTTGAAGATTACTTAGGCAAGATGCATACACAAGGGATTTCCTTGCTTACAGAGTTGTCTAAGAAAATGGATAAGATGAGGAAAATGAGAGTAGAACTAGATGATCTCATCAGTATCATTTCTCAGGGTATTGAAAGCACAGATAAATATCTTGACAAATGGATGGATCTGAAGAAGCTAAAAATAATCACTCTAGTATCAATTAGCATCATTGCTAATAGAGAATCGTATATTTAAACTAAAGAAGCATTGATGTATAGGAGTCAGGTGCTTAAGGAATTAATCATCGACCTCAAATCTTCTAGAGACCTTAGTGAACAAACTGATATCAGTCTATTGCATAAGTTGGAGGAGATTCCTTGCAAACTTACCACACAAGACAACCAGTTCATTTCAATAGAAGAAATGACTCAGGAATTTGAAGGTATGTTTCGAAAATAATTTGAGGAGAAAACATTTTTAGTGGCCTCTGTGGACAATGTCCTGGATAATCAGTTGACTCTGGATAATCTAAAAACTAGGTTAACTAGTCATGCAAAATTAGTCATGGCAGTGAGAGATGCCACAGTCAAGGCTAAGGTGATCTTCAAGAATACTGTTGCTCCAAACAATATCTGGATACAAGAGGCTGTCACCATGTACAATGCTTATATAGAGAAAGATGGAGCTACAAATTGATTCAACTTTCTGTTGGTTTAATTTCCTTTTTTCTAAATGCACTTTTGTAAATGCTTTGGACATTTACACATGTCCTTTTGTCATGTGTAAATACATGTAAAAAGATGGAAAGTCCAAAGTCAACAAAGACTTCCATCTTTGACTAGAAAATATATTTAGGTCTTTTTCAATCTTCAAGGTCTCTCCCTATAAATAAAGGGAGCCTTTTTTGTAAAAGAGGATGTTTTTTGTAATCAAGATATCTTTTGATAATTGAAAGTAAAAGCTCTACCCAAATTAAGATGCTTCCTGAGACTTTGAGATCAGATTTTAAATCATATTTTCTTGAATGAATGAGAAAGTAGGTTACTTTTCAACTTTGCATTGGAATAACTTGTGTTGTTTAGGAGATTGTTCTTATGTCATTTTCCTAATAATATCTCATCTATTTGATTAAACAAGCAAAGTGTGTTGGAATTATTTGAAGATATTTTGAAATTAATTATAAAGACTTTGTGTTACTATAATTACCTTTAGTTTGTGTTTTTTCATTTTAGTGTGAAGGGTATTAGAAAGGCTTTGAACTGCTTTTATTCTTTGTGATCTTATGCTCTGTTGTAGTTTTTGGTGGAGACTTTGAGTTGTACTTCATTCTACTATTACGTATACTACAAATCATTGAGGGAAGCAACAAAAGACTTTATGCTTTCATAGGTTTCTCATGAATCCAGTCACTATCCAGGAAGTTTTTCTGCAGCTTGCTAAACATCATTTTTGAAAGAAGAGAAATGCCTTCAGTCATTAGCCAGGATTTCTCCTTTGCCTTGTAAATATCATCTCTGAAAAAAAAAGATAGATGGTGTGATCTCACCCTTGAGTCTATTTTTCAATTTATATTAATATATATTAATTTATAGGGAACCTCCCCTTGATGAGAGGAGAGATTTATCTCATTATGATGTGGTAAACTTGCACTTTTTGCCATATAAATCTCCTTGTATTGTGGTCGATATACCCATTTTGTCATCAATTAGTTGATGATAAAATATTCATCCAACAGCTTTTTGGCACTTCGCTGGGGAAATGAACACGCACTTTGAAGCCTCAAGCTTCAAATTGAAGCATTTCCAATCCTTGTTTAGTTTTTCACTCTATCAGATCCATCGTACATGCAAAGCTAGAGATCTCAAAGTATTATTGATCCTATATTCGAGTTAGTGTGGTGAAATAATTTTGAGATCTCTCCTCCACCATTTCATCTCCAGCATATTAGGAGATTTCCTCTTACCAACATCAGATCTCTAATACTAAATGAAGCTTCTAGTCTTAGTGCTAGTAGATTTTTGTCCATACTTACCCCACCAAGATTTGTTATTCCTCCCTTCAATCATCATATCATGGTGGCCCAAGGTCCTTGGGAAAACTCTTTTGGTCCGCTCAATCTAGCCTCACCTTTACACGAACTACCTCATAGTTTGAGAAAGAATTTTCCCAAATTATATAGTGATGGGAAGGTTCATCCTAATGAGCATATTGCTGCCTTATCCATAGCATGTGGTGTGATAAGTGTGGAATACGAAGATATAGTGGTAAGATTGTTTATAGAAAATTTACAAGGCACTGTCACAGATTGGTTTTATCACCTTCAAGCTCAAACTATAATTGACTAGAATATGCTCAAGGCCAAGTTTGAGGCCAGGTTCAAACCCATTGAAGATGCACATGCCTTGTTGGCTTAGCTTACACAAATGAATAAGGAACCTCATGAACCTATGCGAGACTTCATTGCTAAATTCAACAAGCTAAGGAACCATATTCCTACGATTGCTCAACCAACATTGGAGAACCTCAAGTGCTTTTTCATCAACTCTCAACTTCCTAAAGTAAGTTTTTTGTTGAGGTGGGCTGGTCTTATGGATCTTTTTATAGCCTAAAATTTAGCGACTAAGGTTAAATATGATCTTATCTTGGCAGGTAAGATCAGAAAAAATTCTAATAAAAATAAATTTTGTTCATCTATTGAAAATTCTTCCACGAGCACCACAGATCAAATGGTGCAAAAGTTGACAAATGAACTACTAGCCTTGAAAATACAAATGGCCCAAGGTATGTCTGATCCTCCTTATCGAGATATGCCAAGGAGGACATTTTAGAACTGGTCATATTAAGGTACTGCTACCAGAAATCAAGGGCAACTAAATTATCTACCTCCCCCATAGGGGAAACTTGCCATTGAAGGAGCACTGGCTAACTTAGCAGTTGGTTACCTTGAAGCTAAACATGATTTCTCACTCCAACATGAGTTGGACCAAGAAGATGATGCTAATCTCTTCACAGAAGGAGAAGAATAATTAGCTAGTGACTCCAACATTAGTTTTTTGAATTACCAGGATGAAGCTAAAAGTAAGGGAGAAGTGTTTGATGGATCATAAGCTATTTTTACTAGGTCTCAAAATCTGACAACTCAACAAGCTGATAAAGAGAAAGTAGGAAAAGAACCCTAGCCATTAGTCTTGATCACTAAATGGGGGACTTCATTGCCCTTTCAATCAAAAGACCCTATGACTAATAAGAAAGTAAGTGCCTCAAACCACCCTGTACCTTCTACTTCTATTTCGCAGACTAGTGCCACACCCAATAAAGATCAGGATGATGGACTCCCTTCCTTATTTTCTAGTTCATTTCAATTATTTGATATAATTGATCATGCCAAAAATACTAAGATTCAAATGACTGAAGTTGAGTACTTGAGAGCTAATCCTGAACAGTTTGATAGGCTAGTCGAATACATAAAAAATAAAATTGTCCCTGTTGGACAAGATTTTCCAAAGGTGTCTCATGATTTCTTGAAGAAAAAATCCACCCAAAATAATCTCGTCGCTACTCCTCTTGCTTTCCCTGGGAAAATAAAATCTTTCTATGTTTCCCTTCTGATAAATGATCATAAGTTGAGTAACTGTATAATAGACTCTGGGGCCTCTGATAATGTTATGTCCACCAAAGTAGTAGATTCTCTTGGTCTTACCTTAACTAAGACCTTTGGGATATGTTTATCCATGGATAACAAGCAAGTACCACTCCTAGGTCAGATCAAAGATGTCCAATTTGCTTTTACAACTTTTCCAAAAAAGAGAATTAAAATGACAGTCTTGGTAGCTGATGTTTTAGCCTCTTATGGCATTCTGCTCAAGTGTAATTTTTGCAAGAACGTAGGTGGAGAAGTGAATATGGACCTATCTGAAGCAAGGATACTTGTTAAAAGCATCATGAAAAAATTGCTTCCTAAAAAAGAGTCAAAATATATAATCACCCAAACATCAGATCCTAAAGCTCAAATTTTATTTGAATCATCAATAATGGGTAATTATTTCCTGACTACTGAAGATGTTTTCATCTCATTAGATGAAAGTCCTTTTAGTGACAATTTTGAAAATTCAAATACAAAGTCAGAAGAATTTTTAGAGCAAATTTTAGACAACAAAGGATCTTCCTTGAATAATGAAGGGAAGTTTTTGAAAAGATCAAATTCTAATGATGTCTAGATCTTGGAATTTGATGGCAGTTGCTCTTCTACTAGTTCTAGAGCTGAAATTGTTTTGATCTCCCCTCGAGGATAAATTTTTCCTTATTCATATAAGTTTTAGTTCAAAAATACTAAAAACACCACTGAGTATGAGTCTTTACTACTTGGATTGAAATCTACTCATGCTAAAGGTATTAAGATTCTTCATGCTCAGGGAGATGCTAAACTGGTGGTTTGTCAAGTAAGGAACTTATACCAAATCAAAAATGAAAGATTACAAAATTATCACAATCTAGTATGGGATTGTATTGAAGGTTTTGATGCTTTCAATATTTCTACTGTGTTGAGAGAATTCAATGATCATGCAGATTCATTGGCAGTCTCTGCAACCCTCATGGTTTCCCATAAAGATTTTAAAGGGGACAAGTGCACTATTGAGCTAGTCTTTCAACCAAGTGTACCTAATAATACTAGTCATTGGTAGGTGTTTAACAATGACAATCAAATCATTGATTTTTTAGAAAAGATGGACAACTTTGAGGAATTTTATTTTGAAGGAAGTGAATCTCCACCATGGGAATTAGTTCCCGAAATAAATTCCAAAACTGGTGAAGAGTTCCTTCAACTCAAGGGGAATAAAATTCCAAAAGGTTTGGTTTCTTTCAAGAGGTTGTTTCATAAGCATGACAGGTATGTCAAGTAACAACAAATGGATTCAAGTTCCTCCAAAGAATTTGATCAGGTGAATTTGAGTACAATAGGAAATCCCAAGATGGTTAACATTGGGAATTGTTGCACTTCTAATGAAAAGCTTAAATTCATTACTCTTCTTCACCATTACATTGATATTTTGGAATATTCTTATGATGATTTGAAATATCTTAGGCCTAAGGAAATTTAGCATGAAATTCCTCTTAAAGTCAGGTCATTTCCTTACAAGTAGAAATAAAGGCAATACAAACCCAAAATATCAGGTACTATCATTTCTGAGATCCAGAAAATGCTGAATGCAAGAATTATTTTTCCAATCCATCATTACACTTGGATTGCTAACATAGTTCCCATGAGAAAGAAGAATGGATAAATTCATATCTGTGTTGATTTTAGAAACCTAAATCAATCTTCTTTAAAAGATAACTACTCTCTGCCCATCATGGATCAAGTGTTGCAAACAGTGACTGGTTCATAAATGTTATCAATATTAGATAGTTTTTCTGAGTACAATCAAGTAGAATTCAATGAATCAGATCAACATAAAACTTCTTTCACTACACCTTGGGGCACTTTTTATCATAGAATGCCTTTTGGTTTGATCAATGCTAGCACTACTTTCAAAGAGCAATGGATCTTGTTTTCAGAGATGAAATGGGGAAGTTTATTATGGTATATCTTGATGACTTGACCATTTTTTCCAAACATCATCCTGATCATGTGCATCATCTACAATAAGTGCTGGAATGCTGTCAGAAAAATGGTATTTCTCTTAATCCTAAGAAGTCATTCTTTGGGGTTATAGAAGGTAAACTTCTTGGTCAAACTGTGTCTCGAGAAGGCATAAAAATTGACTCAAAAAGAGTCAAATCTATCCAAAATCTTACTCTTATAGATAGTAAGATTGTTGTTGATTCTTTCTTTGGAAAGATGAATTTTCTATAGAGATTCATTCCGAAATTTGCAAAGAAGACTCACCACATTGTCAACATGATGAAGGGTAAAGCCACTTTTCGTTGGACTTCAGAAAGAAACTCAGCATTTCAAGATATCAAGAAAGCGATCACCCATGCACCAATCCTAATTTGTCCAAATTATACCAAAGACTTCATAATATACATCTATGCTTCTGAGCATACACTTTCAGCTATTTTGGTTCAGTAAAACAAAGAAGGTGTGGAATCTCCCATATCATTTATGAGTTGTCCCCTCAAATCTCATGAACTAAATTATTCAAATATAGAGAAGGATGCTTTTGCCATGGTCAAGGCAGTAAAACATTTCAGATTCTATATTCTGAATTCACATACTGTCATTTTGGTGCTTGATACAATAGTGGAGTCTATTATAACTCAACAGGAGTTTGGTACTAAGAGGGGCAATTGGATTGCCAAAATTCAAGAGTTTGATCTTGATATCAAACCTACCAAACTTGTGTGGGGAAAAGGGCTCTGCCAATTAATTGCTAATAACATACCCAAGGAAACTGAACATGAAGAAACAGAGGTCGAAGATGTACCTACATTTCTTTTTGTCTCTACTACTAATGAGTGGTATTTTGATATCACTCATTATCTTACCTATGGTGAGTGTCCCACCCATCTATCCTACAAAGAAAAAAGGAATGTTAAGTTAAAGGCTATTAACTATGTTTTATGGGACAATGGTTTGTATAAAAGAAGCCTTGATGGGGTATTTTTTCATTGCATCAATAAGGAACAACAAGGTAAACTTTTGGATTCTTTCTATAATTTGGCTTGTGGAGGACATTTTTTTGCACTAGTGATAACCTATAAGATTCTACGAGCAATATACCATTAGCCTACATTGTTTCAAGATACGTATAAATGGGTACGTAGGTGTGAATTGTGTCAATAATTCATCAGGAAACCTAAATTGGTCATGTTACCTCTTAAGCCAGTGGTGATTAAAGAAGCTTTTCAACAATGGGGTATTGATTTCATTAGTGCGGTGAACCCATCCTCAAGTGCTGGACATGACTATGTTCTCACCGTGATTGACTATTTTACCAAATAGGTGGAAGCCATTCCAACTAAGCATGCTACTTCTGAAGTGGTATGTGTTGTCTCCCAAAAATATCACTCATTTTTGGGACAACATTTGAACTATTTTGGTCCTACAGACCAAAATTGTCTCTTCCCTTTCTAAAATTTATCCTGAGCATTCAAATTCCTCATTTTTCAAGTTTCTTAGAAATCTACGAACTCTACAGGGTTGAATCTATGGACTGAGTAGGCTAGAATCTATAGACTCTGTAGGCTTAAATCTATGGACTCTGCAGGCTTGAATCTAGGAACTCAGCAGGAAGAGAAATCTACAGACTCTACAGGCCAACTTCAATGGGCTTCATAGGTTGATTTCTATGGACTCTTTCAAGGTTAAATAAAACTACAGACTTGGTTTCTATGAACTCTACAAGATTGGTTTAGTGCCTTGGTTCAATCAAAAATCTCCATCGGCAAGCATCTAAACAAAGAAGGCTTAAACCATTGAACCATTGAACCACTTTGGTTCAATGGTTCAACGAGTTCAAAGTTCAACCAATCAGTTCATTCACTTTGTTTCAATGCTTTGGTTCATCTTTTGGTTCAATGTTTTTTAGTTCAAAGGTTGGTTCAATCAAATGGTTCGTCAGTCGGTTCAAGGCTTTGTTTGAACCATTGAACCAAAACTTGGTTCAATGATTGGTTCAAACAAATGGTTCAAAGGCAGGTTCAATCAAGTGGTTCATTCGCTTGGTTTAAAAGCTTGGTTCATTCAATTGAACCATTAGCTTGAACCATTTTGGTTCAAAGCTTGGTTCAATGAATTGGTTCAACGGAGCGGTTCATCAGCTTGAACCATTTTGGTTCAACCAAGTGGTTCAACGTTTGGTTCAACCAAGTGATTCAATCAAATAGTTCAATAGTTGGTTCATCACCTTGGTTCAAAGGAGTGGTTCAAAGGAGAGGTTCAAATGTAAAAGTTCAAGAGAGCTCTCGAAGGACAAGTGCCCTTGCAGAGGACACTTAGTTGATGAAAGTACCCTTCAGAAGGGTCATTTTCAAAAAACGCCACAAAGGTAATTCTTTTAGATTTTGACTAAGGCAAGAAATAATTCCTTTGGACAAGAAGTCTAAAAGAATTCAAGAAACAAGTTGTGGGCAGAAAGCCCAGAGAAATTTTCAAATAAGCAATGACCAAGGCAAACGGTTCAATTTTTGCAGACTTTTTATCTGCGGGAAATTTTTGTGGACTTTTTGTTCACGAGAATTTGCCTAAGGAAAATCCCAGGGAAATGCCCACGAAAATAGTCTATAGGAAAGCTGAGAAAGGCTCCTAAAGGACCTCGAAGGGCAGGTGCCCTTGCGGGGGACTCTCGGCTACCAACTTAAAGGACACTCCTTGAAGCTGAAGGGTCATCTTCCCTTCAGGAAGACATGAAACAAGACAACAAATTGAATCCAAGACCTGATTCAATTAACCAAAAAAGGAGGAACAATGAAGGTAGGATCAGATCACCAGGTGGACATTGAAAGTTGCAAACTTTCAATAGTGTGACTTGCTTCTTTGCATTGATAAAATCAAATGGGTAAACACCCCTAAGTTCTATCCTGTCTTCTTAATATATTTCAATGCAACATGATGTGTTATTGTTCCCGAGTCCTTCTTGAAGAGGCTATATAAGGGAATCTCTTCTATTGTAAATATATCTCTTTTTTGACAATCATAATGAAACTCTACCCAAATTGAAAGGCACTTCTGAGACTTTGAGCTCAATTTGTTGATCATATTTTGTTATTGGAATAAGAAAGAAAATGATTTTTCAAACTTTGTGTTGTAATATCTTTGTTTTTGAAGAAACTGTTCTTATGTCTTTTTCTTTTTGATATATTCTCTGTTCCTTTAATTCAACAAGCAGAATTAGTGATAGTAATTAGGAAGGTGTCCTGAAGAGTTAATTGTGGAGAGACTTTGTGCCCCCATAATTGCCTTTTAGTGTGTTTTCTTTTCATTTATGTGTAAAGGACCTTGGGATGACTTTGTGCCCTCATTGTCCTTCATATCTTACTCTTGAGCAATTCAGGTGGAGACTTTGTGCTGCATCTCAATTTATTGGTTATTACATCTTTTGCTACATTTTGCTGTTACTACCTGGAGTATTCTTGTGGCTTGCTGAATAGTACTTCTGAAAGAAGAGGAGTGCTTTCTGTCATTTTCCTTGAGTTTCTCCTTTGATCTGCATGCATCATCTTTGAAGAAAGAGAGATGGATGGTTTGTCCTACCCTTGAGTATTATTTTCTATATATATATATATATATATAGCATACCTATAGGCAACCTCCCCTTGATGAGAGGAGAGATCAGTCCCCTTCTGATGTGGTAAACTTACACATTTGGATGACTAATCTTCCTACTTTGGCTGATCAGACCTATTTTGTTTATCAATATGTTGATCGACAAGATATTCAACCAATAGTTTTTGGCAACTCTACTGGGGAATACATACCCATTATCCATTTATAATCCATCCATTCACCTCCACACTAACTAGGAAAGAACTCACAGTTTAAAGCCTCAAGCTTTAACTGAAGCAAGGTCAATTCTTTTCCATTTTTGTTTCACAATCTGATAGATTTAAGGTATACACGAAGCCAAAGGGCTAAAGGTATCATTGACCCTATATTTGAGTTCCTACTAAAGTCAGGTCTCCATTGCAAAATGAAGTATCTACTTCTGCTATTGATAAAGCTTTGCCAATAATTGCCCTCTGAGATTTTTTATCCCTCCTTTTCATAATCCTACAATGGCAATTCAAGGCCCTTGGGGTAATGCTTTTGGTCCTCTCAATCTTACTCCACCTCTACATGAGCTTCCATGCAGTTCAAGAAAGAATTTCTCCAAATTCTATGGTGATGGGAAAGTTCATCCTGATGAGCACATTGCAGCCTTCAGCATAGCTTGTAGAGTAATTAGAGTAGAATTTGAAGATGTAGCAGTCAAGATTTTTATGGAGACACTACAAGGCACTGCTACAGATTGGTTTTATCATCTACAGGCTCAGTCAGTGACTGATTGGAATACTCTCAAAAATAAGTTTGAAGCCAGATTCAAATCTGTAGAAGATGCACATGCACTTCTAGCTCAACTTACGCAGATGAAGAAAGAGCCTTATGAGCCTATGAGGGGCTTCATAGCCAAATTTGACAAACTGAGAAATAAAATTCTTGTAATAGCTTGACCTATAGCTGAGAATCTCAAATGCTTTTTCATTAATTCTCAGTTACCTAAAGTCAATTTTCTTTTGAGATGTGCTAGTCAAATAGATCTTGTTGTAGCTCAACTTTTGTCCACTAAAGTAGAAGATGATCTCAACTTAGCAGGGAAGATAAGAAGAAATCCAAACATAAATAGATCTTCATCATCTTCTGAATATGCATCTACAGACACCACTGATTCAATGGTGTAAAAGCTGGCAAATGAAGTGCTAGCCTTGAAAAAGTAAATGGCGCAAGGAATGTCTTCTACTCCTTCATACATAGATATCCCAAGAAGGACATTCCCAAATTAGTCATATTAGGGAAATACTACCAAGAATCAAGGGCAACAAAATTGCCTTCCTCCCCCACAAGGAAAACTTGCCCCAGAAGCTCCTCCAACCAATTCAACAACGGGATATCTTGAAGCAGAATCATAATTCTCTTTCCAACCTGAATTGAATCAAGAAAATGATGATAATCTCTTAATGGAGGATCAAGAAGAATCAACTAGTGACTCCCACATTGGTTTCCTAAACTACCAAGATGAACCCAAAAACAAAGGAGAAGATTTTGATAGATCATATGCAGTGTTTACCAGATCTAAGAACCAATCAGTCCAACAAGCTGATAAAGGGAAGACAAAAGAGCAACTACAACCAGCAGTCACGATTGGTAAGCATAGAACCACTCTATCTTTCCAGTCAAAGGATCTAGTGATCACCTAAAATATAAGTACATCAATTTCACCTTCACCTTCTACTCCCATTTCACAAACTAGCCCTCCTCCCATCCCTCCTAAAACCCAAAAAGTTGAAATGTCTTCCTCTATACCTAGCTCAATTCAACCATTTGACATAATCGATCATGTCAAAAAGACAAAAATACAAATGTCTGAATTTGAATATTTGTAGTCCAATCTTGATCAATTGGATAAGCTAATCCAATGTGTTAAGAACCAAACCGTCCCTGTAGGACAAAAAACTAAAAAGATAACTCTTGATTCTCCAAAGAACATGCCTATTTCAAATAATCTTGTCATTACTCCTCTGGCTACCCCTAGAAAAATATAACCTTTCTATGTTTCCCTATTAATAAATGGTTATCAGCTCAACAATTACATCATTGATTTTAGGGCATCTGACAATGTCATGCCTGCTAAATTAGCTGAGTCTCTAGGTCTCACATTGACCCAAACCTTTGGAAGATGTTTCTCCATGAAGAACAAGAAAGTACCATTGCTGGGGCAAATCAAAGATGCCCAATTTGCATTTGTAGCCTTTCTAGACAAGAGAATCAAGATGACTGTCTTGGTGGCCGACGTCCCAGTATACTATGGCATTTTGCTTAGATGAAATTTTTGCAAGGATGTGGGAGGAGAACTAAACATGGAACTATCTGAGGTAAGGATCCCTGTACAAGGCATGATGAAGAGATTGCTCCTTGAAAAGGAGGCAAAATATGTGTTCATCCAAACATCAGCCCTTACAACACAAATTTTGTTTGAGTCTTCAGGCAGGGGTAATTATTTCCTTACCACAGAGGATGTTCATGTTTCTACAGATGAAAGTCTTGTAGCTGACAATCTAGGGATTGATCCAAACAAGACTTTAGTAGAATTGGTAGAGTGTAGTATAAATAAGGAAAGATCTTCCATCTCTAATGAAGAGAAATCTGATAGGAGATCAACTTTTGATAATGCTGGGATCCTGAAATCCAATGGCAGCAATTTTTCCACCAACGATGGAGTTGGGATTGTGTTGATATCTCCTCAAGGAGATATTCTTCCTTCATGCAATTTGCAAGTCAGCAACACCAACAACACAGCTAGATGTGAATCTCTGTTGCTTGGATTGAATATTTCTCAAGATGAAGAAATCAAACTCCTTCACATCAAAATAAATGCTAAGCTGATAATTTTTCAAGAGTTTGATATGGACAATTCAATCATATGCTGGACTGAACCAGAAGAACAACAAATTATGGTAATGGACCATGCTGCTGCAAATCAAAATTAGGCAAAGGAACCCTTCGTAGGGAAAGCAAGGAGTTATAGCTTTCAAATTGAAGACCACATCCTGCCATGGGGCAAGAAGAAGAAAGAGTCAACAGGAAAATGCAAAAAAATAGTTTCCTGGTGGAGAGCTCCATTCACCTATCACCATTTTTGGGGAAAAAAATTCTTCTTGCTAGTTTACCAAGATGGTGAACTATTTTCACTGTCTCTCAAGAAGCAGCATCTGAAATACTTCAACTCTTGAAGTATCAAATCATTGCATCTATATATATGTATATTTGTATAGTTTTAAATTCTATTTTGTTTTGTTTTTGTTTTTTTTTGATGCGTTCCATTTTTGGGTAGCATGACTCCCGAGCCCAATGGTACACATGAAGACACTGGAGATTCTGGATTCTACTCCCCTCAATTATTTTTACAATTGATAGAAGTTCTCCAACTGGAGCCAGCTGCTGTCTCCTAAAAATATCACTCATTTTTGGGACAACATTTGAACTATTTTGGTCCTATAGACCAAAATTGTCTCTTCCCTTTTTGAAATTTGTCTTGAGCATTCAAATTCCTCATTTTTCAAGCCTCTCAAAAATCTATGGACTCTGTAGGATTGAATCTATGAAATCAGTAGGCTAGAATCTATGGACTTTGCAGGCTTAAATCTATGGACTCTGTAGGCTTAAATCTATGGACTCAACATGAAGAGAAATATATGGACTCTATAGGCCAAGTTCAATGGGATTCATAGGTTGATTTCTATGGACTCTTTCAAGGTTAAAGAAAACTATGGACTTGGTTTCTGTGAACTCTGCAGGATTAGTTCAGTGCCTTGGTTCAATCAAAAATCTCCATCAGCAAGCATCTAAGCAAAGAAGGCTTGAACCGTTGAACCATTGAACCACTTTAGTTCAAAGGTTCAATGAGTTCAAAGTTCAACGAATTGATTCATTCGCTTTGTTTCAATGCTTTGGTTCATCTTTTGGTTCAATGTTTTTTAGTTCAAAGGTTGGTTCAATCAAATGGTTCGTCAGTAGATTCAAGGCTTTGTTTGAACCATTGAACCAAAACTTAGTTCAACGATTGGTTCAAACAAATGGTTCAAAGGTAGGTTCAATCAAGTGGTTCATTTGCTTGGTTCAAAGGGTTGGTTCATTCAATTAAACCATCGACTTGAACCATTTTGGTTCAAAGCTTGGTTTAATGAATTGGTTCAACGGAGCGGTTCATCAGCTTGAACCATTTTGGTTCAACCAAGCGATTTAATCAAACAATTCAATAGTTGGTTCATCACCTTGGTTCAAAGGAGTGGTTTAAAGGAGAGGATAAAATGTAAAAGTTTAAGAGAGCTCCCGAAGGACAAGTGCCCTTACGGAGGACACTTAGTCAACAAAAGTACCCTTCAGAAGGGTAATTTTCAAATAAGGCCACAAAGGTAATTCTTTCAGATTTTGACTAAGACAAGAAACAATTATTTTAAATAAAAGGTCTGAAAGAATTCAATAAATAGGTTGCGAGCAGAAAAATTGAAGAAATTTTCAAATAAGCAATGACCAAGGCAAATGTAACAATTTCCACAGACTTTTTGTCCGTAGGAATTTGTTCCCAGACTCTTTATATGCGAGAAATTTTTGCAAACTTTTTGTCTGCAGGAATTTGCCTGGGGAAAAGCCTGAGGAAAATGCCCATGAAAATAGTCCACAGGAAAGATACAAAAGGCCACCAAAGGACCCCGAAGGGTAGGTGCCCTTGCGGGGGACTCTCGGCTGCCAACTTAAAGGACACTCCCTGAAGCTGAAGGGTCATCTTCCCTTTGGGAAGACATGAAACAACAAATCCAAAGGAAGAACTCAGCTACCCATCGAAAGAAAAAAGCCAAAGAAGAACCAAGGGGTGACGCACCCGAAGACATCAAATTCAAGACAGCAAACTAGCCATTGAAAACATAGTGACGGGCACGCGAACACCAATTTTAAAGCTCATGAAATAGCTATTGATCCTTTGAATATATAGACCTGAATGCATTCACAAACTTCAAGGCTAAGACCAACAAAAAGTGAGGAAGGAACAAAACAACAAATTAAATCTAGGACCCGATTCAATTAGCCAAAAAAAGAGGAACGATGAAGGTAGGATCAGATCACCAGGTGGACATTGAAAGTTGCAAACTTTCAATAGCATGACTTGCTTCTCTGCATTGATAAAATCAAATGGGTAAATGCCCCTAAGTTCCAACCTGTCTTCTTAACATATTTCAATGCAACATGATGTGTTATTGTTCCCGAGTCCTTCTTGAAGAGGCTATATAAGGGACTCTCTTCTATTGTAAATATATCTCTTTTTTGACAATCAGAATGAAACTCTGCCCAAATTGAAAGGCACTTCTGAGACTTTGAGCTCTTGATCATATTTTATTATTGGAATAAGAAAGAAAGTGATTTTGTAGACTTTGTGCCGTAATATCTTTATTGTTGAAGAAACTGTTCTTATGTCTTTTTCTTTGATATATTCTCTGTTCCTTTAATTTAACAAGTAGAATTAGTGACAGTAATCAGGAAGGTGTCCTAAAGAGTCAACTATGGAGAGACTTTGTGCCCCCATAATTGCCTTTCAGTGTGTTTTCATTTCCTTTATGTGTAAAGGACCTTGGGATGACTTTGTGCCCTCATTGTCCTTTGTATCTTACTCTTGAGCAATTCAGGTGGAGACTTTGTGCTGCATCTCGATTTGTTGGTTATTACATCTTTTGCTACATTTTGCTGTTACTACCTGGAGTATTCTTGTGGCTTGTTTAATAGTACTTCTGAAAGAAGAGGAGTACTTTCTATCATTTTCCTTGAGTTTCTCCTTTGATCTGCATGCATCATCTCTAAAGAAAGAGAGATGGATGGTTTGTCCTACCCTTGAGTATTATTATTATTATATATATATATATATATATATAGCATACCTATAAGGAACCTCCCCTTGATGAAAGGAGAGATCAGTCCCATTTTGATGTGGTAAACCTACACATTTGGATGACTAATCTTCCTACTTTGGCTGATCAGACCTATTTTGTTTATCAGTACGCTGATCGACAAAATATTCAACCAATAGTATGTAATTTTCTTAAAGAAAATATCATCTCCCAATTTGGGGTCCCAACTAAGATTGTAATAGATAATGCTACTTGTTTCTCTTCTTGTGAAATTACTGAGTTTTGATACAATTATGGGATTATTCTTTCCCACTCCTTCGACTACTCTCTGCAAAGAAATTGTCAAGCAAAATCAAGTAACACGAATCTGGTCACTATTATCAGGAAACTAGTAGATGATAATTAGAGGATTTGGCATAAAACATTGTTTGATGCTTTGTGGGTAGATTGGATTACACCCAAGAGTACAATATGCATGTCACCATTCCAACTTTTGTATGGTTTGAATGCGAAGATACCAATCACCCTGGAACTACCAGCACTGAGGTTGGCAAAGGCAATCAAAGATTCAACTTTCAAAAATTCTATTGATAAAAAGATCATGTGTGCAATTGAACTAGATGAACAATGAGCCATGGTAGTGGACCGGATTACTGCACATCAAAATCAGGTGAAGAAACTCTTTGACAAAAGAACAAGGATTGATGATTTTCAAATTGGAGATCAAGTCTTGTTGTGGGACAAGAAGAAATAACCAAAAGGAATGCATGGTAAATTTGATTCTTTGTGGAGATGTCTGTTTATCATTCATCAGGTTTGTGGTGAAAATAGCTTCTTGCTAGAATATCAAGATGGAATGCCATTCTTGTTGCCTCACAGTGGGCAACATCTAAAACACTTCAATCCTTGAAGTATTAGATGAGTTCACTTGTATATTTGTATATTCTTATGTTTATTTGTTTCCATTTGGTTTTTTGTGTCTTTTTATTTTTAGCTCAACTCCGTGGCCCAATGGCATGGATGAAGGCACTTAGAGACTATTTTCTACTCTTGTTGATCATTTCAAGGTTTGATCAATGGGAGTTCCCCAACAAGAGCCAGCTGTTATTCCCAAAATTAGCTACGCTCATTTTTGGAACAACCCCTATGAAAAATTTTTATTTTGTGTTTTTCACTCTAAGTTCATATTTTGAGACAAGTTTTTCTTGATCTCGAGTTTGGTCAATTGACATCCTTGAAAATTTTGTAACCTTCCCTCATTATGATTTCAAAAAAAAAAGTGAAAATCGTTACGATTTTGATGTGATCAGAATGTCAAATTTTGATAAATTTTGAGGAGTTAGTGTGTTTTTTTGGTTCACATGCAAGGGCGACATTTTATGCCGCCATTGCATTCTTTTTTGGATTTCACATAGTGTGTTTTTTTGGTTCACATGCAAGGGCAGAATTTTATGCCGCCATTGCATTTTTTTTTTTGGATTTCACATGCAAGGGTGGCATTTTTTGCCACCATTACATGTGGTTTATCTGTTCCATGTAGAGGCGGTGATTTTTGTCACCCTTACATCCTTTCATGCAGGAGTGGTGAAAATCACTGCCCTTGCATCCTCCTTCAACCTAACATGCACAGGCAATGATTTTTTCCATCCCTACATGGTCTCAATTTTCACATGCAGTATTAATGGCCACATGCACCAAGTTGTTGGGGTTGGTTTTTCAACATATTAAACCAATTTGAACCTCATTTTAACCATTCCAGGTTATCTTCTCCTCTTCCTTGCATCTAGTCGATCGTGCGAACGAGTGGGATTGCATTTTTTCTAGATTCAAGCATAGGGTGGTGATTTTTTCTAGGTAGGGTTCTATGTTCTTCCTTGTTTTATGTTTTCTTTTTGTTCTCTCTTTCCTTTAAAGGTTTTTAGTTGTTCTTTCTCTTCCCTCTATCATTTTTTTAATCTATTCCTTCTTTTTCCTCCTCCATCTCCTCCTTGTTAATGGCAAAAAAACACCCCCTAGTTTCCATTGGCTATTTATAGTGGTGTAATGGTGGTGAAAAATGCCGCCTTTACACAATTTACCTCATCCTGTGTAAAGGTGGAAATTTTCACTGCCTTTATGCTATCTGTTCACCTTCGAGCGAGGGCGGCAAAAATTGCCGCCATCACAGCTCACTCATTTTCCTCCTGTGTAAGGGCAACAATTTTTGCTGCCCTCACATGAAGCTCCTCCCATATGCATAGGTGGAAAAAAATGTTGCATATGTACATATTTTACATGTAATGTCAGCAATTTTTTTTGCCTATACAGATCTATTATAAACATGCAAGGGTAGCAATATTTTTTTCCCCTACATGCCTTCCCTTTGATTTTCCTAACTCTCAAAACTTTCAATTTTTTCATTTTTCCAAGCCTGCTTCCCTTTAAACTTTATGACCTACTCACACCTTATCCCTTTCAAGTGCATTCCCATGGTCGTGATCATCAACGTGCAATTTTCCCAGATTGCCAATTTTTTCCCCTAATTGCATAATCATGATTCTTGTTACAGTTTCTCTCAAGGATCCTTCTTCATCGATGTCCTTTCTACAAAAGTTCTTCCAAATGACTGAGGTTTCTTCGAAGAAGTTAAAGATGATGAAATATAAGTATCAAGGTGTTTTCCCAATCACCTTGATTACTTATAATGTCGACAACATCAGAGATATAGAGATCGGGCATGTGGATATGGCCAAGTTCGTAGAAAGAACCAAATCAAGCAATCCCAACCATGAAATGAAAAAGGTAGTTGAAAGTAATATTCATCTAGTCTCTTCTTTTCCTATAGTGTCTCACCACATAGAGTTCATTCTCTAGTGTGCTTAGTTTTACAACAAGGATACCAGGGTTGTGTTAGACACCAGTGGTAACGTAGTGATCAGACTAGACCCTGAGTTCATTGACAAAGTGTTTATGTACCCTCCCACTACTGATGTGTTGAAACTTGACTTCGTTGAAGTGCAAAAGGAATATGACAAAGATGTTGAAAGAGTGAAGAAAGTGATCAATAATAGATGGCTCAAAACTCCCAGAGTGAACTTGTCCAGATGGCCACGAAACTTTCCACGGAGTAATTTCATAAAAGAAGTTGGTGACTTGATCACTCTTCTCAACAGAGTATGAGGTTTGCCTTCTTCCTCTTAGTTTCATGAATGGATGTACCCATTCATTAAGATAATTATCCAAGGGAAATAAGTCATTTTTTGGGGAGAATAAATCAGCAATGCTTTGCATGATCAATTGATGAAGGTATCCACTACCTCTAAATTCTATATGACATCATACTTAGTGTATATTACAATGTCAATGAGAACCTTTCTAGGTTTAACATCACAAGGAGATAGGAAAACAACCTTAGTGTATCAATATTATCCTCAGTTGACATTGAAGGGTTCCATCCATCATTTTATAAGGGTAAACGATGCTTTCTTCATGGTAATTTTGTGTCTTTTAGATCCCTAATTAGAATAGAAAAGAGTGTCAGATGAAGCCTGGACTATCGTGAATGACTTCAGGTATATGTTCTTGCAGTTCCCTAATTTTTGTTATCTATGGTTTGGATTTTTACAAGGTTATCCCTATATGCTTCCAAGATTCCCCTCAGACAAATTGGTCTTGTTGGAGCTATGCAGGCAAATTATTATCATGCACAATAAGCAGATGAAACTCAAGAAACTCAATTTCAGGTTCCCAATTGAAATTCGTAGATTCTCAGTATTGACTGCTATAAAAGCTAAAGCAATGGAGACTGAAATGCAACTCATAACCATGAAGCATTTCAAAAAGAGGCCAAATTTTGACTATAGAGGCATGAAAGACATAATATAGAGGAAGACCCAGTTGCATGAGCCTATGATCAAAGATATTTGGTCAATTATAGGACAGTTGAAGACATCAGAAAGATGGACTATAGTAGATTGTCCCTTGATCAAATAGAATATATGCGGCTCATTGATATCCCTACAAATCTAGTGGATGATGGAGATTTGATAAATAATAGATACCACACTGAACAAGTTGCCAATGCTCTTCCCCCAATCCAATGGTTTCAAAAGGAGTTGACTTCCCTGAGAATGAGATTCGAACTAATATTGGCAAACACTAATGATTGGTTAGAAAATAAGGGAATCACTTTGAAAGAGTTCATTACAGGGTCAAAATCCAAATTTTGAGAAGAAACAAGGAGAAGAGCAGAAAATATAACAAATAATAAAGATGATGTCCCTTATTCTACTAGACCGCATAAACCTAGAATCGTCTTTGTGACTAAGAAGTCGAAGGTTATGGAAAAATAACCAAAAATAGTAGGGGTGGAAGCTGAGAAGCAGAGCACTAAGGAACCGACAGTAGCACAGATGGAGACTGATGATAGGCCCACAGGTCAATAGGGAAAGGAAACTCTATCTCCATAAATAGGTGTACAGCTAGATGCAGGAATTTATTCTTCCCCACCCAACTCACCTGATGTAACTCCACCTATTTCTCCAATTAGTATTCCCTCTTCTTGAGCTACCTCTCCTTCCAAAATTATTTTTGGCAACCCTTAAAGTGCTTTTGGAGATGTTTTTCATTCATCAAGATCCATCCCTAGTTTGTCATCTCCATCTTTTAATATCAGAGATAGTTCTACCCTCAACCATTCAGTATCAGGTGTGGTTTTAATTGATACTACATCCATTGTTTCCACCAACAGTACATGCACTACCCCAATGATGCTAACTATAAGGACTATTGCTAATGTAAGTGCTTATACTCTCCTACCTTGGT
This sequence comes from Torreya grandis, assembly GCA_037957365.1. Lineage (NCBI taxonomy): Eukaryota > Viridiplantae > Streptophyta > Pinopsida > Cupressales > Taxaceae > Torreya > Torreya grandis. The sequence continues at coordinate 3,068,167 of JARHVA010000007.1, read as the reverse complement.
TGTTGGCTTACACACCCAAAAGGAAAAAATAGGCCATCTCTCCAGATGACTTTGATTTCACTAAAATGGTTTCAGCCAAAGTCAAGACTCCCAAAAAGTCAAAAATCCTTTCAAAGATGATTGAAGATATGGGGCACAAATTTTTGGAAGTTGCCAGACCTCTGCAGGATGCAACTCTTAAAATTTTTGATATGAGTGACTACTCTATCTCTTGAATTGAATTGGGGAAGGTAACTCATGAAAGTGCTAAGAGTGACTTGCAATCAGTGATGGACATTATGGTTCAAAAATTTGATAGAGAAAAAGAAATGAAGGACCATTATAAAGCACTGGTGGAACAATTGACTGCAGTAATAAGGAGGATTACTTTCACTCTAGAAACTATAACTCCTGAGGTTATCTCCATTGATGACCCTATGATTCAGAAGGTAGAAAGGACCTATCTCAAGGGAAAAGTACTTGAAGATTACTTAGGCAAGATGCATACACAAGGGATTTCCTTACTTATAGAGTTGTCTGAGAAAATGGATAAGATCAGGAAAATGAGAATAGAACTAGATGATCTTATCAGTATCATTTCTCAAGATATTGAAAGCATAGATAAATATCTTGACAAATGGATGAATATGAAGAAGCTAAAAATAAGCAATCTAGTATCAATTGATGTCATTGCTAATAGAGACTAATATATTGAAATTAAAGAAGCATTGATGTATAGGAGTTGGGTGCTTAAGGAATAAATCAGTGACCTTAAATCTTCTAGAGATCTTAGTAAACAAAGTGATATCAATTTGTTGCATAAGTTGGAGGAGTTGCCTTGAAAACTTACCACACAAGACAACCAATTCATTTTAGTAGAAGAAATGATTTAAGAATTTGAAGGTATGTTCTGAAAAGAATTCAAGGAGAAAACATTTTTAGTGGCCTCTATGGACAATGTCCTCAATAATTAGTTGACTCTAGATAATCTAAAAACTAGGTTAACTAGTCATGTGAAATTAGTCATAGTAGTGAGAGATGCCACAGTCAGGGCTAAGGTGATCTTCAAGAATACTGTTTCTCCAGATAGTATCAAGATACAAACAGATGTCACCATGTACGATGCTCATATAGAGAAATATGGAGCTACAAATTGAATCAAACTTTTGTTGGTTTAATTTAATTTTCTTTTTTCTAAATGCACATTTGTAAACGCTTTGGACATTTGCACATGTACTTTTGTCATGTGTAATTACATGTAAAAAGATGGAAAGTCCAAAGTCAACAAAGACTTCCATCTTTGACTAGAAAAGATATTTAGGTCTTTTTCAATCTTCAAGGTCTCTCCCTATAAATAGAGGGAGCCTTTTTTATAAAAGAGGATCTTTTTTGTAATTGAGATATCTTTTGATAATTGAAAGCAAAAGCTCTACTCAAATTGAGATGCTTCCTAAGACTTTGAGCTTAGATTGTAAATCATATTTTCTTGAATGAATGAGAAAGCAGGTTACTTTTTAGACTTTGCATTGGAATAACTTGTGTTGTTTAGGAGATTGTTCTTATGTCATTTTCCTAATAATATCTCATCTATTTGATTAAACAAGAAAAGTGTGTTGGAATTATCTGAAGATGTTCTAAAGTTAATTATAAAGACTTTGTGCTGCTATAATTACCTTTAGTTTGTGTTTTTTCATGTTTTAGTGTGAAGGGTATTAGAAAGGCTTTGAACTACTTTTATCCTTTGTGATCTTATGCTCCATTTTAGTTTTTGGTGGAGACGCTGAGCTGCACTTCATTCTACTATTACGTACACTAAAAATCAGTAAGGGAAGCAATGAAAAACTTTGTGCTTTCATGGGTTTCTCGTAGATCCAGTTACTATATAGGAAGTTTTTCTGTAGCTTGCTAAACATCATTTATGAAAGAAGAGAAATGCCTTCAGTCATCAGCTAGGATTTATCCTTTGCCTTTTAAATATCATCTCTAAAAAAAGAGAGATAGATGGTGTGATCTAACCCCTGAGTCTATTTTTCAATTTATACTAATATATATTAATTTATAAGGAACCTCCCCTTGATGAGAGGAGAGATTTGTCTCATTATGATGTGGTGAACCTGCACTTTGTGCTATATAAATCTCCTTGTGATGTGGTTAATATACACATTTTGTGATCAATTAGTTGACGATAAAATATTCACCCAACAGGAACCAATATTATCCAAGTAATTCATGGGAATCACCAATTCGCCAATGCTTCAAGGAAGCATTATTTCAAATTTTGGTTTTCAAAAGAACAAAGTAAATACTTCATGTGTTCTGTAGGGTTTGTCAAATACTATGGTGCCTTGCATAATTGGAGTACTAGCTCAAAGAAAAAGTGTGTCTTACACACTAAGTATATATTTCTTTTAATCTATCAATTTCATTTTTATACTAAAGGGGTGATAAATGTGGTAACCTAAAATTGGTCATGAATACTTGATCATGTTAGTTTTGGCCCCTTTTAACTTTAATTAACTTTTGTAATAAATTTGTACTGATTTAGCCACTTTACCTTTTTTGAATCACCTATGAGGAGCTGTTTTTTTCTAAACTATTATTTGTTTCCTAAAAAAGTGTTATAATGGCTAAAAATTCCCTTAAGCATCTATGTGCCAAACCAAGATCCAAATTTTCACAAATTTCCTTAATGGATAACAACATTTAATAGGGATAATAATGGGTGGTGTTCTTGTCCCTATGAGATATTTCTATCTTAAGCTCTCTAAAAATTAGATTTTAAAATTAAACGCTTCCTTACCTTATCTTGCATGTTTTTAGGCTTCCTAGTGTGTGGTAGAGAAAGTGATGCACACTCAAGTCACTTATTATTTCACATGAAAATTTCAATACAAAGGTGTATTTCTTCCCTATTATGATGAAATAATTTTATTATCCATTTTATAACATATACATTTGAAAATAAGGGAATATAAACACCAAAATACATAAACATATAGGGAAAATGGGTGCCCAACCTTAGCACTGATGCTAACTTAATATAGCAACTAGATATTTCTCATTGTTCCCTTTTAGGAAGCTATAAAAATAAATAAAGTCTTTATATACTCTCTAAATTCACATGTACACTATTTCTACATATATATTCCTTTTTAAATTTGATACTACCCCAATATTCTCTCTACATCTCTTTTATTTTAACTTATTAACCATTTTTTATCCTTCTCTACTCAAAACCTATGTATAAACCCAACAGTTCACTCATGTAAAAGATGATAAGTATTGAGATAAAACTATGATTTATGTGATTTAACTAGAGGAGCCATCCATTCAAAATTAAAGTAAATAAGATGATGGTCTAACAAAATGGAGCACAACTACTGACCAACCATGTATAAGAGTAAATAAAAGGTATTATTCAACAAATATATCTCGATCAAGATGCTTAAGCCCTCTATCTTCTTCTTGGAAAAAAATTAACTAGGCGAACTAGGGGGATCTGATTCTCTACTCTAGTTGGGATCAAATGCCTTGAGTTTGTTATGCATGTATAACCATGTCTCCCACTCTCCATCATACTAGCACATGGGAAGACAACCTTCTTTATCTTTATGGGACTCAGCCATGTTGAAGTCACCACATAAGATCAAGTGGGCATATGGAAGTGAAACAAATAACCCTATCTACAGTAAAGTGCATTCCACCACATCATTGGATGCATATAGGTTAACAAGACCAATAATACTATTATCAAAATCTAGATGACCATATGATTTGGGTCTAAATCTTAATAAATAATATTGAAAAAGTTTATGTGCAAAAAGAGTGATAACACCACCATGGCCAGGCTCATGACATGTGGCCTAAAATTAATCCCTAGGTGAAATAATGTAAGTAATAGACCGAATGAGGAAGTCATAAATATTGACTTTTTGCATGAAAAAAAATCATATTAACTGGTTCACAGAACCTTTGAGGATACTAGTTGGAATGATTAGTGGGCTGATGCCATTGCTCAAACCACCACTTTTATTCAAATATATGGTAAGAAAACTTCTATCTTTTGATAATTCTTGCATCATTCTATAAACTATGAGTAACTTCAGGTATCATAGGTGCTTGAGGCCTCTTCTTTTAATACTTACCTTTAGGCTCAAGCATCCCTTTGGAGACATAAATCCTGAATTGAAGAGGCATACAAAACTAGAGGAATGCAACTCAGAGATAGGATGCATTGGTTATAAATTGGAGGTAAAGTGACCAAATGATTATTTTCTCTCCTTTGCTCTAGATAAGTAGCTAACATAATTAATACAATTAAAGATGATTTATCTAGATTTGTCAAATTTATTGATATCCCACAATATTTTATAAATCATAATCATGGTGTATTTTATACATAGGCTTCCACTCCTTTTCATGAAGCTACAATATCTTAATGCCTTGATATTTTCCCATGCAATCTCTCTAAATCACAAATACTTACTTGTGATAGACCTCTTAGCTTGAATGATTGAATATTAAGAAATTTATGCAAATGGTCATTGAAAAATCCCAAAGAGTTGATGGGTTTATTTGTGAGTCATATCAAACCTTGTGGGATATTGTGGGCCCTAATCTTCAAAAATTCTATTCCGAATTTGTTTTATCCAACTATTTGGGCTTTCCCATCAATCAAGGTAATATCAAGTTTATTCATAAACTTGGGGATCTTGAAGTTATTACCAACTAGAGTCATATCCCCCTTCTTAATGTATCTTAGAAAATTATTTCTAAAGCTCTTGTCTTCATAATTAAATGCATTCTCCCCTTAATTATTAGGAATAAGAAAACAAGGTTTATTCAACATAAATACATTCTAGATTATTATTGTATAAAAAGGTACATAACAAGATAGGACTTCTGGCCATAAAGCCTTATTTATCAATATTGATTTTGAGAAGGTGTACAATTTAATTGAATGGCCTTTCATTATAATAATGCTTTAGGCAATTGGGTTTGGCCCATATTTATGTAAACTATCAATATGCTATTTCAGAATGCTAAATCCTTTATCACTATTAATGGTAATCAATATTGGTGATTTTAGCTTCATTGATCTATCCGACATGGTTTCTCTTTATCTCCCTCTCTTTATGTGTTGGTTGATGAGGTATTTATCTATCTTTTGGCTAACTATGATTACAGGGGTTTGGCTAAGGGTATCTCTCTCCCCAATTCAAAAAATCAATTTATTAGTGGACACTTTTCAAATTACTCCTTTCTCATCCTTCAAGAGGAAAAAGATTTTGTTAAATTTTTTTTGGAATGCCTCGACACTTTCTACATTGATTTTGGGTCTTCAATCTAATGGTAAAAAACTCAATGCTATCACCTATCCCTTTCGCCCAATCCCTCCTTAGTTGGAAGGATATAAATGGAAGTGGATTATCCTAAGAGTTAAATTTAAATATCTTGGCATTCCCCTTTAATTTAGAGCCTATCCTCTTGATTTTTAGTCTCATGTGGTTCAAAGGGTTGAAAAAAATCCTTCTAAATCACCAAACCCTTGGCTTTAGTAGGGAAGTTTTATATTTTCTCTAAGGTCTTGGATGATACTCATGTTTATTATTCATCTTGTTGAGCTCCATTTAATGACTTCTATGTTAAGTTAGAGAAAATATTAAAGGACATTTCGTGGGATAAATCTGAAGGGATGTCATGGTTTTCAAAGTATCTCTTAGGCCATTTTTTGTTGACCTAAAGAAGTTAGCTGGATTGGGCTTATTGACAATTTGATCCAAGGTGTTAGAATCAGTGTCAAATGGATCCTCAGAGGCTTATAAGATTATTAATATTGAAAAATATTATTGAGACATTAAATTTCTCAAAGAATACCCCTTTACAAAAATTCATGGTATGGTATTTATCTACACAACCTTTTAGAACCCTATTCATAGTAAAATAGGTGGCACTTTTGTTATGTAAAGAATATGGAATGTTTGGGAGAGGCTCAAACCTTGCCTCATTTGGGTGGGTAAATGGTTTTAAAATGGTATTTATATTAAATATCATTCCTTGTGGTGGTATTATATGATCAATTACCATAAATTTTCCTTTACCATGGTCCCTTGGATCGAAGGTTTAAGACTATTCAAAAAGGATATTAAAATGAATAGAGATTTATTATATAAGATAAAACAGGATTGGCTCCATGGAATATTATGAAGGCTAAGCATAATATTAATAATGAAGATGCATATTATATTGTTGAGTTGAAAACTTCCATACCTGAGGAGTACTTACATAAAATTGGTGTTATTTCCCTTATGCCATGGTGGAAATATTGGCACTAGCCTACAAATATGCCCTTTACTCATTATTCTTCTCATCTAGGTTATAATTTATTATATCCACAACACATTGAAATTGAAACCCTTAATCAAAGATGGAATCTTAGATCTTTTCCTTTTATATGGTCTAGAAATTTTGCTAATATTTGGGTAGCTCTTATTATAAATCCCAATCTATTTGGTGTATTCCTTACCAAGGTTTGTTTGTTGGTAACCGAATCAAGCACATGGGGGTATAAAACCCCATTTGTCTCCTTTCTACCACCTAAAAACCCTTAAACAATTTTTTTAGTTATATCCTCATGCTCAATCTACTTAGAGTTCGATTCACACCCTTTTCAAGCCCTTTCTACCTAAATTATTTACTTGGAAAATGTCTCTCTAGGGGGACTCTACCTTGCTTCCTATAGGATACAATGTATTTTGGTTTTTTTTTTTGAGTTGAAATCATTTTTAATATTTAGAAAACTAGAAATAAATCATTTTTTAATCATGAAGATAGGGAAAGAAGCTTTTTTGTAGCTAATAGAGTTGTGATTTTTAATGTTACCCTTCAGATCTAGAGTCAAATAAATAAAGTTTAGATAGAGTTACATCATCTAAAATTCTCTTGGAACATTAGGAGAATGACTTGTATAATGTTAGTTGTGATCCGCCCAATATCCCTCACCACCACTCTCCTCCTTAGGGCATGGGCATGGGGGTCAATGTCAACAATCTCATAGTCATTAGTCTCATAGCTAGAGGATCCACTATCCTCACTTCTTTACGCGCTCTCCACCCCACAATAAGACTAATTGATCTAATAGAAATAATGGTGGATGGGGAGGTTCTCCCCATCTACAAGACAAAATTCCTTGGCTTACTCTTTCCATTTCACTATCAGATAGGATGAATATGAAAACAAGTAACATAATGATGTTTGATAACCCTTATTAGTTTATGAGGATCTCCTTGATTAAGTGGTATGGGGAGGAAATTAACAAGATCTTCCACCTCCTCCTCCTCTACCTGCCACCATATTCGATGTTTCTTATTAATGAGCTTCTTGTTTCTTATGATTTTGTCTATCCTTTTTTGGTTGATGTGAAATTGATTTAGTTTAACTATGGTTTGTGTGGCCTTGGGTTGTCCATTTTTAGAAATTTATTCTCTTATTCAGGTTTTTTAATTTTGGTGTGGCTTTACCTTTGGGGTGTCAATTTTCCACTCATATTTTTTATATGACTAGCATTGTATTATATATTATACCATTAATAAATGTGTACTTTTTAATTAAAAAACATATGTATATATCCCCATTAAATGTGTATATATCCTAATAAAAATATATTAGTGGCGACTTATTTTTAAACTCATCATATTTAAGGAAACCAAGCAACCTACTTATAATTTCAACCACCATATTCAATGGTTCACTAATCTAGTCTTAGCTATAGTTATAATTTAAATTTCAATGTTTTTAGTGGATTATTAACATTAATCAATAGTGGTTGATCAATTTTATTCAACTCGATAATATAATAACATGGGTGCATGAATCATGTACTATAATTTATCCAAAATTTAATAAACCCATAATTGTTATTATAAAATACCACTTATAATTAATCATAGATAGTTTTATAAAAATTTACAACACTATTATACTAGGTACTTGAAATATTTCATGAGGATTAAATTACATTGTGATTTTGGTGGGATTTTTACTCGTGTGTTTAATAAATTGAGCTAATTAAATTTATTTATTTGTGTATTGTTATAATAATCACAAGGTAATGGAAGAGCCTTTTATCATACAAATATTATAAGCATTTTTTATCACTTTATTAAAACCCTTAGATACACTATCAAAATAGAATGTCAACCTATTTTTATGAAACTATACAAATAACAATGTATGAAAATATATTAAAAATTAAAATAGTAATTATATACATTAACTCATATGAGATGGTACCATATGTTATAAATATACCTTGAAAATGATAACTAATGTGGTTGGCACCATGGATCTCAAAAAGATTATATATCTTGCAAATTGTTTTTTACCCACATACAAAAACCATATAGAGACACTTATTATAAGCTCAATGAATTACCAAAACTAAACAAAAACTATTAAGTTCCTAGCAAGATATCTACCTTTCCCAAGTGGCATAAGGGATATAAAACTAGGTTCACTATTAGTGAGAATTATCAAACTTGCATACATACAAATCTCTTTTGTGCCATCTATAATGCATCTATCTCTCTCTCATAAATGATAGTCTCCCTCTATCAAGAGAGAAATATGTACTCAAATCATTCACACTCATCACAACCAAATGAGTAGTTAATCAGGTTAGGACATAAAACATATGCAATATAGGAAATTAAATCCATTTGAGATCAATCAAAATTCAATCACATAATAACAGGTAATTAATTATATCTAACTAATCATTAATTAGTTACATAATTGTTCAAATCAATAAAAAAATATTTACATAAAAAAACATAAAATATCCAAGTTGTATCTAAATAAAATCCATGTGGCATACAAATCTACTTATTACAATAGAATATAATAAATAATATAGCTATAAAAATGGGATTTGGCATCATCCCTGTCTAAGAAGATACATCATCTTAATGGCTATAAAAAATCAAAAATTCCAAGTAAACAAATGAGTAAAAGCCTTAGGGACTTCTTTAATATCGTTACTTGTAGCACTCTCCTCAATCATTTTATCTCTTTAGACCTTACACTAGGATACTTATCTATTTCACAAACAAAGTTAATGAATATTAAAGATTTACAAGGGTTATAATAATACCAAACATGGGTCATAAACTTGTAAATATTTATAATCAGTGATATGTGACATATCTATATGGTAAAATTTAATCAAATAACTTGAAAATTATTATGCAACCATACTATATTTATAGGAAAATAAGTCTTTATGCAACTGGATTGGCCACTTCAAGGAAATTAAACCTTCCTATGTATCTTGGTGCTAGTTTGGATGAATGTACAAACTTAATGTAGCTCTTACTTGGTTTTACCATTATAAGAACTTTATCTCAATATTTAAAAACTCTAAGAATTCTCATCATATGGTCATATCTATTTTTTCAATTTTCATTTTCTATCAATCTCTTTATTATTTTCTTGATTCATTCTTTCATAAACAAAACCATTTTAGGACCAATTATAATTATGTCACTTCAACTATCCAAACTAAGAGGGGTACAATAATTTATACCTTATAGTTCTTTGAATTGGGATATATCTATATTATAATGATACAAACTATTATAAACAAACTTTACCAAGGTTAAGTACTCCTCCCACTTATACCTTTAATCCATTCAATACATATGAATAAAATATTCAAAAAATTTGTTCACCCTTTTAGTTTGACCATCTATCTTGAGGTGATAGGTTGTACAAAAATTCAATTTTTTCCCAAAGATGTATTTAAAATTTTCCAAAAATATATGTCATCCAATTATCTTGATCTGAAATGATATTTTCATGTATTCCATGTGATCTAAATTTTATTAGTAAATAGTACTCCATATTGTTTAATTAGTGTGCATGTGAAAATAATAATTTGTGGATATTTTTATGTGAGTAATGATCTCATTATTTTATGATTGAATATAATTATATGCATGAGTGAGTTGTTAGAATAACTCACATAGTTAAAATAAGAGGTTGAGAGAATATAGGTTATTAGAACAACCTTCCAAGATTAGTGTTAGGAAAGATTAGTGGTTGAGAAATCTCCTATTTAGTAAGAGATGCAAAACCTAATATATGTAAAACATATTATTCCATAAATGTTCAATTATGAATGACTTATTGACAACACTTTGTGTGTTATAGCCTTTGGATATTCTCTAAAATGAAGCTAAAACTTCATTTGGTATTAGATCAATTTTCTTAGACATGTCTAATAATTCAAGTCTTGGATAAGAATAAGGGTTTGCAATGTAGACCACATGTATTTACTTTTCATTAAATAAGACTTCATTTCTTGTCAATATTTGTATATTTCCAACCACTATAAATTATTATTATATATCTCTATGTGTGTGTGTGTGTTGTAAGTTTTGTGGATCTAGCCATATACCATATTTGGGATTCTAATTATAGGCCATAAAATATATTTCTTAAGGGTTTGAAATTTTTTTTTCATTCTTACATTAAAATATATTTGATGTAAATTTTGATCGAAGTTGCATTTAATTCATTAAAATTAGGCTTTACCTAGGTGCAACCCCACTTGTAGTTGTATTTTTGAAGAGCCTAGTTTGAATTTTAAATTGGGAGATTCCCTCTAAGATAATCAAATATTTTATGGAAAATTTAATACATCTCGCTCCTATCTCCACTCACCTTTGAATTAACTTGAATTGTGTCTTAAACATTGAATGAAAAAAAAACATCAACTTGACTACATCAATTCCTCTTTGAGGTAGAGGATCACATCTACTCCAAATCAACGTGATGTTTTTAATGATATGAAATCACCCTAATCAGAGGTACATACACAAATCACTAATATGATCCATTATGATCTAAGTGATATATAACCTCATTGAACTCTCTTGGGGTAAAATCTAATTAGCCAAAAATAACACTCAAGACTCCACTAGAAAATCCTAACCCCAAATATCCATATTCTTGGCTCTTGTCTTGCCTCACAAATGTCATAACATGTCTCTGTGGATCACTATTTGGTAAGCATGATCTTTCCCCTTGAAATCCTCACTAAAATCAGCGAGTTATTATTTTATTATTTTCAAAAGATGGAATTGTTAAAAATCAAAAGGAAAATTTTCTTTGTGGATATTTAAAGGGATTCATAGACAAATTGGTAGAGTCCATTTTGTTAGAGTGCTTAGCATGAGGGGAGGTCTAGAGTTTGATCCCCCGACAACAACCAGGCTTATTTTTCTCATAATTTATTATTTTGAGAAAAATTTAAAAATAAAATGGGGTTATGAACTTATTATAACATATTTTTAAGGGGGGAATATATAGTGGATTTTTTTTAAACATAAATTGGATATAGTTTTCCTATAAGTGGAATCTATTTTGTTAAATCCACATGAGATTTTTTCTTAAAAAATGTATAAGAAGGGGGTGGTTATCATTTGTAATTGAATGTAGTATCAATGGAAACCAGCATATAAAATGTTTTATATTGTGAGGGGGAATATGTAACACAATGCTCAATTTACACCACCAAGCCAAACCTGAAGATTAAACAACATGTATAATTTAGAAGACAAATTCAGTAGAAGAAAGAAACATTATAAGAGCTTGTAGTTCCAAAGTGTAGAATTTACCCCACGTTGCCACTAGGGTGGAATGTAATGAATTAGATTTACAAATTAGTTATTAGTGTGTGTTGGAAAATAATAATGTGTGGATATTATTATGTATGTAAAAATAAAATTGTTTTATGAGTGAATATTATTATATATGTGAGTGAATTGTTAGAAAAACTTGCATAGTTTGAATAGAATTTTGAGAAAATATAGGTTGTTAGAATAACCTTCATATAATAGTGTTATGAGAGATTTGTGGTTGATCAACATAATATTTAATAGGATATGCAAAACATTTATATATGTAATACATAATATTTTATAAATTTGAATTATGAATGATTAATTGACAACACTTTGTGTTCAAGCTAAAATTTAAAAAACCACATATACAAATATTTTCTAAAAATATAAATCATTTATAAAATTCTTATGGATTAAGTGATAAAATTGATTATTTCATCCACTATGACAAATATCACATCATTTTTGTCTTGGACATCAAAATTACTTAGAAAAATTCATGCTTATAATGTTTTATTTCCATTTTGGTTGCTTGTGTGGATATAATGATTCTTATGGGTGTACCTTCCAAGCTTTGACCCACTAACACTCAAAAACATGTATCATAAAGATAATAAGATATCTTTTGAATACATATATATATATATATATATATATATATATATATATATATATATATAGGTTATCCATCAAATTAGTAACATTATGGTGACTTGAGTAAGGAACAATGTTTTCCTCCTTTAATGTCATGATATGAAAATCACTAAGTTTATGTACATATTTTATGTCAATAAATAAAAAGATTCCACCCCCTTATATATAATGAACTTCATATACATGATGTAAATTATCATCTTTGAGGGAATCCTTGACCTTCAGATCAAAATCATATGATGGTAACTGATTCAAAATATGCTATCAGAAAATGGTCCTTATAGTTTCAATTAAATTTAAACACTTATTCAACTATGGGTATCTAACACTATTATAGTTTAATTTAATATGTTTAGGTCATAATCACTAAAAAATCTAACCAAAACCTATATTTTGTGTTAAGGTTGTGTTGAGTGAAGACAAACATGATTCCAAAATTATCATTCATTAAATCAAATGTATTGCTTGAAAGTACATGTCTCCATATTTGTAAAGTATGCACAATTAATAAAGGTTAAAAATCACATGGTGAGTAAATTATCTCAAGTTTATCTATTTTATGAGATTCATAGTTCATTACTTATCCATGATTTATTAAAACACCATCAAATCCTTTATTCAATGCATCTTTGTTAATGTAAAATATACCATTTGGGTAAGGGACTCTCCAAACTAGTGCAACGATGAAATTTTCCTTAAGAAGCTTATTTTTTTTCATATTTATATTTATAAAGGAAATTATTTCTATTATTTTTAAGGACATGATCATATTTTCTATATTGCAAAATCCTTCCACAAGCTTTTTGTAGTATCCTTCCAAACCCATGAAGTTATGAATTTAATGAACATTCTGTAGAGATGGTCAATCCATGATGGCTTGTATCTTGGATAGATCCATTATAATCCATTATACCAAGGTAATGTGACCAAAAGAGTGCACTTTATCTAGAAAAAAATAATACATTTAAAACTTTCCAAAGAGTTTGCATTGTCTTAAACATTGTAAAAAAATATTTAGATGTTGGATGAGTTCTTATTTTGATTTTGAATAAATTAAAATATTATCTAATAAAAATAATACAAGACCATCGAAATAATCCATGTATACAATATTCATTAGGTTCATAAATGCTACATCATTACCTATATTTTGTAAAAAATTATCATCATCAATGAGAAAAATTCCTATGATGGAAATTACCCCAAGTTTCAAATTATAGATAAAATTTTGATAGATAGTGTGTAGGAGGAGAAATTGGTTTCATCAAAGCTTAGGTGATTTGAGAGATAAAAACAAAATCATTGCCACCAAAAGAATGAAATTTCCCATACATATTTAATTATGTGGTAAAAGATCAAAAAGTGGTAAATCTAATATTAGACCCAAAAAAAAGGGCTATTTGGTAGAAATGAAAGTCGTTGAACTAGTAGAAACAAGAAAATATGATGCCATGGTCAATTTAATATGAAAATAAAAATTATGGCCAATTTAATAGAAACTAAAGTGATCGCTCTAGTTGAAAAATTGTTATCCTATTTGATTTAGTATAAAATTAGAAAGATGGTTGATTTAGTATAACTAAAGTGATCGATATGGTTGAAAAAGAAGATAACATTTCCAACTCAATTTAAAAATGACCATGGTTACTCTATTATAAACTAACATGGTTGATCTAATTATTTTTATTTTTATTTTTTAAATTTTGTAGTTTTACATGATTTTAACTTATTTTTTCCTAATTTATTTCTAGCGATAGACTAATCAAAATTTTTTGTTTGAAATTTTTCATGCATAAAGATGACTATAATTATGGTCATTAGTGGATGTTAAATAGTTTCCTAATTTACCTATAATACAATTGGTAGAGGATAGGGATTGACTATTTAATTTGGATTTTGGAGGCATCATGGAGATATATTAAATGTCTCTAGATGCAAATCTATTATTGATGATCTTATACTAATGGAAACAAAGTATATACATATTCATATGGGTGGTGGATGAGAACACTATGGATGTCACCATTACCTAGGATGACATTCATTATATACAAGGTTTGTATCTATAGGGTGTGTTGATGGTATGTGACATACCATAGGCTATGGAATATAACTTAGAGCTAGCCCATTTGGCCACATGGATTAATAGTTATGAGTTGACATAAAATGTGCATATTTTTTATATTCATACTTTAAATATTATATACTTATAAAAATATATTATAGGACTGATGGATATAATTCTAATGAAGGATGGGCTTTATTTTCTATTATGATGTATCTATCTACAATATAGTATGTCACTATATACAATATGGGTTTGATAATTTTGGTGCCACTTATACATGATATGTATGGGAATTTAAGTAAATATAACAAATTATGGGTCCTTTTATAATATTATTTTACCAAGTATAGGATAAGTTTATAATGTATCAACTTATAGGACTACCTCATCAAGTACCAAATATTGTGCCTTATGTTAGGCAATGTGCATAATATGATGGGATAAGATGTATTAATAGGTATCCAAAGTTGGATATCATTATCAAATAGTAGATTATATGGAGACCTTATGAAGGGACTATGGACAAATGGCCATCATGGCCATATATTATGTGATCACTAGGAGTGGCTAAGTTGATTAGTTACTACATCTATTAGATGGATCCACAATTGTGCAATAGAGTTGGGGGAAAACATGGTCTGCCACACCTAACATTACCACTATCATTCCCATGATAGGGTGTTATATGTTAGGGATTTTAGGAGGGTATGAGGATAGGAATCACCATCATATGTTCTAATTATGAGAGTTAAATTCACCCCGTAGGACTAGAGGAAGAGAAGTAAATGACATTAGATAGTAGAATGGGGTAGAGGGTAAAGGCCAAGGATTTATTTTCAAGACATTCTATATGTATACATGGATGACACTACCCTTGATAATCCTTGGACATGGGTAGTATGACAATGAGATATAATATAAGGATGCATAACCTTGATGGTGTATAGGAAGTGGTGGGTGGGAGCCATGGTAGCCCAAAAATATGATGATGGATGAGAAAATGAGGGAGTCTTAAGGGGTGGTTGAGCATATGGGGAAACCATCATGGAGAGGCATGCACATTTATACATAAAAGAGTTTGTATTTAAGCATATATTACTTCGTTTATATAATTATGAATATACATGCTAGGTGCTATTAATAGATTGATTTTTTTGATATAAAATGTGATATAATGTCGACTTTGGTTTGATTTTACAAATATAGTAGTAGAGGTAACATAATGGGGAAATATTATTGAGGATACTCATCATGAGATTTTGGATTCCATGATACTAGATATTGATACAATGGCTATACTATATCATATAGTACCATCTATGGGAAATCATGTTGTATCATTTAGATAAGTGGGATTTATTTATCAAGAGCTACCTTGATGAGAGAGGGATATTAATGCCAACATGGATATGGTTATATTGGTGGGAGATGTTAAAGAATGGTATGATGTTGAAATGGTGAAAATGAGCTTGGAAACTAAGGGGATTGCACACATGGATTCCATGGTACTAGGCATGAATCTATAGACAAAAATAGAAACATAAGTGATATACCTAGAGAAACAATTATATAGAGTAATGGGAGGTTCCAAAGGATTGAATTATTAGTATCATACTTTAGATAAGTCTCTTAGAGAGGCCATATTCATATCTTGTTTACATAGAATGGATCCTCTTCCACCCAGGGGTGAATGTGACCCATGACTGTATATGTATATATATTATTTTCTAAGTGTATATGTGATGTATACAACTTTTGATATACACTCACATACATCACTAGTTTTGGTTCCTTATTTTATAATTGGGTTTTAAGTTTATGTTGAAAATCACACTTGAATGGTAATGTAATTTTATATCATGTGTTTATATGATTATATTGTGTGTTTCATTATTTTCTATAAAATGTGAGCACGTGTATGGTGAAATATAAAAGAAGGATGTCTAAAAATTAAATCTTAATTTAGTAAATAGAAAAATAGATAAACAAAATATGTGCAAAAAATAATTAAAAACATATCAAATTTAAGATAGATATTAAATATGAAGGAAAACATAAGATATGTGAAAATAGAGGAAAAATTCATAAATCAAATCAATGTAAGGTAGATGAAAATCTAAAGGAGATCACAATATGCAAAAAATAACTATAAAAAATATCTAATGCAATAAGGTAAATATCTAAGTCAAAGGATATGAAAGTTTCTAATAAGCTTGTAAAAACATCCAATGTAAGCAGATGGACATCTAAATCAAACAAAGGATATGTGACACTTTAAATCAAGGATGTATAATAAGTGAATCCTAAAATTAATGCTTGCACTAGAGTGTTTTTTAGGGATACAAGACCATCTAGAGTCATGATTACAAAAATAGGGATGGTATTTTATGAAATGAAGTGGTCATTATTCTGGAAGGCTTGGTTGTATTCCCTAAGTCCTTAACATGAAAAAAAAGTGAAGAGGCATAATAATGGAAGCTAAGAGTCAATTATGAAGCAAAAAGATTAAAAAAAAATGGGATACAAAGAAGAGAGATATTATGGCCATAGAGGTGGTTCAAGTTAGGGGGAGGTTACTCCTCCATATTAAGGGTGTCATGTGAATTTTATTGTGAAGATTTAGGCTTGGGACTCAAAAACTAGTGGAAATGTTGTTGATGATATCTACATCTATCCATTAAATAGGTAGAACACTGATTCCAAATATAATACAACTCTGTGTTTTTAGGGATGTATGCTAGAAAAAACATTGGAGGCATATTTCTCTAAAGAGGAAAATTGATACCATTAAGATGAAACACATATAAATTATATCAATGAGCTTAAAAATTAGTCAAAGAGTTTTTGCTCACATTTTTTAAAATATAAAAGTGCCTAAGAGTAGACAAATATGTTTTTTGACCATCCATGGTAATATCTTGGGGTTTTGACCCTTTTTGATCTAAATGTCTGTTATATGTTCTACAATATTAATTTGAATGTCCAAATATCTTATGAAATGTTAAAAACTATGAAACTATCTCTTTTGGTGGGATATTATAAGATAGAGGGAAGATTAGCTTTACCAAAATCTTGAGAGGAAGAAAACTTGATGGATTAGATAATCTAGTGAAATATTATAGTCTAGTTTAGGAGCAATCACATATAATTATAAGAAGATAATTGGAAATACTATGGACATTAGGTGTATCTAGACTAAAAGGTAAGTGTAGGATGTTAGGGGCCTAAAATTGGACATTTTTTATTGAGACGTGATTTACTACAAAACATGTGTGAGATTTGATATAATTCATACAAGCAACTTAAATTTAAGATTTGTAATAATCATATATCATGTGTCTTATAGCATGCACACATTATAACATATATGTTTTAATTTATGTATAACCTAAATAATTAATTTGGTCATATATTTTACATTTTTACTAACCAAAACATGATTTTTTAATCTTTTATCTCATTTGTTTTTGTCTACTTGATGATAGGTAGTTGAATCTACTCCATATTATTAGAGATTTATCATGAAAAGAACTATCAATGATGCCACAAAAGAGAAGAGATAACAACCTTTCAATTTATGGAAATTTGATTCAAAATTCAAAATATATATTTGAGTTTAATTTATTTTGTTAAAAGTCTTAATTATTTTGTTTTTACATCCCCTAGAAACCATCTTCCATATTATACATTAATTTTAAAAAAAATGATAATTGAATATGTATGACAAAACCTAAAAATCCATTAAAACCATCCTAAAATTACACAATAAACCCAAGGTATTCAAGAGGATTTGGTATCTCATATAGCTGAAATAAAAACCTAGACCAAGGATTTGATTAATACTATAAGAGATTGCCCTTCTACCAAACCTCATTATGCGTGTTTGGAAAATGCACTAAAAACATTTATAGGTGAAGTTGATTTGATGATGGGTCAAATTAGTAGTTGGGAAACCTATAGGGATTAATGTAGGGCCTATTATGAAAAAAAGAGTCATGTGTTAAATTAAAACATAGAAAAATACAAAAATACAAAATGTGTGCATTGTTTACAAATCCAAAAAGAAATGCACCACTTCCATTGACATGCAAACATTTCCAAATATATTAGTGTGACATGATGTGATTACAAATATTTTTTTGGATGAATAGTGGATCATGTTTGATCACGTGGAAAAATCTTAAGGTCCCATTATATTTTAGAATGAAAATCTATGGTGAGATTATCATCAATGAGATAACAAATTACTATGGCCACTCAGAGTTTTAGGGTTGATGGAAATGTTTTGCATAGGTCAGTTGATCCATTATTAGTAGTTTGATTTAATAGTTAAATAAATGTATGAGGCATTCATCAATTCATGTGATTCCCCCATTAATTTAGTAAGTTTTTTCACTTGTTAACTAGGTTACTTTCTTGAGGGGTTGAACCTGTTGGGTAATTACCATTCGTAAACTTCTTGAAAGCCTTATAAGCATTATTTGTATAAAAATATTCTTATTTTTACTATTGAATATATTTTTGAAATGATTCCTCCTATGTATGGTTCAAAAAATGGTATCAGAGTTTAGTTTATATATATTAAGGAGGATTGAAGATATGTGGAAAGAATTTTAGGAGTATGCTTTGACAATGATATGAAATTTTGAAGCTTTTACACATCCAAAATTTTGTTTTTCTTGCCTATAATTCTTCAAACCCTATGTTGTAAGGCCTTACACACCTCTATATGTATTTATTCACATTAATGTTAGTTTAAAAGGTTTACCATCCTCAATAAATCCAACATTCTTTTGGAAATTTTATGTGTCAAAACATAGTTTATATGGTCTATATAAGTAAAATTTTAATTTATATGGCCTAAGACACCTACTCAAATATTTTTTTTATGGTATATGATCTATTTGAAGCCTTTATTTCTATTTTTAGGCCTTATACATGCATGCAATTTGATTTGTACAACCCACAACAATAAATATTGGCATTTTGGCTTATCATAAACATTTATACAACATCACATTCATCCTAAAATGTTAAAACATGATTTATATAGATTTTGAAAGAGTCTAAAACATATAGATATAAATAAAATTTATATGTATATATTTTTCCTCAATTTCACTACATTTGCACAATCTTTAAGCACCAATATGATGTTTCAAGGATCCTATAATGATATGTGCATAGTTCCCCTATAGTTAAGCTTACTCCTCTTTCACTCTACTACACAAGGCATGCACCTCTCACCCAATATTGTGCACTCTTTATCCTATGTTTTCTTAAATTCATATACACAAGTTTTGCATCATATCATAGACTTCTACACACTGATCCCTTCACACTCGACACTATGAAATCATTACTAAGCACTTTGTAACTCACAGTCCTACATGCCATATAAGTCCTATACTAAGATTAATGAATTTTATGACCATCATGCCTATATTATAGTGCACTTGGTAGTTATGCATTGAATCTCATAGATCTATGCACTACATAAGTTTCTACCCCATATCATAGACTTCTACACACTCTATAACTTGAAAGCCCATGCACTACATAATTTTTCACACCATATCATATAATTTTGCACACTCTATAGCTTATAACCCCAAACACCTCATAGTCCTATGTTGCATCTCATAGTTCCATGAACCTAGATGACTTATTATATTCCACAACACATCCACATGTTAACTTGCCTTAGCTACATGCTTCAAGGGGTTTATTAACCATCATCCAACTTGGAATATGAACTGACACAACCATATTCTTGGTAGCTAATAGCTATTCTAACCACTATTGTATTCTCATTATATAAGTATGTAACATACACATTTGAATAAAGATTGATTCTCCACATAGTTATATTATATATAACATGCTTTACATATCTACTTTGTAAACATGCACTGTAGCACATTTTACCAATTTCCCATATTCTCTATTAATTAATAGAAGTTGCATTTACTACAAGTAAGAATTCCTCTCCAGTGAATGTGTTTAGTTATTTATTTCTAAATTAGCATTACCTATTCACTCTGCATAACCAAAACTTAGTTATGCCCTATATGCTTGGCAATAGGCCTCATGGTGTGGATCATTGGTGTCAGAACTAAAAATATATATTCCTTTCTATGCATGTAAATATGGAAGTGCAATTTGAGAAGGAAGATTTTTCAATCACTTCTATTTCAGAATATTTGGAAGAACATCATAGTAAAATTAAAATGGATAATGCATAAAAGTAACCTAAAGTATCCCATAAGGTACAAAATCTCATCACTAATGCACTGGAGGCACAATGCACTAAAAGTTTTAGCCACTTCCACCAATTGATGGTACAACTCAATCTAATGCCTTCTACCACACCTCTCCATTTTGCTTAACAATAGTTTCCATAACAAACCCCCTTCAAATTTCAATTCAATATCAACATCCATCTATTCAAAGGTAATATCGATGGTAAAGCATTAGACATCTATATTTGAAAACTTGAGTCATACTTCTTAGTTAATTATTTTATCAATACTGAGAAGATCACATTTACAATACTGAAGATGTCCATACTAGTCATTTACTGGTGGGAGAGATTCAACATGAAGAACAAGCAAGAGTGCATTCCAATTGAATCCTAGAATATTTTTGTTGATGCAATAAAAGAGTAATACTACCCTTTGTTCCAATTTGAATATTAATACATCAATTTCAAATAAATAAACCAACAGAAAGATCAGTCTATGGAAGACTAAACCAAAAAATTTCATGACTACTTTGTACACCTACATGAGAACTTGAAAAAAAACATAAGGTACTGAAGAACATCAGTATAATCTCACCTTATGTCCACGTGAAGATGGATTTATTGAATTTTCACACTTTGGAGAAAGCATATATTAACACTACAAAGATCAAAGACAAACAAAAGATGAAGCAACGTGTCACCTCTTCATCCAACGTAGTGTGGAAAAGGCTTAGCCTTTACATAATTCCAAATCACATCCTTCTACATAGAAGCAACAACGTACTTCTCATAAAGGAGGGCAACATTATAAGACTACTCAACCTTTGAAGGCTCTAATACCTTCTACTTTAGACAAAGGAAACAAGAAATCTGATGATAAGTGGTACCATCTCCATCGCTTAGCCACTCATTATGATTTTGAATGATAGCCATAGAAATCCATGATTTCATAATCTACATTAGGACCCACACTAATGGATGCCATTGGTCCATATGCCTCTTGTCTAAACACCAACACCACTATGATCAACATCTCTTAAGAGCATAAACACCTCTTCTATACAAGTTATAGGTGATGGGTCAACCTTTCCATATCATCATCGTTTAGTGGCATATAAAATAACATATTGTGTAATCCATAGTCTTACCAATACTGCACATCCAAATCCATACTCTTTAGGGTGGATATAGTAGGGGAAATAAATACAAGTCTGATTGTAATGCACTTTTTAGTACATAGTCAAGCCTATGGAGGATAATGTCACATGTGACATCGTACATCTTTATCTATGTAAAATACTATTGGGGAGACCATTCTTACATGACCATGAAGCTGCATATCAATCCAAGCCATAATGTTAGACTATTTGCATGTAATATTACTTGTACAACCTTTTTTAGTCAGTGCCCATGACCAAAGTCACCTTGGTGTTTGCCAAGAAATGTTGCATGTTCATCTCACATGCAGATAAGTTCATATTACTCATGGTACACCTTGATATACCTATGCATTTGAAATTGAAGCAAATATTGATAGTGCACAACACTTACACATTATTGCTACAACAACTTGATTTGTTACCAGAATAGAGTAGCAAAGTATTTGTAGAACCTAAGTACTTTCCAACACACTACGTATTAAATCACCATATAGATTTGGCTGGTGTATCCCTTATTTTGAATATCCTCATCTATTTTAATTCAATTTGGAAGAATGATGAAGTCTGGTGCTAGATTTAAGAGCTTATTGATCAGGACAAAATTAGGTCTAACTCTTTGCCTTATGTAAGTTTGATAGTCCTCGCTACCAAGAAGGATGGTTCCTGAAAACTATGCAAGAATTTTTCACACTCAAAAAAATCATGGTGAATAATTAATATCCCCTACCACACATTGACAACCTTTTGGACTAGCTTCGAGGTGAACAACACTTCACCAAGATTGAATTGAAGTCAATTTACCATCAGGTTATAATCCATCCTAAAGATGTATGGAAGATAGCATTTAATATACAAGAAGGATTGTATAAATGGTTGGTCATGCCTTTTAACCTCACCAATGCACCATCCAATTTCATGAACTTGATGGATGATCTACTTAGGCCGTTCCTAAACTCATTCATCATAATTTAACTAGATGACATTTTTATCTTTAGAAAGACTTGGGAAGAGCATATGGATCACATCTCATGCATCTTAGACACTTTGTGATAACACAAATTGTAATCCAACTTAGCAAAGTGTACTTTGGCATGATGAAAATATAATACCTAGGCTACACCATTGATTACAATATCATTAGTTAAGATCTAAAGAAGATCAAAGTGGGACTTGATAGTTTCTACCATAGGTTCATATTTGGTTTCTTGTACATATATTGGGCTCTCAACTAACTTACATGTGCCAAAGCCAAGTTTGACTAGACATTTGTGCAACAATGTGATTTTAAGGAACAAAAGAAACACCTCTATGTAGTGTGTATTCTCTTAATGGCCAACATTATGAAAACTTTTGAAATACACACTGATGTATTTGACTATGCACTCAATGTAGTGCTCATGTAATATGGGCATCTAGTTACATACCACTCTGATACATTTAATGACATGGGGAAAAGGTATTTGACCTATTAGAAGTAACTATATGTTATTATGAAAGTAATTAAGTAATGGGGACACTACATTCTTGGAAAGGAGATAATTATTCATTTAAACCATAAACCACTTCAATTCCTATAGTTGTATAATAAGTTAAAGAATTCACATCACATTAAATAGATATATTACCTATAGTAGTTCCATATCATGATCAAGCACCAGAAAGGGAATGATAATAAGATTGTTGATTGCCTTAGCTAATTATCAGTTCACATTTTCACCATAATGCTAGACAAGTGCAACCATAATTTCTAAGATTGGGTTCATCTCTACTCAGTTAAGTAGGACTTCACAAAAACTTACACTAGCCTGACACAAGGTACACAAGTTTAGGAGTTATATTTGTTTGACCAAATTATCTAAAATATTAGATATATATGTGTTCTCTCTGGTATACCTTGCTAATGAATAATTTGGGAGGAACACTACACTAAGACCTCATGACACTTTGGCATGATAAAGACTCTAGTTGCATTACAATAACACCTCTATTGGCTACACATATGCACAAATGTGGAGCACCACATCAAGTCTTGCATTCCTTGTTCTATCGACATGCCCATGAATAGTAATATAGGAGTTTACACATCTAATAGCTCAATCTAGACCATATAAATATATCAATATGGATTTCATGATTGGATTGCCTATGATGAGAAGATGACATGATAATGTGTTTATTGTAGTGGATTAATTTTCCAAGATGGAAATCATGGTTACATTTAGAAAAGGCATTGATGCATCTAGAATTATGTAGACATTATTCAACCATGGTTGGGTTTATTTTGGGTTACTCATATCTATTGTCTCTGATCTTTATCTATGCTTTATGAGTCATTTTTAGCAAGTATTGTGGGAATTGATGGGTATGTAGCTATATCAGTCTATTGATTTTAATCCTTAGATAGATGGGAAAAATAATGTGGTAAATAAAACATTTTTTCATATTTTGTGAATGTACAACCATGTATATGTTCACACCTAGGATTATGATATCTTGTACATTCAACATGCTTACAATAGGGCTCTTCATATCTCTACTAGCCATAGTCCATTCTATACATGTCATGGGTTTCAACCTTTGGTATCTCTAGAAATCTCCTATTACACACCATCATGAAATGAATCATGTAAATGGGAATGGGAAGTGGACAATACTAATAATATTTTGTGCCACATCTAGTCTATTCACTAGCAGGTTTAGAATATTCTCTCTCACACTCAATCTAAGTACAAAGACCACCATGATGCACATCACACACCTCATGCATTCCAAGTTGTAAATAAATTCTAGTTACAACTTCAAAAGGAGTATTTCAAATTTCCAAATTGGAAGATCAAGCCTCTAAGTTATGGTGCTTACACCGTTTTGAGCACAACTAGTTAGAATGCCTTCATTTTTGATCTACCATAGTACTTGGGCATGCACCTAGTCTTCAACATAGAAATTTTCAAGCCTTACACTCTATCAATTCTTTATCCAATAGTACCACATCATCCTTTAGATTTATATCTTGAATACTTGCATCCCATAGTGAAGGATTGGATCATTGAAGTGATAAAAACATGCACCTATCATGGCACATATCCATGTTTTCAATTGGTAAGGGCTAATCAATATGCTAATCAATCCAAGTGGTTCACTTCATAGCAACTTCAAATGCAATTTTCATAATTTTTCATCAATATAATGGAGACCATTGATCTTCAAATAAGGGGAAATGATCAATACATGGTTCTTACACAACCAAGCTTAATCCTCATTTGATCTTACTATATAAGGTGCACACCTTTCACCTAATATTGTCCCTTTCCCAAATTTTTCTCTAAGTCATATACACAAATCATGTGTCATGTCATAGACTTCTATGTGTTTACCCCTATACACTCCACACTACACACTCATTACTTCACACTTCACAACTTGAAGTCTAGTTCACCACACAAGTCCTACTATAAGATCATTGACTTGTGTGCTCCTCATGCCTACAATATAATACACCTAGTAGTTACACACTACAACTAATAAACCCACACATTGC
The DNA here is from genome assembly GCA_037957365.1 of Torreya grandis. Classification (NCBI taxonomy): domain Eukaryota; kingdom Viridiplantae; phylum Streptophyta; class Pinopsida; order Cupressales; family Taxaceae; genus Torreya; species Torreya grandis. Next base: position 3,042,840 of record JARHVA010000007.1, on the reverse strand, counting down.
ACAAGTTTCTATGTTATATCACACATTTCTATGAACTCTATATCTCACAGACCCACACACTACATGAATTTATACATCATAACATAAGATTATATGCACTCTCCATCTCATATCCCCGCACATATTTCTTAGTGTTACATATTATATTATACTACTAATTTTTTTTTCTCCTATGTAGCTTCTTTTTGTGCGTGTTGTGCTTCCTATGCATCCACTTGTTCTACTAATTCTTTCTTCTTTCTTTCTCCTTCTTTCTTTTTATGATTCCACTCCTCTTCCTTTTTTACCTCCTTAGGATCTAATGTATATTGTGAATTTTTATGTTCTTTTGCTAGCTCTGGCATAGTTGTGTCTTAGAGTTCCTCAATAATTTCCATGTCAACTAACTCAATTTCTAATTTAGTATGTTTAGATGACTTTGATTTGACCACCTAACCCTTATGTGTGAGCATCTTCTTATTGCATCTGGCTAGAGGAGTGAGGGTCTCTTTTTGCTTTTTTTCAACCTGAGGTTTGGTCTATTGCTAGGTTATTTATCATTACTTCACACCACTTGATCCTAAAAGTTCACTAGAAGAAACCATACTTTCCTTGACACTTTGGGATGATTTGGTAGTGGGGTGTGTGCATGGTCATTAAAAAAATGGCCATGTAGGACTAACTTATTCTTGTAGATCCACCACATGCATAGTTGATGATCTTATAAATGGATCAGTTGGAAATACTCTACCTCCATCTTATGTTGAGTTGCTTCCTAGCCTATATTATTTAAAATAATAAATGAAGTTGGTTGAGTAATTTCAACCCAAATTGCCTTTCATACCTAATTTCAAACTTGACATGTGTGCAATGCTTTCCATAAGAATAATTACTTTTCTACCTCTTTGTCATAGACCTCCTTCCCAGTGTTTTTCAACATATATTTGAGAAATTCATGCTTATAAACTCCCATCTCTAGTATATCACACTCACCATCAATATTTGGAACCATAGGGTTATCCATAAATGAGTTTTCTTACTACATCCTTTTCTTTGGTGGTGGTGGTGAGGCACACCACCTAGGTGCCTTCCTTTTTCCTTTATTCGGTGGTGCTGGAGCTTGTGGCTATTATGGTGGAGCTTGTTCTACATCTGATTATTTTACTTGTGAAGGAATATCTTGTATAGGTGGAACTAACTCATAGCTAAGGATTTTTTCTTATATACTTCACCCTATGCTTCTATCATATAAATAAATAATGGCATTGAAATCATAGGTGGAGATGCCAACTCATGAATTTTTATTTGGATGCCATTATGTAGCTTGGTGATCAAATCATGTTGTCCCAAATATTGCATGACATCTTATGGGATTCTTGGGTGTGTTCTAATAAAATATAGGGCTTCTAACCACCATGTAATCACCTCAAGTTAGCATACTAATACCCATTTTTTATCCATGTGATGTTAGAAAGGGCAACAGTGGGCCAAAATTCTATAGTCACATTGACTGATCTATGTGGATATTTACACTATGTGAAGCATAATAATAAAATGAAAAATTAGTACTAAAATATTTCCATGGTTTTTGAAATTACCTTATCGATGTTGGTAGTGAGCTTGGATGCTAAAAACATTGGTCAATTGAAGTCCTCCCACAACCATATCATGAAATACATAATATCAATTACCCCTCTCATTACTTGATTTAAATTCTTGGTAGTTTTCCAAAACATTTTTATGATGAATTATACCATAATGCACACTGAATCATCTTCAAATCAAATGGTGTTACTCATCCTTATTGTGTGGTATATTTTTCTTGCACATCTAAATAAATCGGTGATGCCATATATTTATATTGAAGTAGATATTTACCATGATTTGGAAGGCTTATGGCTCATGCCATTATTTCTATAATAATATAAATTATAATATATTGGGATAAATGGATAGCCCCTTGATTTTAGTGACTCAATAGGGTCATCATGACCTTACCAATTTTCACAAATGTAGGTAACCTAATAATCTTTTTGGTGTCAGAACCTCGAAGTGGATGTTGAAGTGTGATGATTCCTAATTGTGAAAATCCCTGAGGGTCTTGCACAAAAAGAGTATATTATAATATGTCAATGAAATTAAATGGATCTAGGTTATTTTACTTAGTTTGGTGGAGGCCTAACCCAATCCCCATCTCCTATTTTACGCATCTATGAGTGGGATCAATAATTGGCCTCTATCTATAGCTCTATCAGTGATCTATGATGAATGATTGCTTTGTTTGATCTAAATATAGTTTGAAATATATTCATAGGGAGGTATTCTAAAATTATATCATAAAATTATCTTGTTATCTATATTTTGTAATGCTTTGGTGTTTCCCATACCACACTCTTATATAGTTATTTTTTCCCAATTTTGTCTCATCAACTACTTTGAATGCACTAACTATTTGTGCACAAGTGTTCCTTTCCAAATTAATATCACTTACTATAATTTGCCTTCAAAATGATTTTTTATGCTTAAGATATTTGATTTATCCCTTTAACAATTATTTGATGTGACTAATTATCCTTTCATCTATCTAATTTATTTTATGACTCCACCTATCCATTTACTAATCAATCTACCTTGAAAATGATGTAATATTTTGAAATGTCATGCCATTAATGGTTTTTCATGAATGTTGGCCTTCCTTTATATGTACCTATCTTTTCATTAAATTCCTAAAAATAATTTATATCCTTAATTTAGTTTTAAACTAAATATTTCCTCTAAGTTGTCTCTAGAATGTGATCACACCTTGTGATTATAACTGCTTTCTAGTTGATGTGATGTGTTTTACTATAATAAATTCACTATACAAACATTCTAACCTAATAAAATTAAAAAAAAACAAAAACATTAAATAAAATCCTAACTACATGATGCCACTCAGCACCCACTCAAAATTTTAGTAAAATCATAGAGATTAAAAGTGGTAAGGTTTAAGCCCATAACCATTTATATGTCTTGGTAATATGGTTCCCTGTAAATCTTTTAGAACTATAATACCATATTATGGCACTTAAGGAATAATATAAGGTATTTTACATCTAATGTACAACTTTCCTAAGAATGTTTTAAATCTTCTATCATAAAGAAATATTATTTGTTCTGGGTAAATTCCTTACATTGCATGTTGGGATCATACCATGCTTTCTAACTCTACTCTTTAATCTATTGTATCCATTGTGCCTTTTGTCTATTTTATTTTATCTTTGTTAAGTCTATCAACTATGCTCTCAGTGAATTTTTAACCTCTAATCTCATAACCATTTCAATGCATAAACTAGGAATAATATACTCCATAGGCATTACTACCTCCATGCCATATACTAGTCTAAAAGGAGTGAACCCTACAGCGCTTTTATAATGTGTTATATAGGCACAAAAAATCATAATAATGCGATCTTCCCAATCATCCCTTTGCATATTACAAATATTTTTTAGCATTTTCTCTAATACTTTATTGGATGTTTTAGCCTATTTATTTGCCTATGGGTGATAAATTATGCTCTAATGGTGTGATATCATAGATTACTTGGTGAGAGTCTTACTACTATTATATAGGAAATACGTGATTTTGTCACTGATCAACTTAACCATAATTCCATATATTATAATGATGTTTTCATATAAAAATTTGGTAGAATCTTTCACACCATAACTTGGAGTGGGGATTCCACCTATTTAGTGAAATAAATTATCATATTAATAATGTATCATCCATGATTTCATTTGATCAATGGATTTATAGGACCAACATATTCAATTCCCTATTTCTAAAAAGGTTGTTCTGAAAGCATTGGTACCAAAGGCATTGTTGGCCAATTTTGGCCTACATATAAAGCTTTTACCTAAATGGATATTCTAAGCAAGAGTTCTAGATGGAATGAGTGGTCCAAAGATCTCATATTGCTTACAAAGCTTTTGAAACACTTTAAGCAAACTTAAATTGCATATTATTGATATTTTAGAAACAAGTCTTGAGACAGGTCTAGAGTTGTAGGGGAAGAAGACCCAAAAGGTTCTCATGGTGTTTCAAGCATTCATAGACATAAATTAGGTTTCAAAGGTCTTATAAAATCATTTTGAGACTTGAAAGTTCTTGCACAAGCATAAAAGATCCAAACCATCATCAACACACCATATAAAAGTAAGCGGGTCTATTTGATTACACATTTAATAAATACATTTGGAAAGCCTCTCAGGCCAAAATATTACATGGACATGAAATTATTCATGCCAAGATCATGCTCTACAAATTTAATGTCTTGATGAACTTGCTATCTCAAGATATAAAGCTTCAAATTTATACTTGCGTAGTAAAACGTTCACAAAGAAATCAAGTTAAAGCCTCATGAAATAGTTGTTTAAATTCAAATATTCCCAATTTTAACATAAAGTTGATAAGTGTCCAAATCTTGGGAGCTCAAGTCAAGATCCAATGATGAGCAGGCAATATGACAAGTCAATGGGTCTTAAAGATCTAATGGCATGCTTTTAATTATATCAAAGAGATCAATAGTGAGCATCAAGTCAAAAGGTTAGCATAAGTGAGAAGCTAATAATTGGCAAGATCTCAGGTGTCTTGATAGAGATTTAATGGTGCACAATGACTAACAAGGTCAGTGGGTCTAGGCAAATCAATGGTGACCATGTAATCATACAAAGTATATCTAATAATGAGCAATGAGTCAATAGCTCTCAAAGGATAATGAGAAGCTATCAAATGTCTCAATTATGTTAATCTAGTACAAGAGATATGGCTCACATTAATTCATATAGAAGTAGATCTATGGTGCATGAGAGGTCAAAGAGTCAGTAAGTCCTACAAATTAAATGAGAAGTTGATAGTTGGCCCATTATAAGAAGCCCAAATCAAGATCAATGGCCAATTATGAAAGTCGAAGGTGATATAATCTTGAAGGCCCATATTAAGATCAAAGTCTAAAATTAGAGGTTAAAGTTAAGAGATTTTGATTGGAGGTCAAAACATGATCCAAGTTGAACCAGAGTAAATGCTTCAAAAGCATATATCTCCATTAGATCTCAGTAGAGAATCCATTAAACATGAGACAAGGTTATACAATCAAGGTCATTAAAAATAAATCTTTGATTCCATCGAAGCTTAGTATGAACCTCTAGTTTGAAGATTTAGAACATGCAGAGTCCATCTTTTGGGGTTATAGTATTATTCCCTAATAGTATTCATTTTTTATTTAAAGAAGATCTGTGCATATAATGAGTCCTCAGTTCTTACAAGGTTCAAAGGCATAATGGGTATATTTAGACCAAATAGAGATCAAGAACAAGGCTATACATCCTGTAGGATTTTTATTGATATATAGTAGTTATATGAAAACTAATAAATTAGATTGGTTTTAAATCTATAATAAAGACTTATGCTCATATGGAGTAAGGGTAGATATATAGTTATGTAAAAATGTCTCATCTATCAACATGACTATATCCTTGATAGAACATGTACCTATAACTACTTAAAGTAGACATGGTGATGGCTTTATCAAGACCAAGGATATAAGGACCCTACCCTCATAATGATGCAAGTGGAGATGGTGTGGAAAATCAAAATATAGAGAGCTGGTGGTTGGAGAAGTATTTGGAGTGTTGATTATGTTCAGATCTTAAAGATCCTTTCTCTAACAAAATTAGTCATGATTCATCATGAAAAACATACCCTTATCTTCTAGTGGATCTATCAACCAATGAGAAAGTTTGAAGATTATTGGAGCTAAATACAGTTTAAATTGTTGAAAAATATTAGTCCTGATGGGATCAATGAGGGTTTAGAATTTAATAAATATGGTGGCAAATCATTGATTGATTTATTGATATGTGCTCCCTCTTCTCCCTTTCTCTATATTACCCATTCTTTCCCATTTTAAAAATAAATCAATCCTTCTCTTGTGCATGACTAAACTCTACCAAGATTAAGCTTTGTAACCACTTAAGATGAATAGAAGACTGATTTCATATTTCACTGTTTTGGTATAGTATGTCAATGTCAATATTATTTGCATATGTGATAGAATTCTCTCCGTTATCAAGTCCTAATCTCACCTAACTACTAGATATCTTATTATGCAGGTCATGTTTAGTGTATAATGCTATTTAATTGAAGCTAGAATGTGGATACACTGACTGGTTAATTCTTTGAATTAGGCTTCTCTATCACTTCCCTTAGGTTTTGATCACTTGGTGAACCTTTGCATGAAATAATGATGCATAAAAAATATTTAGAGTTGTATATTTAGTCTTTTTCTTGTCTCACTAGTGTTTTTGAAGTTAAAATAGAGTGGATGAGAAAGTAATTTGGGTGCATCACCAACATTAGCTTAGATTTCCTTTTCAATTAACTTTCTCTCCTTTTTCCCATCAATTAGCAAGTTTTAGTGGAAATAAGCTAAGTGATACATCAGAGGAGCTAGCCTCATTAAAAATCCTAGAGGTCTAACCCAAGATTAAGTAACCCATAGCCTAGGGTCATTCCCATGTTGGACTAGATTTGAGAGTAGGACTTAAACACTTTGACTTTTAGCTAGGATGCAATGTAGGTCTCCAATAGTTATGGCATGCCTGATGGGACTAAGATCCAAGAGAGTGGAAAGATTATTGGTGTGTCTTTCCTCTAATCAGCTTTTGGAAGCAAATAAGTTAACACCAATGATTACTCCAAATCAAAGCTTCTCGTTATAAGCATCCCATGTATGTCTCATTAAATATTTTAATCATTTTTTGCACCTCTTTTGACATATGAGGTTGATATGAACAACTATGGTGGATACCCCTATCATAAACCTCCTTATTAGTAGTTCCAATATGATCCTCATGACCCATATCAGCCCTACCATTATCTCTATTAGCCTTATGATGAGCATCATTAACCATGTACAGAGCCTTACCAACAATATGGTAACCCTTACCAATCCTATAACATCCCTCATGAATATTTTTGTCTTCTTGATTACACCTATCAATCCCCAAATCAATCCATCTCAAGATTCAAGAAAACTTTGTGTGGCTATGAGAAACATACGATAAGTATAGACACTAGGAAGAGATATAGAGAAGAGATTTCCAAGCATGAAATTAAAAGCACGAGGGATAATTTTTAGTAATCTAAAGAGGTATATTAATATCTCATAAGGCAAGGTCACTCAAAGTTTGGTTATGATATTCTAGACATTAGTGGTCTAATAGTAAACAATGAAGAAAGGCTAGTAGTTTATGAGGAACGCTAGGGTCATCATAATCATCATCATTTCTAGATAGATCTATATTTTTCCATTATTAAATACCAAACCAATGTTTACCATAGCCCTCAAGAGTCTATTCAGACCTTGCCTAACTTTCCTACCTAGAAGTCTATCCAAGAGAAGCCTTGGAAGGCTGAACAAGTATGTGTTTAGGAGGCTAATCTCCATGATTCTCAGTAGATCATACATAAGACTTCATATCTAGTTTTGTAGGGAGACATCTCTAACCAATTGGTCTATGATTTTGAAGCTAATTTAGCTCAGCAAATTAAGTTTTCAAATTGACATTTCCATCATTTAACATCAGCTACAAAGGCAACTCAATAGCAAGTTTCTTCTTTCACACCCATATCAAGAACAAGTATAGATGCAGAGATTTCTAAACCTAAGGTTATGACTTGGAATCAAATTCAAAAATCAAGAAATAAGGAATAATAATCATTCCAAGATGTTGAATTCAAGATCAATTAGGAGATCATTTGGCCTCCACTCCTTTCCCCTTAAAATCCTAGAGCCTTACCTTCATGGAGATCCATTCAAGAAGCAAAGCAATAGAAAGAGGAGGTGAAGGTAATCCAAGAAGAGAAACTCTATGAGCAAAATCAGGTATCTATGGTAGATTATTTATACCTTTATCATCTTACTAAATATTTTCAATGGTCTATTATCTTACTCTTTGAGAAAAAGCCTTGCTTTTGTGAGGCAAATCAAGAACATGAAGCTAAGGAAACAAAAAGTGAAAATGACTTGAGTGACCAAAAAGAAGAAATCATGGTTAGGACACCTCTTGAAAAGAACAAACATGTTTCAATCTTCCATAATGATGTAAAGATGAAATAAGTGCAAGATAAAGCTAAGGTAGAGGTTGTGATTCAAATGAAAGAACAAGTACATGAAAAGGAGGTTGCTGATATTCAAGAGGAAGACACCCCAATTGTATAGGTTTAAGGTGTTTCCCATGAATTCTTTGATGACTTGAGAGATGCCATTCATCATGAAGGACAAAATCTCATAAAAGTAGTAGAACATAAGTGCTAATCAATCAATAAAGATGAATAACAAGTTAAAGTTTATAGAATGTTCAATCATTAGCTTGATGTTAAAGATGAAGCAATTTTGATTGACCAATCTAAAATATCAAAAGAAGACTTGTAGCCTCATGATTATGGTCAAGAAATTGATGTGCTTGCTTATGAAATTCAACTTATAGAAGCTCCAATTGAATTATAACCTTATGAGAACAAATATTTAGATATGTTTGATATATTTCATTCAGGTTATTCTTTACTTGAATGTGATCCATTATTAGCTGAGGAAAGTGCTTTCATCAAGCAATAGGTAGTTGTTCTCTCAAAAAATGACATGTTTGAAATTTTCAAACATGGTCATCATCTTTTTTCTTTAACTTCATACATTTCTCTACTTTTGGAAGCTGAGAATGAGCTCAAGTGGCTCAAGGAATCCCAATACCATATCCATATCCCTTAGAGGCTAGCCTTGAAGATATGTCAAAGGAGATAGATCAATTTGGTCTATATGTTCATGGTCATTAGTTCATTAATAAATAAGAATTTAAGTTGTTCCTACAAAGTACATGAATTTGGGAGGAGTATGATTGGGTCTTAGACTCATGTATATAATTCATACACCTGAAATTGGTAGTAGAGGATCCAGTTGCTTCCCCAAAAAGACATAAACATGAAAATGCTCTTAGCTGTAGAAGAGAGATATCAAAAAAAATCAATCATGTTTCAAAGTTCCAAGGTGCACAAATCACTTTTAATTTGATCCTGAGGGAATCATCTTATTTCAAGTTAGTTATTCTATGTTTGTTTTGTTTCAATAAGTGATTGGCACTAGCAGTAGTCTACTTCTCTTTTTCCTTCGGTTAGTGGTCCTTGATTTATGTAGATTAGTCTCCCTTCGGTCTTATTTTTCCATTCAATGAGTGCCTTAAGAACTTTATGTTATTTTGTTCCTTTTAGTACCTATTTTTTTCAAGAGAGGTTATCCATAGGTTGGCAGCTAGTATTCATCTTTAAATCAATATGATTGAACTAGAGAGGAGACTCCATGCCTAATGGGTCAAATAAGGCAACTAGTCTAGGTTTTCAAGCATACCAGGCATGATTCCCTATGAGTCACCAAAGATGTTGACCAATTTTGGCTTATATATAAATATTATACCTATATGGATGTGATGATCAAGAGTTCTGGATGGAATGAGTGGTCCAAAGATCTCATATTGCTTAAATTTTTTTGAAACACTTTAAGCAAGCTTAAAGTGCAAATTATTGATCTTTTAGAAACAAGTCTTGAGATAGGTCTAAAGTTGCAAGGAAATAAGATCCAATAGGTTATCATCATGTTTCAAGTATTCATGGACATAAAACAGGTTTCATAGGTCTCAAAAACTCATTTTGAGCCTTGATATTTCTTACACAAGCATATAAGAGCCAAACGATCATCAACATGTCATGCAGAAGCAAGCATGTTAGTCTAATTCCACATTTAATAAATACACTTGGGGATCCTCTCAAGCCAAAAAATTACATGGACATGAATTTATTGATGCCAATATCATAATATACAAATTTCATGTCTTGATGAGCTAGTTATCTTTAGATATAAAGCTTCAAAGTTAGACTTGCTTAGTAAGACATTCACAAGGAATTCAAGTTAAAGCCTCTTAAAATATCCATTTAAATGTAAATTTTCCTAGGTTTAATGTGGAACTGATAAGTGTCTAAATATTAGGAGCTTAAGTTAAGATCCAATAATGAGCAAGAAATCTAACAGGTCAGTGGGTCTCGAGGATCCAATGGCACACATTCAATCATACCAAAGAGATCAATAGTGAGCATCAATTCAAAAGGTTAGCATAAGAAAGAAGCTGATAAGTGGAAAGATCTCAAGTGTCCTAATAGAGATCTAATGGTACATGGTAACTGAAAAGTTTAGTGGGTTTAGGTAGATCAACAATGAGCATACAATCATACAAAGTAGATCTAATGGTGAGCGATGAGTCAACAAGTCAATGGATATCAAAGGCTAATAAAAAGTTTCCAAGTGTCTCAACCACATTAATCTAGTATAATATCTATGGCTTGCATTCATTCAAACAAAAGTGGATCTATAATGCATGAGAGGTCAAAGAGTTAGTAGGAACTTGTGAAGCAAATGAGGAGCTGACAGTTGGTACATTATGAGAAGCCTAGATCAAGATCAATCTAATTATGAAGGTTGAAGGTGCTATAATTTTGAAGGCCCAGATTAAGATCAATAGCTAAAATTAAAGGTCAAAGTTATGAGACTTTGACTGGAGGTAAAAAAATGATCCAAGTTAAACCATAACAAATTCTTCAAAAGCATATGTTGTCATTAGAGCTTAGTTGAGCATCCATTAAACATGGGACATAGTTATATAGTCAAGATCATTAATAATAAAGCTCAGATACCATCAAAGCTCAATATGAGCCTCTAGTTTAAATATTTATAACATGTAGGGTCTGTCTTCTAGGGTTGCAATATTATTCCCTGATTGTGTTTGTTTTTTCTTTAAAGAAGATATGTGCATACAATGAGTCCTCAGTTATTGCAATGTTCAAAGGCAAAATGGGTATATTTAGACCAAATGGAGATCAAGAACGAGGCTATATATCCTATAAGATTTTTATCAATATATATTATCTATATGAAAACCAATAAATTAGATTGGTTTTCAATCTATAATAGAGACCTATGCTCAGATAGAGTAGGGACAAATATAGAGTTATGGAAAAATGTATCATCTATTGATATGACTATATCCTTGATAGAATAGGTACCTATAACTGATTAAAGTAGACATGGTGATGGATTTTTCAAGCCCAAGGATATAAGGACCTTGCCCTCATAATAATCAAGTGGAGATGGTGTGGAAAATCAAAACATAGAGAGTTGGTGGTTGGAGCATTGATTCTGTTCAGATCTTAATTATCTTTTATATAATAAATTTAGTCATGACTCATCATGAAAACAAACCCTTGTATTCTAATGGATCTCTCAGCCAATGAAAAATCTTAAAGATTATTAGAGCCAACTTTAGGTTAAATTTTTGGAAAGGATTAGTCCTAATGGGATCAATGAGGGTTTAAAATTCAAGAAATATGGTGGTAGCTCATTGATTGATTTCTTGATATGTGTTCCCTCTTCTCTCTTCTCCCTTTCCCTATATTATCTATTCTTTTCCATTTTTGAAAGAGATCAATCCCTCTCTTGGGCATGAATAGACTCTACCAAGATTGAGCTTTGTAACCTCTTGAGATGAATAGAATATTAATTTTATATTTCATTGTTCTGGTATAGTGTGTTAATGCTAGTTTGATTTGCATATGTGGTAGAAATCTCTCCCTTGTCAAGTCTTGATCTCACCTAGATACTAGTTAGATAATTATGCAGGTCATGTTAAGTGTTTAATGTCATTTTATTGAAGCCAGCATGTGGATATACTAACTGGTTATTACTTTTAATATGTCCTCTCTATCACTTCTCTTAGGTTTTGATCACTTGGTGAACCTCTACATTAAATACTCATGCATAACATACATTTGAAGTTGTAGATTTAGTATTTTGCTTGTATCATTAGTGTTTTTGAAGTTAAAATAGAGTGGATGAGAAATAAATTTAGGTGTATAACCAACATTAGCTTATATTTCCCTTTTAGTTATCTTTATTTCCCTTTTCCCATTAATTAGTAGGTTTTAGTGGAAATGAGCTAAGTGATACATCAGATGAGCTAGCCTCATTAAAAATCCTAAAATTCTGACCCAAGATTAGGTAACTCATATGCTATGGTCATTCCCATGTTGGACTATATTGGAGAGTAGGTTTGAATGCTACTACTTTTAGCTAGGATGCAATCTAGGTCTCCAAGAGGCATCTCATATCTTTGATTTAGTTTTCCCATTCCTTGATATACATCACAATGTTTGGTTACGTTATCTACATCCTAAAATAATGTAAACCACAAAATCTCACTTTGTGATATTTTTATTACATTAGCTTCACCTATGAAATGACCTCTTGTAACCCCTAGATGTGATTCCTATAACATCTGAGATCATTCATTCTCTAGAGCTACTCTATGCAGAACATCATCTCTATCGAGTTTGTACAAAAACCCATTAATGAGGATATAAGGTATAGATTAGATGACCATTTGCTTTTTATCCCACTCTATATAATGCACTAGGAAGGTTCCTTACTCTAATAAATTTGCAATATCTTCCATAGTATTAGGAACTATAGCAGTTTTGAATAGATTCACATCTAGGGATTCATCTTCTAGTTCTTCTGGATCTTCCCCATTGTGAACTTTTCTCAAGTGATTTGGCCCAACATTTTCACAAACCAAATTGACATTAATGTGAAATTGGAATTCTTGAGATAATATAAGCTGCCTAGATATACATCCTCCCAATATTGGCTTATTAACTAGGTATCACAATGCTTGATGATCTATAAATAACTCAAATGGTGTAGCCAACAAGTAGTGTTGAAAGTTTGGTAGTGAAAAAACCATGGAGAAATCCTCTCTTTTAGTAGGAGTATAATTTTTCTCAGCTGCAAATAACTTCTTGATAGCAAAATTCATAGGATGATCTAGTCCACCTTCACTTGGCTGCACCAAGACAACTCCTACTATAGTACGAGAAACATATTTTTAAATGGAATGGCTTCTTCTAAATAGGAAAGACTAAAATTGGTGATTTTATGAGCCTTTGTTTAAGATCAATGAATGTTGTTTGATATTCTATTTTCCAATCAAATTTTGTATCTTTATGTAATAGCTTCTCCATGGGAAAAAATATAGTTGTGTACCCTTTAGTAAACTTCATGTAATATACCATATGACCAAGAAATGTGTGCATTATGTAGAGTTAGTAGGAGGTGGTATTACTATAGTGATAGTAATCTTAGCTAAGTCAACCAAAATTCCATATATTTATATGACATTGCCTAGTAGAGTACCAAAAGGTGTGAAAAATAATCATTTATTTGGATTTAAAGCAATGCATAAGGCTTGACACCATTCTCTCACAAGTTGTAGCTTCAATAAATGTTGTTTAAATAGAGAAAACAACCCAATAATCTAAATAAACTCCTTAATAATCTAAATAATACAACTTTAGAAAATATTGTGGGTATATTCTTCAATCTAAAAAGTATTAGCTTATATGAAAATGACCCCCATTCAGTTGTAAACATAGTTTTGGCTTGTTCTTTTGCTATGACTAGAATTTGGTGGTACCCACTAAATCTATATGTAGATTCCACTTCATGTAATATGATTGATTCATGGACTTCATTTGTGAATTGTGTTGGAAAAATATCATTCATGTAGGCATAATTGAGTGCATGGTAATCCCCACAAACCTATATCTCTTCATTTTTCTTTAGTTATCCAATATTAGACTTATCCAATCTACTTTTTCTACCAAATATATGATTCCAACTTCTTTCATTTGATCCAACTCAACTTTTACCTTTATTTTCATGTTAAGATTTAATCTATATGGACATTATTAAGGGCTTGAGTGTACTCTTTTAATTCTATGTGAATTTATCCTAAATATGGATCTACACATTTTACCTATGATAATTTGGTTGGGAACACATCTTGGTAGTCCATTAGTAGTTGTAAGACCTCTAAAATTTGTTCTTTTTCCCAATAGTCTCCCACCATTGCAAATTTATGAATTGATTCTTTTCCAATGTTCCCTTCAATATTTTGCAAGGGATCTAGATATATTTTGCTTAATGCATTGGTAAAATCATCTTGTAGATGTGCTTACCTTCTCACTATGAAATGTTTATGTTAGGTAGTCTTCCTTCTTCCAATTGATATGTACTTTGAACTAGGTCTAATTTAGTTTCCTATTTTGGCTTAAAGAAACATTTAAGATCAAGATCTCCATTACTATCACTGGACTCTGTCAGGTCATCTTTTATTCTATTTTTTTGATCGATGCTCAAGAATCAAAGGGTCTCATGCCCTTACACCATATATAGCTTATGACAAAAAAGGTGGTTTGGCTTAACATTAAAAAATGTTAATAAATTTTTGACCAAACAAACAAATAACATATACTAAAACAAAAAAACTAGATTGATCAACCTGAAAATCCATGATTACTTTGTTCATCCTTCAAAGATCTCTAGGATGGAGAGATGTGAATCTGATTTTTTTTCCTATTTTTTACTAGCTACCATTCTTCATCTTCCCCCAATTTAATAGACTTTTAATTTAAAATTCCATTTCTTTCCTTTTAATTACCTCTTACATTTTCATACTTATTAACATTACTATCAATATGATCAATAGATTCAACATTTTGAGTTGATTTGACTAAGGAATTTACCTTAACCTCTTTAATCCTTTAGACCTCTTTGAAGTCATTCCTTCCTGGTAAATTGGATTAACCACCACAACTGTAAGTTGTTCCTTATTAGCCTCCTTGCCCCAATAAGATTCATGATTATGCTTAACTTGTTGGTAAGAATCAGAGAGATGTCCAACCTAAAAATAGTTCTAACATATAAAGGGGATTATTTAAAAATTGAGTGTTTGAAACTAGCTATTATTAATTACTTTTTACTTAATACTTTCAATCAAATCCTTATAAGTATCTAAATAAACCAAAATTATGGCAAAGGTAGTGTGGAGAAGTTTTAATGAAGAATCATCAATTTTTAATAGAACCCCCAACACTAAGCAAATAACTGAAAGACTTGATTTAGTCTAAAAATAAATGAGAATATATGGAAATCCCATCAAACAAGATGCAATGAAATATTTTCAATCAAAGGGTTAAAATTAGGGGTCCAGGGTTTCAAGAGTAAAATGTGATCTTCAAAACTCCAAATTTTATCCTAAAAATCTTATTTCAATTAGCCACAAAATCAAAGGCAACAATAAAATACCCTTTGGCACAAGGGTAAATTTCCATATTATCTTCTAGAAAAGATATCCAAGATTCTAAAAGTCATTTATACAAAGAGGAAAGGGCTAGCTAAAACTTATCAAAATGACAGATCAAAATCCTCTTCAAAAACCATTCTTCTCCTTCCAAAATATCCATCAGGGCTTGATTTTCAAAATTAATAGAAAGATATTTTTTAAAGAAACCCTACCCTAATCCACAAGGGAAATCATATGATCTTTGGATGCCTGAACTATGCAATTTAATAGGGAATTTGGAGGAGACTAACACATAGAGTCTACTAAACTACCCTTTCTTGATTTTAGAAAAGATGCCTTACTCCAATCTACCTCTACCATGGTTTGTCCTTTCAAACCCAAGCTAAATTCGTCATTGCCACCAAAAACCTACTCCCCTAACCCACACGTAGTCATCGTTGAATAAAAATTTGACCTGGTATAAGCTTTAGTGTATACCTCAAAGTTATTTGAAACTATATTTATGTACCATATTTTATTCTATTACATATCTTGATAATATATTATTATTGTTGGATATATTTATAATTGTGAAATCCCACATTAAAATCTTGTACAACTTCCTACTTTAATGATGATTTAGTTGTGGTTGCTAAATCTTTTATGTATCCATGATAGAGAAAGATTTTTATTTTATAGAAGGCCTTATACACCAATAGATTATCAAGTTTGAACATAAAGGTATAAATTAAATATTGTTGAACTTATACCAATTTTTGGTTTCTCTTATGTGTTCTTGGTTCATATACTAGGATGTTGGCATAGGTGCTAAGGTGTGGCTAAATATATGCACCCAATATCTTGACTTTACTCCCTACATAATCCATATATTCAAACACTGATGAATGTGTAACTTAGGTCATTTAACTTCTAGGAAGAAAGGTCATTCTAATTTAATAGTATTTGGTATCTAGAACCTTACACACAAAAAATCACATGCTTCCTCTCAATAATTTTTTGTATTTTTTGTGGATATTCCACCAAGTCATAGTAGTTCCTTTCAGTTCATAGCTGAGTGCATTGACTTGATCCACCTCTAGTATATGGTGTTGGAGCCTTAATATTAATGTATTAAGATCATTTGTCATAAATTATTGAGGCATATAAAATTCTATAATAAACACCATGCAAAGAGGTCATAACTCATGAAATATTCGATCTCAATTCAACATGTGAGTGTCCAAGTCACCACTTATGAATGAGGTTGATTCCCATAGTAGAAAACCCTTGGGATTATCCTTTATGTAATCCATCATTATGGCACATGTATTATATAATAAGTCAACTTCAAACTTCATCAGAGAGTGCACTGAGGGAGAAACACATTCTTTTATATGAACTTATCTAACAAGAGACTGTTAAAATAGGTTTATACATTGGTTGCTCTTCTTGTTGTGTAATGTGCAGTTTCCCAGCTTGATACTCTATAGGTCACAAAGTATTTTTCCTTTCATTTACACCAACTTTAAACCAACTATTATCCCCATAGGCATAAGGGGAATATGGATTTTTTGAGATAATGTATGGATTTTACATAGACTTATTCAAGGGTGTGACCACTATTTTATCCCCTTGATACAATTGTAGATGATTACACATAGTATTGATGGTCATTTTGCCATTGTAATATCATTTATTTTCAATTAAAGAAGGATAACAAGTCTCTATTATCTTCATTTTGATGACTTCAAAATATCCTCGTAGGTTAAGTTTGACCACTCTAATTTCAACATCCTCTAACCTTTCAATAGGCTTGACCCAACCGTAATCCACCATACTGAGAGTAAATGGACTATAAATTAAGGTTGGTCAACCAATGGATTCTAAATTTTATTTTGGAATCATATTTACTATGCTACCAAAATCAAATACTACTTTTGGAATCTCATATCCAACTAACTCAACATCCATTTGAGAATCAACATCCCAAGGTTTCTTTAGTATTAACATATTAGACTAACTTATCAATATGTTATTGACCTTATTGTGTAGAATCTAGAAGATTTTATAGAAGATTAATGATGTTTTGGGAGATATCATCATTTCACAGTGTACTGAGTAACTTCATCAAGTCTATTAAAGCAGTAATAACACCTTCTTGTCTCATGATCTTCATAATTTATCCATATATTTGGGTATCAATGCTTATGTTATCACCCTCAAAAGTTGGTTGTTGTTGGATCTCTTGAAAGACCTATGCATATAGATAAATTAGATTCTTTTTTATAGAAGGATTAGGATTTTTTTTTTGATGCACTTTTATAATGCCCTGATCCTAAGGCATTTTCAAAGGTGGTAACCCATGTTCATATCTTTGTTACTGGATGATTGCTTTCATAGGTGAATTTTCCTTTGGCTAAACATTAATCATATTTACATTTCACATTATCTTATCCTTCCTTTATTTATCCAATACCATAAAATATTATATTTGATGTTGTCTTTCAACTCTGTAGTATATGTAGTAAACTTATCTCTATGGGTTGGTAGGCTAATTACTGACATAATGGTTATTTTCACCACATAGATAAAATTACATAGGTAGATAGGCTTGTTTATTATCATTGTTATGACTATCTTTATATCATCCATGATATCAACCCTTGTATCCCCTTTTATATCCTTCTCTATTATGTTGGTATCCCCAACGTTATTATTGTTTTCCAACATACCCTCCTTGTTGGCTTGACTACGCATAATACCCACCATATTGGTGTTGAGCGAAACTTGGAACCCAATTTAATTGTTATTAATGAAGGTTTGTGTTAGTCCATAGTTTTTCATACTAACCATAATATTGATATGATCGAGATGATGTATTAGTACAAGTTGCTAGGCTATGTGGTTAATACTATAGTGATGAAAGCATTTGATATTGAAATAATGAAGCCATCCACTTCTAGTCCTATAATCACTTAATTTTTAATTGGTACTTATTGTGTTGTAATTTTTAAGATATTATTAGTAACATCTTCTTTAAACTCCTACAATGCTTGGTAATTCTTTTCATCATGGCTCCTAGATTTACAAAAATTATAAAACAAACCCTACATTTTGTGTATGTAGTGTTGTAGCAAATGACACTTAGAGGTCACATGACCTAATACCATACATATCTCATAGAATTCATGGTTAATCTTAGGACAATAATTTCTATGATGTCCTTCACATCTGCACTCTATGCATCATAGACTAAGTTTAGTCTTATATTTTTCATGCATCTCATCAATTATTTTCATGAATGAATCTATATTTTCTTCAATATTAGAACATATTATGGGGGTGTCTCCATAGTCCTCTATTTGGTCTACTCATAAGTCAGTAGAGTGAGCATCAAATTTAGTCAAATACTGAGTCTATGCAATGGAAAATCTAATTCTTGGTCACAATCCTTCTACAAATCAAGTAGCCTTATCTTTATCCTTTAGAATTAAATCATTTTTGTTCATGATGTCATAAAATATTTGATCATATTTTGTAACTAATTCTCCTAATATTTGTCAAATCTCCTTTAAATATTGAATGGTTTGGCTTGTGTGTCTCTTTAATTTATATTCTACTATCATCAAACTTTTAACTTGATCAAGGTCCAGGTTGTTTACATCTCTCTTAAAAATGAACTATAGGGCTTGTCCTGATAAATACCCTATGAGTTCACATTTTTTAACACTATATGTTGTTATTCCTCTCACATTCCATCTTATGTCACAAGTTAATAGATATTGCCTTGGGTCCATAAACCCATCATATGTCATTAAAGAATTAAACATTCCTGCAGTCAATAACATAGTGGGATTAATTTTAGTTGTTATGATAGGTTGTTGAATGGTAAAAACAATGATTGAAGGTATCTACATAGTGGTGACTATGACTTTATGTGATGGTAGACTATTGACTATTTACTATTAATTGCACACCAAAAATTTTAGGTGTTTTAAACAAGAATGTGATTCCTATTTTTATTCTATTTATTATCTACTTTGTTTTTGTACTTGAATTTTTAAACTTGTCTATAAAGGAATCAAACCAATCCATATATACCTCTTAACTTACACTTATTCTTATATTTAATTAATAAATTGGGTTAAGGGGATGCATTCTCTTGAAGTGAATGACTACTATTTTGAAAATTTTCTTTTGAACTTGAACCTGCCAATTTTTTTCATTTGAATCTAACCTCTTCCCAAGAATTTTCTTCTCTAGGTCTAGATAGAAACCCTTTCATTAAATTGTGATCTACCTCTACCTTATAACTATGCTAATGCTAGCCTACATTCTTACTCCTACTATTCTACCTCCATATCTACATAATTTTTATATGCATCCTCCTCTTCATATGGACCTTCTACATGCTTTGTGCATCATTTGCTTCCATTAATATCTTCATCTCTAGCATCTTATTCAGATATATTTCTAGCTCTAACACCTTCTTCTATACTTCTAATCCTATTCATATTTACTTCTGGGTTTATTTATTTATTCCACCTTATTTTTTGTTGTAGTTTCCTTTATATCCCTATAATTTTCTTCCCACTCTAAGTCTTTTCACCTTTCATTTTTTGGGATCAGGTTCAAGTTTCTTTTACTCATCTCTTTGTCATTCACTTCATCCTACATGTACCCACATGGTGTTTGAAGTTACTAATCCATGTTAGATAGAGTAGGCACCATAGCCTTCTCCATAACTAACATTTTAATCAATAGAGGTAATTGTTACAAAAATTTCCCCTAACTATTTGAATCAACCAGCCTTGTGTAGTCTCAAAAGCTACGTATCCTTACACTATGAACTCAATAATATAGCTATCAATTATAGTCCTCATCCAATAATGTATTGTTTAAGACTAATATATATCTAGGTTGCACAATATATCTAATTTTCCTTCTATCCAGATTATAAGCTATGTCCCCCTTAGGATGAAGTAATAGTATTCCAACCTAGCTAGCCATGTGAATAACATTATAGGTAACTCACACCATAAGATTTCATAGATTTCACCATAGATGTGCTCTTGGATAATCTCCTTCACATCTATT